>CM024654.1:21055886-21597485 GCA_014182695.1 Eucalyptus albens | reverse complement strand
TTTATTTTAGAGGACATTTGTTGATCATATTTTGAAAAGATTTAGTATACATCATTACATTGACTTGTTCATGTTATTAAAGATGACAAGCTGAATCTTGTTACATTGTCCTTGTGAGACATAAACAAAACCCAATTGAAGGATGAATTTTGTATTAGAGCACTTGAAAGTATCAGAGTATGCTCAAATTTGCACTAAATCATACATCATTTTTATGATAGGACTTCTAGGTAGATATTAGTTAAATCCAACACATGATTACAAGATTACCAACAAAGTTTTTAAGGTACTTAAAAGATAAAACTATATGCTGATTTATTGACATGTTTAAGTCATATAACTAGTAGAGTATTTAGATGCAAACTTTGTTGACTATTAGGATGACATGAAATCAACAATGGAATACATTTTTATGTTAGTAGGAGATGCAGAAAATAGAAATTTAATGTCATCCTCTATCATGTGAAGTTTGTAGCATTTTTTAAAGTTGTTACTCACGTTGGGACACGAGCTTATTAGGGAGTTGACCGTATTTGACTTTATGGATAGACCTATACAATAGTATTGAGATAAAACTCTGCAATGTTGTTTATTAACAACAACAGAAGTCTCAAGGTCTAAACATATGGTGGTCAAGTTTTTTTTACTATAAAAAACAGTACGAGAATGGCGCGTTACGGTAAAGCATATTTTCGTAGATGATATAATTGCGAGATCCACTAATAAAGGCCTTCACCCTTGTGTTCTTGAATGATATGTCATTACTATAGTTTAAGAGCATCGTGAGATCTTAGTTATTTAGTGGGAACTGTTTTAGTTTTGCTATAATAAAGGTTACATCTGTGTTTATTATATTTAGTAACATTTTGATATGTATCAACTTTTGCATTCAATAAAATATTTATGAATGTGTTGTTGTTATATTGAATACATATTGATAAAAATCTCAAGATATTGTATAAATCTTGAGTGAAGACTAGGGGCATTTTGGTTATTAGCCTTGAGCATATGTCTTATTAGACATAAAAAAAAAAAAATGTTAACCAAATGACAAGACATGTGTGAGTTCATTGGAATCATAAAAACATTCTTTAGTAACATAGGTTTTTGTGATATTTAAGGTAAAAGAATAGTGATTGACAAAGGGAATGACTCATAAGGTATTAGTCTCTATGAAATGTGTTATTCATTTGCCATACTACTATATTAAATTCATATTGATAAAGTTAAAAGCACCCGTGACTATGGAAAGCTCCGTGTATATATATGCAGTTATCGCCATAATTCAGTATTTGAGATTTTATGAGATATGATTGACTATTAAGAATTATTTTTAGATCAAGGTACACGCACATATAGTACAATTTCAATTAATATAGCTCAAGTAGGAGAATGTAAGAGTTTTCCTCATGTGGGTTACATTAATTGATATTGTAATTTACCATTTGATGGGATTTGTCTAAGGTGAGATAAAATGATTTTTAATTAATCTAATATGGGTTGATTAGTATGAGCCAAATTAAGCTCGACCCATAATGAGAGGGCTTAGTTGAAAACTTTGTAAATAGTGCTTAAGTCTCTCCTTTAATCAAGGTGCTAAAGGTGAATGGTTGTCTCCTTGAGCTAATGGTACAGAGAGCAATAGAGGAAAAATTATTAAGTTTGGATTGTCACTATTTTGTATCAAGAACGATAGTTCGAATCAAGTACATAAATATTATATGTGTTCTTGATTCTAACTATGAAGATCTTGGCCAAGTTGCGCTTACGCATCTTACACATTCTCCCTAACCAACTCACCACACACCTTTACATAAAATCCTCCTCATCAACTCTTTATATCATCTTCACTTCCAGGGATGGATCTAGAATTTCTTCTAAGAGTGCACAAAAATAATCGAAAATTACAAACAAATCAAAGGTACTTATAGTAGATATTAAAGCAATATTCAATTCTTAGAAAAAGCCCGATAAATTTCTACTGTCTAAATTTTGTTTACTACTAGTTGCTAAAGATTATTTGCTAAACTTTATCAATTGTGGGGCAAATGCTAACAATCACGACTTATAATGTTAATTATTTTTATTTTATTTTTTGTGGAAATTTTGATTGGGGAAACCTCAATTTTAAGGTAAAAAAATGAATTATTATTTAAAAAATTTCCAAAACCTTGAAGTATTTTATTCAAAATTTAAAGACATGAGTAGGAGCAAGTAGGGGTGAGCATGGTTCCAAATTCTAGGGACTTTATTCGGTTCTCGGTTCCACTTTTAAATTGCTAAATCTAGTTCCTATGAGAACCAAACTAGGAACCAAAACTAGACCGAGAACCCTAAAACCTAATTATCTTCCTCGACTCACTTTGTTTTCTGTGTTGTATTTCCTTTTCACTTCTTATCTTTGTCCTTCTATATTATAATTCTTTATTATATATCTCAGTGAATATTCTATTTAATTTCTTTTTAGATATGAATTGTCTTAATGAGGATATTATCATTCGTAAATAGTGTTTATCAATTGAAGTGGAATAAATATATATATATGGTGAGGCTTTCTAATAATTATTTTAGTTTATTTAATAATAATTTTAAATTTAAAACTATTATTAAGTTATTAACTATGATTTATTGTTCCTTTTTATTTTAAGCGGTTAGAATTTGGAACATTTTTTATGGATGATTGATGATTGAAGTTTTGTAATTTAGGTTTTATGTTATGTTTGTTTTGAACTTTTTATTATTTATTATATTTTTGAAATTTTTATTATTTATTATATTTTACCCGTTTATTTTTTATAAATTATCACTACAAACTTTTATTTTTGTTGTTGCATTCATTTTCGTTTACTTAACTATAAATGAAAAAAAAAAAAAAAAAAAAAGGAACATGTTAAACTGTAAAATTGATCTTGGAACTGTAATAAGATAATTCTAGATTAATGAGGAATTGTGCTTTGGCAAGTAGATTTCATGCTCTACATAGAACTGATGAAAAACCTGGAACTATTCTCCCAGGGAAAGTGCTCCCACAAAATCAATAGATAAGTCTGTTTATGTCCTCTACCAATCATTATTCTTGTATTATTATTTTTAATATAAGCAATTAAATAGATAATTACGACTAAAAATTTATGTCAAGTTACAAAGTTCACATAGGAGTAAGTAGAATAATAATAATAATAATAATAATAATAATAATAATCATAATAATAATAAGCACATGCATATATATATATATTTATTTATATATATATATATTAATAAAAGCTCTTTAATCTCACTTTTCTTAAATCATTACAATTTTCTTAAACCATCATCTTTTAGACTAATTTTCTCATCTTTGGGTTAAATCACTCACTTTTAGACTTCCCTAAATATCCTCATCTTTTTCTTAACTTCACACTCATTTATTTTATACATAATTACTCATTTTCTTTCTATACGTAATGATCAACACACGCATGTAACACGTGTCTTAACTTTTGTAATGAGATATCCAACACTATCCTAACAAGAATAGAAAAAGTAGGGACAAAAAATTGTTCAAGCGACCTTTGCGTCCAGCACCATGAGATTAGGATGTATACGCCAACATTGGGCCATACTCCGGGCAGGTACTTTCATTTTTACCAGTGACGGGTGCATTGGGATCGAGAAGATATGAAGTTGAAGTTGTCTAAATACAATTGTCGATCCGGGGCCGGCGGGGACACCGCACCGTCCACGAGGCGTGGAGGTGCGTGCACATTGACACGCACGTTCCTACTTCGTCAAACATGCCATATGGAGACCCCGGAATCAGGGCCCAAATTGACTCCTCCTTCATTGGCTCAACCCTTTGGGACCCAATTGCCCTAACTTTCTTCCACAGATTTAGCCGACAACCCTTCACTGTTTCTATCTCCCTCCATCCCAACTAAGGATAACTGCCCACCAGTCATCCCTTGCCCTCTCTCTCTCTCTCTCTCTCTCTCTCTCTCTCTCTCGTGGTGACATGTGGACACCTCTCGATTTGATGACTCACCCGTCTAGAGGAGTCTGCGGAGTGTTCAGGCCAGCACGTCAATTTCGAGCTCGTTCGGTTCTTGCCACTTGGAACTGCGAAAGCGGGGATGTCGACCGTTCCGACATGTCACGTGTTTCCGACCTGAGACATTTTTAATAAGAAAATTCGGATAAAGGTTACTTTCCTTCTAATGAATAAATACGAAAGAGCAGCATATACCACCATAACCCCGTGTGAAGAAAAATAGTTAAATAACTCTTTATGAGGAAAAAATATCTTTTGAAGATTTGGCTTATTTGGAAAAAGATAAATTCAAATGGGTTTTTGCTACCCAATAAATTTAGATTATTGTAAAATTGGAAATGACAAAATTAAATTTTGAAAAATTAGGAGCTTTGAGGAAATATCTTATTATTATGTCAACAAAAACATGTTAGGATTTTATTCATTACTTTGTAGTAAGTAATAAAAAGCATTTTTACAACTATAGAGCTTGGATAGGATTTTTCCATATAAGTAAATTTACGGATCAACTCCTATTTCATATTTACTTATATATAGTATGGATTAACCAGAAATACTTGGGTTGCCTCAATATAAGATTACAACTTTTCTTTTCACCTTAAAAGTATCACTATCCATGCCCTTCCCCTCTTCCAAGATTTAGCCGTCCACCAGTCCAATGTTCCCTCTCTCCCCCTCCATCCCAACTTAAGAGAACCACCCACTAGTCATCACATTTGCCCTCTCTCTCTCTCTCTCTCCTCTCTCCCTCTCGGGGTGACATGTGGACACCTCTTGAAGTGATGACTCACTTGTTTAAATAGACATATTAGAGAAGTCAGAGAGCTTACCGAGCGTTTGAGCCAGAATGTAAGTTTAGAGAGTTTTTTCAATGCTTAGATTCTAAGCAGGCGGTAGGCCATTCCAACATTCCATGTGCTTCCGACGTGGGACAATTTTAATAGGGAAAACTCCGAGAAATCCAACTTTGATTTTGATACATAAATCTAGAAAAGGACCCACACCTTATGTGAAGAAAATAGTGAAAGCAACTCTTACTTAAGAAAGAAAGAAAGAAAGAAAGAAAGAAAAAAGAAAAAAGAAAGTAACATTTTCTGAAGTTTGGTCTATAAATTCAAATTGGTTTTTGCTAGCCAATAAGTTTAAAGTATTGTAAATTTGAAAAGAATCAAATTAAGTCTAGAAATAGAGAGATTTGAGGAATAAGTAATAGAAAGCATTTTAACAACTTGTAAAAGCTTGAATAGGCTTTCTCCGTATAATTAAGTTTACGGTTGAACTCCTATTCCAGATTTACTTTATACAATGTATAGATCAAACATAAATACTTGGGTTGGCTCAATGTCCTGATGAAGCGCCAATAGGAAAAGAAGAAAATGCATGGATCATGGACGCATATTGTCTTCCAGATGAGGAAAATGTTCCATATGATGCAGCTCGATACACAAATTATCTTGTATGAGCACAGGATGCTCTATGAAATATGTGGGGATGATTGGTTTACCCTCTAGAATCGGATCAAGTAGAATTGGTTCCAAGTTTGTTGAATTGGGAATCAACCCACCTAGCCTTGAAACTAGCAATGATATCTTTTTTTCTTTTTTGTTTCTTCTACTTGGTCGTGGTTCTGCGCGAGAGCGGAGATTGAGAGTGTAGGTGAATTGACGGTGAGAGTGAGAGAGAGGCGCAAAGGCAAAAGTGACTGGAGAGAGAGAGAGAGAGAGAGAGAGAGAGAGAGAGAGAGAGAGAGAGAGAGAGTTGAAACATAGTTTATGGTTTGCATCATAATAAATAAATGAAAAAATTAAGTAATTTGGGCCGGTTCGTCAATCCAGTTCCTTATGTGGAACCAAGATCGGATTGGCTCCCATGAAAGCCGTCCAAAAATAGCCAATTCGATCTGTTAGACATATAAATTTTGATGAGCTTTTTAGTCATTCATTGCATTTAAAATTAGATATTGACCATGACCCTAAACAAAAAATATTGTTAAATTACATCTACATATTAATATCAGTGTCATTTGATAGTAATAAACCTATATAAATTGCATTATAATTTGGACTGAGTTAAGCAAGGATGCTTTGATCTAGATTATCTAAACTAAGCCCAAGAGAATACAAAATTCAAACAAAATTCAACCAAGCTCATAGTAGCCGAAATTTTACATATGGGATGCACATGAGAAAAGTAAAATTAGGAAATATTGCATTCTTTAATTGAAAAATAATAGAACATTTGAGTCAAATTTTCGATTATTGGGTAGAGAATGAAAGAGATATCTTATTTTTCTATATTGAATATATCACATGATTTCGTTATTTCAATTTAGGAAAGGGATATATAAGAAAAGTCTTAATCTTTGTTTATATAAGCACAGTGTTCTATTGAAGTTAAGGGGGTTGTTCACTATAGATAATTTGGATACAATTAAAAGGGCAGGTAGAGTAGAAAAAGACCCACGGAGAGAACACGCGTGATTACTCAAACTTTTTCTCTCTGCGGACTGTCCCTAATGCCGTGCCTACCCGCCCGCGCCTCCTGTCTCGCCATGTCGCTGCTTATTGACTCACACCCTACGCCTTATGATTACGTGCCCACATGATTATTCATCGTCTGTCGGTGGCATAAGATAAAATCAACCGAAATTGTTTGTAAAAAATTAGTTTTGAAAGAAAGAAAAAACGTATTAAAAGGACATTAGATTTATCTATGTTATCAAAGCATTATAATTTTTTGGTTCATAGAAGTAAAATATTCCCCCACATTTTACTTGGGTTTCCACTTGACCTGAAGTAGATTGGTGGAAACTCTTGAATGAATTAAATTGCATGTTTAATTGATTAATTTGACACTTCAAAGTTGTGATTAATATGGGTTTGGGAGAGTCTGCACTTTGATTTAGTAATTCATTCACTTTCCCTTGGAAGTTCACCTTGTTGAAGGTCACGACACAATTCGGTTCCCAAATCAACTTGGGACTAGTGCACACCCAAAGAAATATAATCAATATAGTTGTTTGTCAAGCAAAGAATACCCCAAGTACCACAACTTGGCACGAGAAATATGGAATATATAAGTGCCAAAATTTTCAAAAGCTACACTTAAGTGCTACTTTTTAAAAAGAAAATAAAAAATGGACATTTAAGTGCTAACTCTAGTAGGCTTGTTGGAAATCTGATGTAACATTATTTTATTAATAAAACAGTCTACGTGGCTCACCAAAATGTCCATTCAGCAATCCTTGTCTAAAATGATGTCATCCTCTATGTTCACTTAAGTGACAGTCGTGGCTAAAAATGATTACTTAAGTGTCAAGTTATAGTGTAAGTGATCATTTAAGTGCTACTCGTGGTTAAAAATGAACACTTACTCGAGTGCCAAAATGACATCATTTAACATCATCTCGTGTAGTCTATGCAGACAACACGATGTCATTCGCCTTGTTTACATGAATGATTTTTTTTTTTTAGAAAAAGAAATCCCACATCATTTAAAATTCTTGCAAGAAAAAGTCACGTTAGTTATTTGGCTAGAAATTCTCGCTATTAGCACTTAAGTGCCCTTTCTTCTCAATTTTGGTATTTAAATATATCTTTTGGAAGTTTTGATACTTATGTGTCCCCTTGCTAAGCTGTGGCACTTCAAATGTTCTTTTGCCACCCAAAACAACCAAGATGTGATTAGCCAGAGGACAAAAGTATCCATAGCAATTGAGAAAGAAAGTGTGATTTGTTCGAATTTCTTTTTTCTTTCGGTAGATTTGTGCATTTTTCAAAAGTTGAATCTAGAGTTTGCTTGAAATTGTTAGATTGGCACATAATATGTTCCCAAGAACTATATCTGTTTTTTTTTTTTTCAAAAATAATCTAGACACACAAGCGTAGAAACTGGGCCTTTTGAAGTTCCATGGAACACTCTACAAGTTCCATAAAGGGCTAAATAAAGGTCTTTGGTCTATGTAGATGGCCTCAACCTATATTTATTTGTACACGGTTGGTGAGAACATGGCATCCCTTGTTTCTAAGTTGGAAATGGGATAATTACCAAAAATGTCATAACCCCATTGTACAGATGTCAATCGATCATAAACTTTACAATTTAGCTAATTTAATCTTTAATCTTTTGACAATTTCTAAAGTAGTCTTTCTTCAATTTTGGCTAGAAATCGTCGACGTGGATGTCGATTGTCCTATGTGGCATGGTCGGCAGTGACATGGGCAATTGTTGTATAGTTATGAATTTTTTTTCTTTTTCCATTTTTTTAAAAAAGAAAATTTAAAAAGAATACCAAAATTGTCCATATTAGCGCCGAATGTATCACATATCTGGTTAACATTTATGTTAACAATTTTTCAATTAAAATTAGTCAAAATAACTATATTGAAAGTTTGTTAAAAGATTTAGGATTAAATTTGGCCACCTTGAAAAGTTTAGACTGAATTGACATCCATACATAAGTTTGGAAGTTTGTTGATAATTTTCCCTCTGAAAATTGCATTTTGGTTCAAACAACTGTGCTAGCCCTAAGGGGGTGTGTCTATCCACACAACCGACTGACTAAGAACAAGCAATCTCATATTTGGTTCCCGCCCGAATTTTTAGTAAGCTCAAGTGCCCCATGTTCCTTGACATTGTTGAGGTGTTTCCCGGGGCGTGTATTTACAAACCTTAAATATATCCACTTTTAAGTAATTTACAATAAATACATTGTTTATGCTTTTTAATAGTTTAAGCTTTGCGGATGAACGACTCGTGAAAGCATTTCCCGGGTACATACCTTGAACGTATGCATTGTTGGGTAATGTGCAATAAATATATTTTGACACTTTTTCTAATAGTTTGAACTTTGGAGCTAACTGTTTGTTTACCATGATATCAGAGCATACATCAAAGGTTCAAATCTTGGCAGTCCTCTCCATTTTTCTCTTATTCGCGATTCATGTTATTCTGTCTGTTTACCCATTTCTGTTTTGTCGATTATCTGGTTAATGTGGTTCCGTCTTCAACCTGTCTTGCACACGCAAGGAATAATTTATTATTGACATGTATGTTAACAATTTAAATTTTTGAAATAAATGTTGTCTATAGTAATCCACGATTATATTATCAAAGCAGCGCTTGGAACGCAATTTGTTTTTATAAGTCGCACTCGAATAAATTTGGAATGACTCTGCTTTAATCCACGTCGAAAGGCGTGTGATTGTCGGACTTATTGTAGCTGGAGATGGATAAAATTATGAAAGGCGTCGACTATTTGTACTACTTTCTGCTTTTTCCTTGAACTGCGGTGGAGGACGTGTCTTCCCAATCATAGTATGCAATTAATTAGTATACTCAATTATACAATTACTTTTTGTGGAAGTTTAGAAGTACCTCTTCTCAAATGAAAGTTTAGCCTAAAATTATTGATGAACTGTGCCTATGTTCCCAAAATAGGCGCTTGATGATGTGATTGTTTAGGACTACGCCAATGACACAATAACCACCTACACATGAAATCGCATAATTTTTTTTTCCTGATAATTTAGAACATGAACTCAAAGGTCTAATTATCTAGAGATCCATATAGTACTTTAAAAACTACATAAATCAGTTAAGTCCAAACTTTTGTTTATATACACCGGCCCTCACCAGAATAGTTTTCATGCAATTTGTGGAATTTGAACTCTGTGACCTCTAAATCCTAATTGGCAGTCCTTGAACACCTCAATCAATTGTCCCTCTCTCTATAATGACCAAGCTCGTTCTATGTGGGCTAAAAACGCCCTAAAGAAATTGTTAGTAATAATCAAGGTTAAGACCATTTGAAGGTATTTATTAACTTATGAATCACTCAATAGATATCCTCATTAGTATTAGTTTGAAACACCCAATGATATACCTCTATTTGATGTGTAGCCCTCTTCATTCCTATCACATCCACCATCCTTGAAGCCTTTTAGGAAAGTCGCACTTCAATCAAGCCCTTTCACCCCTATAATCTTTCTCCGTCTTTGTCTGATCAAGCATGGGTCTAGTCCCTTCACGAGTCATACATCTATTAAAGGAAGCTCTACTTTAATATCATCAGTAAAAATTCGGCCTATATCTCGTGAGCCAAGCTCCAAAAGGATTACTTTAAGTAGCTACATAGTAAGATAATTGACCAGTTAAGGGATTGATGTTAAGTTATAAAATCATTCAACAAAAACTCTGTAGACTCTCTCTTTCTGAATGGCATGGTGGGGGCCGAAACGGGTCAGCCAACACTATCACCACCTTTAAACGCAAGCATGATTCATCCATGTAAAAGGGGCCTCACACAGCAAGTCCCCATGAAAGAGAATTCAAGTGGGACAAGCTAAGTTTTCAAAAGTTATTATAGCCTTTTATTGAAAGTCGGTGCGTCTGTGATGATCCCTTTACTGAAATCAAACCCCCAAGAAAAAGAAAACCATTTCATCTGACTAGACTCCTGTTGTCCCCTTGTGCCTTGTGATCTAAACCTGTCTTTCTCAATTCTCTCTCTCTCTCTCTCTCTCTCTCTCTCTCTCCCCGAGTTATTCATCAACTAGAGTGCAACTTGCTCCTGCACTTTCGTTTTTTGGGTATAATGATAGTAACTATTCCTTTAGACTTTTTGTTCGCTTTTTATTTTCCTTTTGTTTTTCCGATTATATGATTGAGGGTTAGGCATGCCTCCCTGAGACAAGGACTGCGATATTGTCCCTTCCGGAACACTTTATCAATTTTTTTTTTTTTTTGGGAGCTTTTCCAGGTTCCTTACCAGACTCATGGACGGATAACAAAGAGAAGATGCCCTCACGTGCATTAGGTTAATTAAATCCTAATTTTCGTTTCCAGATCTTTAAGAGCAAAGATGATTAACAAGCAATACTTGCGGTTTTAATATTGTAGCCATGCATTTGTATACGGATGAGAAGTTTGAGTTGAGTTTCTTTTTATATATTGTTGAACGGAGTTTTTTTTTCAATCCAGAATATGAGTGTAGAGATCTAGCTACCTAAAAATCCATATACTTTGTTTAAGTTTCATGAACTGATTAAATTCAATTTTTTTTACTGTGACCTTAACACAGAGCAAGTTACCCATGTTTAGTAAAAATTTGAATGGATGATCTTATTGAGTTATAGAACCCCTGCAGGATCTTAATTCAATTTATTTATGAAAGAAAAGCAAACAGCTATCCAGCAATTTTTTCTCTTATAAACTTGAATAAGTGTATTCTTGATAGCTGACGATAATAACTTCTTGAAAGAGATCAGAGTTGTTGGTCAAATTTAAAGTAAAATTATGCAAATTAAAGTTGAATTTTAAGTGTTCATAAATTAAGTCATGGAAATAGAATTAAAAAGCTATTTGGCGATAATTAAAAATTAACAACTTAATATCTTTGATCTCTAACCAAATACAAAAAAAAAAAAAAAAATCATTTTTGCCAAATCTGATCAGAATATTTAACAAGATTCTAATTACTATCAATTATATTTTTTCTATTGCGAGAATTAAGTAAGCCCTCCTTACTTATAAGATTAAATAGATTCTTGACTTAATTGAATAATTTAAACAAATTCTATTTTAAGTTTTAAAGAGACACTTGATCTTATTAAGTGCCGAATTTTTTATTTTCAGCACTTGATTGGATTATCAAAAGGCCCAAAGTAATTAACAAAAAGTAGTGAAAATACGTATTATGCCTAGCCAAAGAAAAAAACATATGGTATTATTCTTTCCTCTCGAAGGGGAGAAAATATCCGATTCCCTCTTATGCAATCAAGAACTGCTCCACTACTCAACAGTAGAAAATAATTGGAATCATCAAAGCCAGCAATTTTGATTATTCGGGGAATAAAGAATTTCGGATTTTGCATATATTATCTCCCCTTTTACTTTTTCCTTTTTCCTAAATCTTTCTTTTCCACTTTTTGTCTCAAAGGAACACTTTGATATCTTCAATGTACACTTTAAGGAATTTTCTCTCTTTTTGCGTCTATGTGTATGTCATAGGAAGGAATCAATAATTGAAAAATGAGGACGGATGAGGAGCATAAGGAGGATGGAATTAATTCTTTAGGCAGTTGACTTAAGTTAGGGAAAATTGGTCTCAACTTTGGTTCTTCTAAAGGCCATCACCAAATGAGAAGAGAATCAAATTGTACATGTTGCCAAAAGATGATTGAATGCACAAGTTAAAAGTCACTCCATTATTGGAGCTTGAGAGAGACCATGTACGCTTTAGACTTATTAGTCATCATGGGCAGTGTGGACAGAGCATTATTCTTTGCTTCCTTGATTGCGACGGTTGGTTCCAAGAGAGATTAACGCGATAAAAATTCTAAGGAATTAGTTTTAGTGTCATGTCATCATTTATTAATAAAACTTACACAGTACATTTTCAGTAAGATAAAAAAAAAAAACTTGTTGAAGTAAGTAAATGAGGAATATGGTTGATTTTCAAGATACTAGTAATGTAGACTCATTTTTAAGAGGCATCGGTCAGAAAATACTAAATGAGAAAAGATGTCGATTGTTTATATTTATAAGGAAAATTCGTGAATAAATACTTTTAAAATCGGACTTGTCCTTAACCAATTATCTTTAGACACTTGTTAATATGGAAAAAAAGTTATTAAATATATTCATATAAAGGGTCAGGACTCAGAATTTTTTGAGTTGAAGGGGAAGAAAAAGAGCCTAAAAAGGAGAGAAAAGACGAGATGGTAATAATTGCGTGCGAAGAATGAGCAAGATGGTCGGCTGGCCATAAAGGCGAGGAGGCTGAGGAAGGTGAAGTGAATGCATTGAAGGAAACCTTATCTCATATTCTCTCCTCCCTCCATCATTGCCAACTTCTACGCTCCATAATCATCAAACCCCCACGGAATCAAATGCCCATCATACAAAATCATTGGTGGGCTCCACCTGTCTCTCTCTCTCTCTCTCTCTCTCTCTCTACCCTTGTCGACAAGCTAATAAGCTTGACATGCGCTCGTCCCTCCAATTCTTTTTCTTTTTGCCAATATTAAGATATTGTGCTTATGTATCGTATTTCTTCTTTTCTTCTGAGAACAAGAAAAAAAAGACACCATCGCCTTTCTCTTTTCTCTTTCTTTGGGTCAACAGCATTTTTTTTCTCCTTATTTCTTTTAGCGGAAGCCTACTTTTCTTGTTATTTTTCGAGAAAAATCATTTACTATTGAATTAAAATTACGATCTTAAGAATTAAATGGGAAATTTTGAAGAAATTACCTCTTCCCTCAGGGACCTGAATAAGAAATGATCTGAAGATCTCATGTCTTTTTGACATAGGGTTATAGTATTTTACCATCTTAATTATTATGAAATATATGCATTCTGTTTTTTTTATGATTTAAAGTTTAAATGAGACATCTTATAATTTTGGCCAAATTTGTGAGGTTATAGGAGGCTTATGATTGGTGGGTTGATTTGTTTATATTTATGGATGGAAGATTTGAGTTCATCTATAAGAAAATGATGAATTAAAAGTCTAAACATCCTATGTCATTTGTATCAGAAAAGAAACCTTATATGTTGTTAGATGGGGAAAGTTTAGTATACAAAATACTTCAAACGAATTCCGCACAAGATCACTGTCCAATAATATAAACATCTATTATCGCATGCAAAGCCTATGTCGACTACTATAGTAATATTGAGACAGCTATTTATTATATTATTTATAAGATCAGCTACTACTGGAAAGAAATGGAGACAACTATTTATAATATTATTGAAAATTAGATAATCTTTAATTAACCTTAGATTGACTCAACCATGATAGACGTTTCGTGATTGGATAGTCGGACGACTTGTGGATTAGTCTCTGTTGCTCCCGCCACATACCCATGAACGTACTTAATTAATGCTTGAAAACCACTCGGTACCCACATTGGCTCTCAGAAAAATGTGTGAAATATAAGATAAGGTTAGTGTTAGCCTCATAATTAACCACTACAACACCTTAGCATTGATTGGATTTTGTCTGCTTGTTCTGAGGACGAGATCAGAATTAAATATTACTATTTTTTTTGGTCGGTATATATTACTATTTAAATAGAAGATTATTGTAATGGCATTAGCAATTATACCAGATCATGTCATAAAGTGAAAGTTGGGGAAGATGCCACATGTATCATCATGTCTTTACAGATTATTGTTTCCCCAACTGTGTCGAGGTCAATGCCTATCGACTTCTGTCCAGAAAAGGATACATTATATTATATAATGTATCTTCTTGGCTGTGGTTATCCGTCGATTCGAGGCCAAAAATATTCGGATAATGCTGTTGCTGGATCCATTACATATATTTATAAAAAGTACAAAATGAGGTGTACGAAATTAATATGAAATGTTCGCTAAAATCAAGTACAGAAGCACCACTCGACACGTATCCCACATTTTCGTCCCGCTCTGGCCTAAAAAAGATCAATCAGTATCATAGACGACCTAGGAAATAGGCGAGCTTCATTAATGAGCTTGCAGAGGAAGTTTACGACTCCAAATTGCCTTTTCCTTTTCTTTTGTCTGCTTAGGGAGGGAGTAGTGCCCGAGGATTGTCTTGATGTTCCTTGTCGTTTCTCGTGTACAAATTATATGGACCATTTTAATAGGAAAAACTGATAGCCGGGCTAGTCGGAGACAAACTTCCAAACTCGACCGGAACCCTGAGATGGTGAATAAACTTAAAACCACCTAGGACCAGGCTAGCCATGACGATTTGTTGACACCCAAAAATGATTAATTTTTTATTATAATCGATAAGTGATAGGCTTAATTAATAATAGTAGAGTTTGATGAACAACAAAAGTGATTGATAAAAAGAACAGCCGACGACTTGAAGAGCATTTATAACTGACTACAAAAGTTATCAATGGCAAATAATAGCTATCAATAAATACCTTCGCTGGATTAAAGTCATTAACATTGACATAATACTTCCGAATAGCAATTTGCTTGGAAATAACCATTCATCATTTGTCGATTTATATCAATCCATTCATATTCTTAAAGGTATTTAATTGACACTTTTGATGAAACATCTTTTTGTCATTTCTGATGGGACACATTTTGTTGATTCAAGGAGACTAAGATGGAACAAACTAGAAATTAACAAGAGTTTGATTATATTGCCAATGATAATAATAGTGTCAAAAGTGGAGATGAAGTTGCTAAGCACTTGGAATCTTCAGTCATCAGTTGAAGGATGCCAACGCCAGGGCCGGAACTTCCATGACATCTCATTGAAGAATAGCGAGAGAAGTTACACCAAATCCTCATATGCTGGATACCATGAAGAGGTTATTCAACTTGTAGCGAAACAATATGACCAATTATATCGTGAGTCACATGACTTGATCAAGTCAATCATTATTAATGCTATGAATGATGCTCTTTCAAAGGTTAGGATCATCCAATCAATCACCACCACTCAATTTGGTGGTAACATGGCACATTCCTCATCCTTCTTCATTTATTGATGCTAGTAATGTTGGTCAAAACAACCAAATCTCTAACAATAATTTCGCAAACCAAATGTTGAAAATGTAAGGCTAGTGGTTCCATTGGTACCATCCAATGTGAATATTCCTATTAGGCCTAACATGCTTACCATTGATAATCTAGCAAGATTAACAGCACCACCTAGGGGCCAAAATGGTCAATTAAATCTGCAATTGAACCCAACAAAGATTGTCAAAGATGTCCAACAACAATTGGGGTTAGACAAGGGTGTTATCATACCTATTTATAGGAAATTACATCCTGAATAGGTCAATAATCAATATTTACTTAGAGGCTTCAAAACCCATGACTTTTACAGTTTTACTGGCGAAGATGAATAATCGACCATCGAACAAATTAGTCATCTTATAGCTCAATGTAGGGACAGACAAGTTTAAACACTTCTGTTATTTCCTTTGACTTTGTCGGAAATTGCTTTCACTTGATACGCTAACTTACCACCTAATTCTGGTGAAAACCGGGCTGAAATGGAAAGATAATTCCACTCACAATTTTATAGAGTGATACTTGAGGCATCAATTACTAATTTGATCAGATATTGTCAATATAGTAATGAGTCAGTCAATTAACTTGTTGTTCAATTTAAGAAGGCTACAAATGGATGCCTTACCTTTTTTTTTTTTTTTTGGGGGGAGGTTGAAGGATGCCTTACTTTACTCTTAGAAAAAGATTTCATGAATTTGGCTTTCAATGGGTTGAAATATAATCTTAGAAGAAAAATTCGAAAGCCAAGATTTATCCGATTGTTTTTTCAGTTGATAACTAGAGTATCTAAGTGTGAACAACTACTTAAAGACAAAAGATAGAGGGCCACATTAAAAACTTCCACAAAACGTGGCTTTAATGGAAAAATATGAGTTAGATGATAAGTCTGATCAAGATAAAATTTAGCAAGGAAAAATCAGATTTGCCAATGACAAAGGGAGCATAACTCTTGATTATCTGATTTAAAACAATCGAATGATCGATGAGTTATTCAATTCTTCTAAAAGGGTATATGTTAACATCAAAAATGACTAACTTTTGGTTATAAAAATAGAGTTTGGTGAACAATATATTCATCGTTGAAAAGAATAGTTGACAACTTGAAGAGTGTCGACAACTTGTCAAAGAAGTTATTGATAGCAAACATTAGTTATCGATGAGAAACTTCACTGAGGATGAAGTCATTTACATCAACATGTAATTGTTGAGTAGCGATATGTTTGCATATGTTGCTTCTTTTAGATAAGTGTTAGCAGATATAGAAAATTCATAACTAGTGGGTGATAATGTTTATTTTCGCTATTTTAGGATTTTATAACTTATTGTGGATTAGTGTTGTTGTAACATCTTGTAATCGCATAGTATTAGGGGTTATTTTCTTGAAGATAGGTTTAAGAATCCATCTTTTTAAATTTAATAACCATTTGCAATTGTCGATCATGGGTTATAAATAGCCACATTGTACTATTTGTGAGACTTCTCCAATCAAACTTACATTACATCTTCAATTACATCCTTTCCTTTCTTGTTTTATTATCTTGTATGTCACATCTTATTTAGCCATTCAATCTCTTGCATTCGTTTAACTTTACCTGGTTTCTATGTGTAGACTCCTAATTTTTTACCTAAGGAATGGCCAAGATCAAACACAAATATTACTTCTATTAGAAGTATGTTCAAAGGGTAAAATTGGTTCGTACTCAGGAAGAGCTTTCCAATGATACACGATTTCACGATTTTTCTAAATCGGATGATCGAATCTTAAGATATATATATATATATATATATATATATACTCGCAACCGTCTGATCTTGAGTTATCGTGGATTTAATGATTTGGCCCGACCGATGGATTCCACCTCAACTTCCACAGTGCTAGCCTAGAGATGTGCCAAGTTGGAATTTTCCATTTTAGGTCTGGCCAAGCGCCGTTATGGTTGGCCTAGCCTTTTGGAAGGCAATTTTTTGCCGTTTTAAGGGCCATTTCAGCCTTCGGAAGGGCTAAATTAGCTCTTAGAAGGCTTTTTTTTTTTTTTTTTTTGGGTGATTGCTATGTAACATCAATATAGATACATGACACGACATGATGCGACACGCTGACAAATCATCTCTAAAAAAATAGAAAATTCCGATACGTTCTGACACGTTATATATTAAATATATATTTTTATATAATATAAAATAAATAAATAATAATAAAAGAGCATAGAATTAATTTCTACTGAAAAAATTAATCCAACATTTATTAATATCATTTATTATTTTAATTTGATAGAGATTGAGCAAGAAATTCAAAAATTGCAAACACAAAAGAGTAGACTTGAAGGAACATGTCGTGTTTTCTTACATTTGTCGAGAGATTAGTGAGACTTTTTATAATCCCGAGATAGAGTTCAGAGTTCTTGATAAAGATTGGCTTGGAGCTCCTTTGCAAAACAAGGTTCGAGAAAAATAAAAATCCAAGATAAGAACACTAAATTCGCCATGGAAAATGTAAGAGATAACTCACAAGCCAATGACATAGACCAAAAGAAATAACTTGTGTACGATGCTTGCAAGAGGCAAAAAGCAAAAAAAAAAAAAAAAAAAAAACAACTTTAACTCTGCTTTCACGAATCTATGAATCACACAAATACTAAGTCTCTTCTACTTCATCCTTATAAATCTTTCTGACCATGAGCCAACTACCAACAATTGGGTCATGAAATCACTAATCATAAACTAGCAAAAAGAAAGAATTTTCTAACCAAATTATGAAAGTAACAAAACTACTCGAATTCCAAATTCTAATCGAATTTGACTCCTCATGGCAAACGTTGACCCTGTCCGACATTTTTCCCAGATGCAACCACACAACGACATGGGATCTCCTAGAAAGGGCTACCTGACAACATAGTTGGATATGTTTGCACATGACAAGTGACCCTCCGGGAAAATTTTAAACCCCAATTAGCCTAATCAAGTTGCAAAAGGGTACGGAAATACACCTAGTGGAGGTGAGGTTGGGGTGAGTTGGTTTAGGGTGGAGGTGGCTGCGGCGGCTGGTGGGGGGTTGTGGGGGCGGCGGAGTGATGCCGGCAAGAGGAGTGACACTAGCAAGAAGAGGGGCATTCCATTGTTACTCATGGGAAGGTTAGAACTCGCAAGTGAGAAACTTGAGAGTGAAAATTTTCTTCTTTTCTCTTTTTTGCTGTTATTTTCATTATTGTATCATATATTTACATTTTGACCCTTCAAGTATTGAAAATTTTGAAAATTGACCTGTACATGTCGAAATCACATGTCGAATTTTGAACTCACGTGTTGAAATGTGTCAAGAAGAGTTGACCATGTGACAGATTTTTCAACACTCGTTAACCGCGTGCCGGAACTTATCGTAACATGTCGAACACAACACGAAGGCTCCTAAAGAATGTTGGTACTTCATGTCATGTCCCTTCCAAGAGTTGATCCGATCCAGTCCTTTCCATGAATTGAGAAATGGACTAGTTCCTAGTTTCTAGGATTGGAGGCTTGACCGGACAATCTTGGGACTAGAACTGGACTAGACCAATCGGTTGGGTCCGGTCTAGTCCAATGGATTGGTCACTTGGCAATTCCGCATTCAAATTTCAGCATTTTGAAGATAAATCTCTCCCTTAAAAAAAAAAAAAATACTAGACTTGTTGCTATTTTAGTGTTTGTTGTTATTTTAAAGAAAAAAAAAAAGTAAAAAATCATTGGTTTCATAAATGGAACCACAAACCAGACCGATGCCCTCGGATTTGCCCAAAACCGGTTAGTCCGGCTTGTTCCAGGCAATTCCCGGTTTAGTTGGTGCAATATGCTTAACCCTAGATTTTATGATCCTTCAAACGAATGGACTAGCCTTTTGAGTGGGGTTTTTTACATCCTTTTGGAGGGCCGATTTAACATTTCCAAAGAATCTCGTGGCTTACGAAATTCCCCTATAAGAGTGCCCTTGTCTCCAATTCTTGGTGTTAATCATCTTGAGGAAATTCCGATGAAGTTCAAGGTTGAAGATTCCGGCGATCACATGAGGGTATGAAGTAAACAAATTTCCCACGGAGATAAGTAACAGTTCTGAACCTCCTAAATAAAATTAATATTACAACGATGAAAAAGCTAGACTAGAATTATTAAACAAATAAATTGGTACTATGCTTGTTTTAAGTTGAATTTTCATAAAAATGGGCCGTCGTAATGTCTATATTACCCTTTGAAAAAAAAAAAACTGCAAAAATGTGCTTTTACCTCTATTATTCTCAAGAATTAACCTAAGAATAATCATAGTTTCCCTAGACCGTCATTTTACCTATTTAATATTTGCATTAGTGAAGTCAATGCGTGAAGCCTAGCTAGAAGTTACTACATAAATAATGTTCAAGTCTCTGTAAAACATAAATAACTTCACATAAGGAATAGTTATTGAACGCAATTCATGAGGGACAATCAAAAAGGAATAGTTACTGAACGCAATTCATGAGGGACAATCTTATTGAGTCAGTGACACAAAAAGCAATAGATGATGAGCAGTTGAGTTTTGGATCATCACTTTTCCATGTCAAGAACATCAGATTCCAAATTAGGTGCACATATCCTTTTTTCTCCATTATTGTGTTCTAAATTATAGTTATGGAGATTTTGGGATACCGTTTTCATAGCTAACATGTCTTGACTATCCAAGAATTGGTGAGGATGATGAGTTTGGGACTATCATCCGCTTAGGTTAAAACTCAACCAAGATTACATCGCCTCATCAAGCTCGCCAAGTCGGCTTGAGCACTACTCTTCCTTAGACATTGCCCCCATTGTGAATGTTATAGAGATCTTCATCTAGGCAAAACTCTATTTTTTACTTTTGAATTATTCTCTTACATAAAATTTCTAATCCCTAGCTCCCGATTCTGATTCAAAATCGTGGTGTAACGTGTATCCCCCCCTGTTCCGGTCATGGAACAGATGAAATAAATCAAAAATGTATTTTTGTTCAAGAATGAAATCTTATGGGAACTGTGCATATCCAGTTCATCCTTCGGAACCATATCACATCCCGGATCTAATGAAATAGGATGAATTAAGACGGTATTTTGTAAATACGTAATTATCTTGAATATATTAACTATTTCTTTATTTTCCGATCGCCTGGAAGGGACAAAAGAAACATCTTGTTCTTTCTTCAACAATTTCTAATCTCTAGTGGACCTCTCAGTAGGATTCGAACCCAGATGAAGTTCTGACCATCTGTCAGAGAAAAAAGAAAGAATGGATCTTGTAGGATTCCCAAAAAATTCTTCGAATCACCCTATGTTCCGAAGTCCGTTCCAAACTAGACCTGAGATAAGAATGTCACAAGTAAAAATGGCTTATTAATTTTAAAACATGCATCATGAATCATTAGATAAAAGATCTGGACATATAGTTAACTGCACATACATAGACATCCCATTGGGATCCATGCATCCCACCAACACATGACAAGTTGTGACATGACAAAGTCGTGACATGACAAAGTCATCACACAACATGCCGTAACATGACATGTCGTTTATACATCATTTTTGTGTCCTAATCATGCAGACATCTATTAATGTTCCCAAAATACACAAGCACACACGACGGATTGAGTAATTTCCGAGGGAATAACACGGTGGGAACCTTGTTACTCGATTATCTCTCTAGAGAAAGAAAAAATATGTAAAAGTTTAGGAAATGAAATGGTAACGGAATTTAAAGGACTTAATCGAAAATGAAGTGTCGTACGGGCGTTGTAAGGGTGTTAATACTTCCAAACACATTATCAAACCACCGAACCATAGATCTTTGATTTCACAACAGACCGGTCACATCCACATGTATAATTAGATAGTTTACTTCCCTAAAACTATTTAAGATCCTAAGGTCCACTTGGCCAAGTTTAAAAAACTGATTGGTGGCAACTTTGTTTGTTTAAAAAACCTAAAAGAAACACCTTAATTTCACTCATTGAAGACAATCCTGAACCTAAGGACTGCAGGGGATGGTCCTGTCGAGCTCCTTACGGGGCAATGTCGCTGAACGCAAGCAGTCTTCCCGGGCTCTCTAGTCCGGCTGGACGATTGCAAGCCATCTAGAAGTGTACTTGAGGAGATGTTAGAAGAAAATGACAACGTCCAAAGAAATTAAGGACAACAATTTCAAGCCCTTCCCCAAAATGTTGGATATTCAGATATGTTCCTAATTCCACATCAACTTTAAACTGCAAAATGTATTCTAAAGCCATATGGGTCCGGAAAAGCTACAACCAACAATATTGTGCTCGCAGTGGACTCTTATACCAGCAGTGGTATCGGAGACACGATCAAGATGTTGGATTTTAGACATATCTCTTAGCCCACATAACCTAGATATGAGTTTACATGAAAAGATAAGTCTCATGCAATCTTAAGTTTTAAGTGCTCTTTAGATCCATCCGGAAATGAGTGAGCCACATCTAGGGTGGCTGAGGGGCCAACTGAGACTACCTAGAAACAACAAAAAATAAAGATCAAAGGGTAGGGGGTATCAGCACAGAAAAAATGTATTAAAAATTAAAATCAAATCTTCACAGCCAAATTAGCATTAATGTCACATGTTATGGCGCATCGCCTTGTAGACTGAGGTGGTGATCGCAACATACATGGGTTTGACATTGAAATTACCTACATTCCCCAACATAGACCCACAAGATCTCCACTGATTTGAATGTGCAAGGCGTGTGATTACCTTAAATCCTTTTGCTTCAAAAATAATAAGATCTTGAACATACCATGATCTAGTATCATGAATGATTTGACCGTTGTCTCCCCTGGAAAATGATGCACCACTTCCACACCATTAATGGGGTGGTCCATGAGGACCCATCAGGCTCTTCATCAGTTTGAGATCTAATTCCAATCATTCCACAGTTTTTCCTGCATATGGATCATTGCCTACAAGTGAAACCAGCCAGTAATAGAAGCTCCCTCCTGTTGTTGTCCAGAGTCTCCTTTTCTTTTCTTTCTTTTGCCCCCACTTTGAATTATTTATATTGGAATTATTATTATTTTTTTGAGCTTCTATCATGCTTTTTGGGTGACCTAACTCCTCATCAGCATAGCCGACAAAGCATTATTGAATGCGCTTATACATGTACAGATTAGTAGGCCCCAATGCACACCCCATCAACTTTCTAGTTAAGCAAAGATCCGGATTCTTGTTGATGAATCATATTCGGCACCATTATAACTCTTTGAAAACTTCAATGGTGTCTTGTACCTACTTTGCTTGTTTCCCTCTCTCTCTCTCTCTCTCTCTCTCTCTCTTTTTTTTTTTTTTTTTTTTTTTTTTTGCTTTTTTCACACAACAAACAAAGAACAAAGAAGCTGTTTTCGATGATAGATTTAGATAATGCGCATCACTTTCTAATCTCCACATTCATGATCAAGGGAAAAAAACAAGGCAACCATCCCGTAATAATAAAATAAATTGATATTGGTAAGCAAGGTGACATGAACCCATCTCTACCCAGTTTAACCAGGCATGGGAGTGGGGGACAGTTCATGTGGTCTGTCATTAATAGAACCAAAAGCAACATCCAATCACTTAGGCTTCTGATGGAACTTTTCATATCAATTATAGTTTATAAACTTGATGAAGTTGTGATTTTTGCTTTGTCTACTCAGGCTTAGCAGAAAATCACCAGCTAATGATAATCAATGGAAAGCACTAACCATTTATTTATTTTGTCATCATGATCTGCACATATGATTGCTTATGTTATGAAAAGAGCAAAATGAGACATGTACTTCAAATCTAAAGTGTGTTACATGCTATGATATGTATTTTGTTTTTGTCCCTTCTTTTTCATATTTTCTGATGGGAAACTGGGGCACAAGCTGAAAACATAGGTGGCCAATAATTGATACTCGGAAAAAGGCAGGATAATATATAATTGCGTGGGAAGAGAGAGATAGAGAGAGAGAGATATCAACAATAGTTAAATCTGTACGTTAATGGGTGGCAAAGGATGGACGAATCACTCCGTTGATGTTGTGTTTCCCACTCCCCCATGTGAACCCACGTCCCATATTTTATCCGCCCCGCACAAAACCCCATTTTTTCCCTGTTGCTGTGTATTCTAGCATCCTTTCAAAAAAAGTTAGAGTCAGACCAAAAAAAAGAAAAAGCTAGAGAGAGAGAGAGAGAGAGTAGGTTCCTAGTTCGTCTGTTATTTATAATGCGGATGACTGTGGTGGGGTTCAAATGGTCAACCTATGTAGAGAGAGAGAGAGAGAGAGAGAGAGAGAGAGAGAGAAAGAGAGAGAGAGGACTTTTCATAATTTCCAATGAGATTCGTTTTTATACTCATTCCTTCGTTTGATTAATAATCATAGCCACCCACCCACCATGACCCAACGCCCTCACACCCCCCTCACGAAAAAGAAAAAGAAAAAGAAAAGAGTCTAATCATTCTTTCTTCTTATTTAGACCCCCACCTTCTTTCTCCGCCATTCCAATCAACACCTCCCTTCTTTCTCTCTCTTTTCTCTCAACGCTCTCTCCTTCATCTTCAAGAACACAAGACCAAACCAATCTCCCACCATCTCTTCAAATGGGCATAGATGATCTGTGCAACACAGGCCTTGTTCTGAGTCTTGGCCTCGAGACGCCCTTCAAGATCGAAGCCCAGAGGCAAGCCAAACAGCGCCTTAACTTCGAGCCCTCTCTCACGCTGTGCCTCTCCGGCACGACCAAAGCTACCCGCGACGAGCAGCCTCCGGCGGACCACTTGTATCGCCAGGCTTCGCCGCACAGCCACAACAGCCTCAGCGCGGTGTCGTCGTTCTCGAGCCCGCGGGTGAAGAGGGAGAGGGACCTCAGCAGCGAGGAGGCCGAGGTCGAGACGCGGGTGTCATCGAAGGCGAGCGACGAGGACGACGACGGCGCGAATGCGAGGAAGAAGCTCCGGCTCACTAAGGAACAGTCTGCTCTTCTGGAAGAGAGCTTCAAACAGCATAGCACTCTCAACCCTGTAATCTCTCTCTCTCTCTCTCTCTCTCAAAGGCCCACGGTTGACTGAATGATCTTTACCTTCGAAACGACTGACGATTCATACACCCGACGGCTGAGATCATTCAGTTAATCGGAATATGACTGCATGGAAGATTTTTCATTTCTTTCTGTGCGTCTGTTACCATCCATTCGATTTCTTCTTCGTTTTCTCGAAATTAGTTTGGTGTTGATTTTTGGCTTTTTTTCTGTACTTTTTTCGAATGGAAACAGAAGCAAAAGCAAGCTCTAGCGAGGCAGTTGAATCTACGGCCCCGCCAAGTCGAAGTGTGGTTTCAAAACAGGAGAGCCAGGTAACAGATCATTCATAGCACCCAAACGAAGTACAAATTTTAATATAGGCCATAATAAAATAGATTCTTCATGCATTTTCCAATATATTCAAGTAAATATAGGCCATAACATATACTTTCCTCCGAGATACTACTTTTGCTCCGAGCGCAAGTTACGAGTACGGCACGGCAAATTGCGTTCACGTAAATTCATACCCCAAAAGATTCAAAATTTCCTTTACACTCTTTATCCATTTTTTGCGGTGGTGATTTTATTTCATATTTAAAAACCATAAAGTATTTTTTTAATAAAAATCAGTGATTTAACCTTTTGATAACAGCACAAGATACAAATAATACACGGTTTCTTCATAACTTTCACGTACACAAACCTACAAAATCCTGAGTACTCCTTCGATCGTGAAATATATAATCTTCATTTGCTCAGTAATATAGTGATTTTTTTTATTTATTTATTGGGGTGTTCGTTTTGATGTGATAGAGATGTTCATCAATGTATTCTTGGTATCTTCCTCAGGACGAAGCTCAAGCAGACCGAAGTGGACTGTGAGTTCCTCA
The DNA here is from genome assembly GCA_014182695.1 of Eucalyptus albens. NCBI lineage: Eukaryota > Viridiplantae > Streptophyta > Magnoliopsida > Myrtales > Myrtaceae > Eucalyptus > Eucalyptus albens. The sequence continues at coordinate 21,572,006 of CM024654.1, read as the reverse complement.
AGAAGTGCTGTGAGACGCTGACCGACGAGAACCGGCGATTGCAGAAGGAGCTCCAAGAGCTTAAGGCCCTGAAACTGGCCCAACCCTTTTACATGCACATGCCCGCGGCGACCCTCACCATGTGCCCCTCGTGCGAGCGGATTGGTGCGGGCCCGAGCGTCGACGGCGCGGCGCCGACGAAGGGCCCTTTTTCGATGACGACAAAATCACACTTATACAGTCATCACTTTACCAATCCATCTGCTGCTTGCTGATTAGAAGTTATTAGGGTTTTAGAGATATTACAGAGAGAGAGAGAGAGAGAGAGAGAGATATAGATTCCAAATCACAACCCCTATAATTTTTGTTTGAGGGCTTGTAGCTAGTTAAAGATCCAATGTAATTATTTGTTAGGGACAATATAGTAAACTCCTGATGGATCATCATCTCCTATTTTTCTTTCTTCTTTTTTGGGCTTAATCTGTAAATGTTTTAACAATATATCTGAGATTATCAATGGAGGAATTACTTTAATTTATTATTTTCATTTCCATGTTTTCTTTCCATAAAGATTGTTGATGTTTAGATGCCTTTAGCAACGGACTTTCATTGAGGAGAGGGAGAGGGAGAGCCTTTTTGTGACCCGCAGAAAAGTTCCTCTGTTCGTATTTGATGACGTCATTAATACCTACTCATACGTACTAGAACTCATCACTATATAATATTAAAAATTAAGGCCACGGGAGAGAATAATCGCATTCATAATACGGTCTAGAGATTTGCGCGGGTTTTTCAACGTTAGACCACGGGGGTACTCGCCTAATCATGCTTCTGACTTTAATAATACACTATACTTATTAATCAATTAAATAATTTTGCTTTCTCTCTTGAAATTAAAAGAGTCGAACATGAGACAAAATCATGTCATCCAAGCGCACAAAATCTCCCTATTCTTCTCGCCCAAAAAAAAAAAAAAAAAAAAGAAAAGATGGAAGGCTCTTTATTCCTCTTATTATTTGTGTTTATCTAATTTTCAAGATGGGATGAACCTTTACTATTTATAGTCATGCTTCAAATCCGAAATCTCAATAATCATGATAATGATTTAAAGAATAAGCAAAGGGAAGAGAATGCGAGAGAACATATGATTCGGGGGGGTCATTATTAAGTAGGTAAAACGGGAGATGGAGGTTAGCTCACGTGTGTAGACCTTTTTAAGTTTCAGTTGATTTCGGTTGATTAGAGAGAGAGAGAGAGAGAGAGGCGTGTCGATAAAGAAAGGAATAGAGAAATAGGGATGGAGAGGTGGTGATGGGATGATGATGAATCGCTTGTTGGAGAGAGTTGAAAATGAAGAGAGAGAGAGAGAGAGAGAGAGAGTCATTGGTCTCGTGAGATGCTTCGGCTTTAAGGAGACCGGTGGGTCATGCACCACGTGATGTCCCAATGGGCCTCCACCCTTCCTTCCTTTATTTATTTATTTATTTATCTTTCTCTTTCTTATCTTTTCCCACAAATCTCATCATGGGGATTTCCCATGAAGAGGGTCAAGACCTTCCTCCCTCAACCTCTTCTAGTTTCCATTATGAGCGGGCCCCCACCTCCCCCTCCAACTATCCTCGTCCCTTTCATACTTGAAGCTTCCCAACTCTCTTGCGCGTAAGAGTCCAAGGAAAGACCAAATTGAGCATGTTGATGTACATAGTGGTTCATGGAAGTCTGTGTTTGGGTCGTGTTGATTACGTATTAGGAACTTTTCAATCTCCACTGTGCTTGTGACGCACAGTATGAGGAAAAGTAATACCTCGAAAATCACGGAATTTTTCTTATTCGATTGATTGATAAGTATCGTTGAAACACTTGTTATCAGGATCTTATATATTCATCAATAATTCAGTGTCCCACTATTTTATAAAGTCAATATTTATCCTCTTGCGCTACTTTTTGAGTATATTAGTAGATTCATATTTTCAGACTTGATATTTTTAAATCAGTTCATCAAGATGGGCCAAGATAAGAAAATTAGTGGAGTGGACTATAATAATCTAGTTTTATACTTAATGGTTTTCATCATTTCTTGTTTTCCATTTTATTCTACTTCATATGATAAATTACAATTGGATATTTAAGTGAATTAGTTACTTTTAAGGTACCCAACAAGAATGCAGAATCCCTTCGTATATCAAACTTGTATATCAATCTTAATTTGCATTTTAGTACCATGCAAAGGCTAAGAAAACTAAGATTTACAAAGTAGTAATCCTGAACTTATTGCTTCTCAAATCAAATATATACATCTATTCTGGAAAACCCTAGTATAATTTTCCGCCGCGACAATGGGAATCCCCTTAAATTGCGAGGCGGTCAAGTTGACGGTCAAGATTGACGGGTTCTGCGAGACCTAAAAGGCACCAACGTTGGATGCACGCTACCATGATTGGTGTGGATGACTAATTGGACAAATAATGGGGGGATCTGAGAAGTTTCTTCCTCCAATGACAGTCTAAGCTCCATTCAATCGTTGCCTGAAATTGTGGGGCGAGTGTTGTGTGTGCGTAGACCTATTAAATATATTACGATGGAAGGGACCTTCGAGGAAAGTCCTCTTTGATCAATCACCGGCTACAATCACTATCATTGCTTTTCTCGACTCTTCAACTCGCCCCTTCATTTTGTATTTAGCCCTCCTATTTTTACCAAGACAAGATGATAAGGGCATTGAAAGGGACTGGTGGAGGTTGAGAAAGGGTCAACATATATCTAGATGAGCGTGCTTTATGGGAATTCCTTTCCACCCATCAATTAATGTGGCGTGGGTATTACTATAGTTATCATTGAAAATGTCCAATTGAATTATTCTAAGATGAGCATGTACACCCATTTTGTGGTTGGAATGAGTACTGGTATTAGTTATGACATCCGAGAGTTTAATGGTCTCACTTCGATGTAAGTCAAAGAACTCTTTATTTTGGTGGGGGAATTCTTTCTTCCCGACAAATTGCACGAAAAAAAGTTTGAGTTATTAAAGAATAAATATATTTGTATTTAATGCTAAGAATTAGCCGAGCATACAAATGCAATAAAAGTTAAATTAAGTGCAAATTTATATATGTTACATAAATACAATTAATGTGAATCCAAATATGCTTATTTCCTATTAAGATCAATGGGGGTACGGTAATGCACCGTATTTTGGTATGTCAATTGTTGTCAAGTCTAAAGTAATTAATACAATAATGACGAAAATTTACAGAAAAAAAGGTGCAAATAGTTTGAAAGAGGGAGTATAAAGTAGAAGTAGGTAAAGTTGAGAGTAGCATTGAAAGCTACTCTCTCGGGTTCGATATCTATTAAGATATCATACCGGGCCGATAGAGATGATTAGTTGAAGACTTAGGCAAATCACAATGATAAATGGGGAACAGCGAGGTCAAATTGTGGGAAGTGACGACAAGTTGCTTTTAAAAAAGTGCCACATTAATATTAAACACGACTCTTTTGGTCGTTGTAGATTTGCAATACGTGTGCACCCACGTAACAAATTAAGAAAATCCCCGAAAGGACACGTGTCTCGTGCTGGCTACAATGTCGGCTTGTCGAGCCTCATGCGATGTATGGATGCAGGTAAGAGCGCCGAATGGACGATTTTGTTTATTGTTTTGTGTTGTATCCGTCAGTGATAGACGAAAGCAATCGACCTTGTTGGGAAAAAAATAATGTAGACAGCTACTATATAATAATGCAGTCTTAGGAGGCACAGAACAACATGTGTACCCTCAAAAGAGCACTGATTATATATCGGTGGCTTGCTCAACCCTACCTCCTTACGTTAGCTACTTTGTCGTTGCCCGCGAGTGGTAAACAATGAGGGCCTATTGCATAAGGTTGAGCTAGGGTTAAAATTATATCCTTTCATTGTCTATTCCTACTAAAATAATTAGGTATTAGATGGGCATGCTATAACGCTTGACATATTCGATAATAGTGGTAGAGGGTGTCGTTGAGGGAGCAAGCCATAGCGGCAGCAACTGCCATGGCAGCGGGGGCGGCGGAGGCGGAACGGTGGCTGTCCGCTCTATAACTAGAAAGAAGAAAGGAATTGTGGGTTTGAGTTGGGCTTTTGCATGTTCTTTACTTATTTGTGTTACAGTGAGGTGATATTTGAATTAGGGTTTTGCATTCTCTATAATAACCGCTACTTTGAAAATTAGCACTCCTTCTGTAAGATGATTTGCTGACAAGACAACTAGCACCTCGCAAACACCTAGGAGCTCCTCTATCTGGTTTCAAGCAATGTAATTTTGAAATATGTATTGCCTGACACGCTTGCTAAAACCGAAAACAATATGATTATATTTGATATATCACCCTCTTTTGCCGGGGCTGGGGGAGGGATCACGAGCCGCTTGCCACCGCCGCCCGAGGATCGACGGTCCGTCGACAACTCCTACGAGAGATGTGGTGGGTTGCACCGGCTCTTCATGTCTAATTTTCTTTTCGAATAAAGCCAAAAGATTCACGCTCTCTCTAGCCGTGCTCTAAGCTAGGGAATGGGGCAACCACCCTATAATAATTTCAAACCACATATAATTGAGCGATAACATTAAAAAAGAAAAACAGGAAAAAGGAAACGAAAGCACAACGCTGTGATCTCTGTTCACATTTCAACCGTTTCCCAATGAAGTCAGTGCACTAATGATTGACTTTGGACGATCCATGTTGTCCAAGAATGACAGCCCCACGTAGAAAAGTTTGCTTAACAATAATATTAGTTAATTATATATATTACATAAGAACCCATGTGATTATTTGTCCTTTCGGTCAAAATAGCATAAGATAGTCTTCAGGACCCGCAATCGCCACGGATTCGTCGGCAGATATACTGACACCGATTCATACTGCATTCAGACAACGCGACAACGACAACGTGTGGTGATGTGATCTTGATGATACGTAGCTTCCGTTGTTAGTTTTCGCTTCAACCGGAGCGTCAATTATTGACGCGTGCTATTCATCGGGAACAACGGGAATGAGAAGCTAGGCACGATGACCTTATGCAAACCCCAAAGGGGATCGTAAACGCTCGAGGGTTTTCGTCAGATTAGACGTGTGGACTCAAATCATCATGATTTGTAGGCTTTCTTTAGGGTTAGTGGTTATAGATCAAATCGACAATTGAGATTAGGTCAATGGGTACGAGAATAATGCCCTTCTGAGACATAATTAAAGAGTCAAATAGGATAAAATGAAATTGAGTAAAAGCCTCCCGAATTTTTCATATCATACTCATGATTGGGTAAGTACCGTGTATACCAATAATGGACATGTCTATAATCAATTATAGAGAGTGTTTAGAGAACTATCCCTCAAATTTGATAAGAAAAAATAAAAAATAAATTCGTAAAAGAACAAAAAGGAAAGTCCCCCCTTCCCCCACCCTTCACAGACCCGCGGGAGCGCAAATACTCGACCATCAAACAGTGGTGGCTGTCACTCGACCAAATTATCATCACATGGTAGTGGGCGGCGACTGCTGTTGCCGGCATGTGGTGATTCGGATCTTTTGAAGAGAGAGAGAGAAGAAATTTTGGATGAGATGATGGTAGCTTGCAATCGACGACACCATCGCGATCGTAGGCGAGCAGGGCCTACGGTGGCGCTATTGATCCTTCCCATTTCTATTGCTTTTGTTCCTGTTCTCTTTTCTATCTTTTCTAATTTCTTAGTCAACTCGACCCTAGTAATACGACGAAGTAAGCTGCCAAAACAAACAGCAGCTGAAGGCTTGGAAACTGATCATTCAAATGTCATCTACAAGTTGGAGGGCAAAGCATGCCGTAGGGGTAACGAGAAAGGAAGGTTACACACGTTCATGTCTTTTTTTTTTTTTTTTTTTTTTTGGAGGAGCAGAAGAACTGGCCATGAGCACAGCCGCGCCATAAACCCCGAGTGACACTTAGCGGGAGGGCCCCACCACCCCCGAATCACACTTATACACCTAGTCCTCTCCTTTTGAATCCTTCACCTCTTCGTTGAGGATCGATCGAGCTTTATCCAGGTAAGCGCACCGCGAGGTGGTCACACGTTCATGTCTTGGTTGAGCTAAAATCAAGAAAAATAGAAGCAATGGTTAATTTCCTTTGAGTAATAATACGCAATTCGCCAAAAAGCAGCCGCTCGATTAGGCTCGCGGGCCGCTCCAGTTAAGTATGTTCTCGGTCAAGCTTGACTTGGATCTGCTGAACATGAATGACAAGTGGTAACTCGTACGCAACATGACTTGTTAATGCCCATGGTTGAGCGTACGCATCTCAGTACATGTAGGCCCAAAAGAAACCTAGGGTCGGTCCTTCTCTGGGGCCAGAGAAAACTAGATTTGATGATTTGGGCTTATAAGTTTGGACCCATGTTTGCCAGCATAGCTCATGGCTTTGGCCCAATCTTTCGTGGGCCTAGACCCATTGATTACTTTATTATCCTTTCACCTGCGTAATGCACATATAGGCCATATTTGGCCGTCTCGATTTTTTTTTTTTTTGTCAGATAGGATATAAGTCAGATAAGATATAGGTTAAATAGAATAACAATGAGATTTGTAATATCTTATACCATGTTTGATAAATGCCCTAATATAAAATAGATACGAACATTCGGACCAAGTGTCCATTCTTTCATGTCATATGATTGGGGACGCACTGGCTGCCCGATACTTGTTATTGTCTAACCTCACAGTCGTCACCTCACCACCATCATCGCCCTCATCCTGAGTCACGAGTTCTCTCCATTTGGCTTCTATCTGCCCCTCTTACCGGGCATTATTTTTCTTCATTTCCAACAGCCTTCTAAGTGGGATTTGCTTGAAAACCTTCGGTCTCTATTGATTGTTAACACATGCCTCAAGCAACTCTGTTCATGATTCTCTCTCAAAGACTCTTCACCTGCAAACACAACACGCACATAAGAGCTTCTCTTCCCCGTCTCTGTCCCTTTCTCGCATAATATCTCGATGGCGACACCAAGTTCATCAATGAATTTCATCAAAAAAATTCGTCCACGCGCAACAATTGAAAGTGCTGATGGGTTCTTTGACCCCTCCACACTGCTCAATCACTACGTCGATCGAAAAAGGTCAAAGAAGGTTTAAATTGGATCATTGCGAGCAAGGGTACTCTCTATTTCTAGGCGGCAGATCTAGGTGCACATCCTTGACGGCAAGTGGAGGATCTGCTGCGGATAGGCAGGCAATGGTCTGAGGGATCCAATGGGCAACATTGCGAAGGAAGAGGAGCTGCCGCCCTCGTTTTCTGCCCATTGATCTACCTTTGGCCGTTTATTTTTCTTTTAATCCATATCCTATCCGGATCTATCACACCTCCTAGGTAAGATTTATTTATCCGGATTATATTTAGGTTATATCTGCACAATTACACATTTTGCATCACTCCAAACGCCAAATAGGATATCCTATCTGGAGTTTCATTTGGCCCACCGGATAGAATTGTTCATGGCCAGGGTTAGGCATATGCATCTTAGTGCATGTAGGCCCAAAAGAAACCTTGGTTTGGTCTTTCTTTAGAGCCAGAGAAACCTAGATCTGATTATTTGGGCTTATAAGTTTGGTTTGCCAGCAGAGTCATGGGTTCAGCCCAATCTTTCGTGGGCCAGACCCATTGATAACTTTATTATCGTTTCCCCTGCGAAATGCACATATAGGGATTGAACCGTTTTAGGCTTAATTACTAAAAGGTCATATCCTAAAACTCTCGTAGGCTTTTAGGTTGTGTAAAACTAGTTTTCATGCGCGCTATGTACTTGCGAGATTTTTGAAAGTACTTCCTCCTTTTTAAAACTGTTTGTTTCGATAACAGACGCATCCTCATTTTTTACATATTCAATGCAAATCATTTTCCTCAAATTTCTATTTTTTCCCTTAATTTCAATGTCCAAAAGTTACATGTAGAAATTCACCATCACACCCCAACTATTTGCTAATTTGATTAGTTTTGGATGTGAGAGCTAATAGTAATCTGGAGGACGTGGACACAAAAAATTGAAAATTGGCTTTATATATACAATATGCTTCACTTAAAAATCGATTCTTATTTAGTGAGCGAAATTGTTATAATCCAACTCACTATTGGGATTAGTTTTTTTTTTTTTTTTTTTGAAAATGATAGCTACTTTCATTCATTAAGTGCGAAAATTACAAGGAGTCGATAGGTAAGATTCCTCACATAAAATTTCTGCAAGAGTTGGAGGAGGGGAGGATTTCCAGCTTTGAGGAAGTGAACGGGTTCGGTGCATCTTCGCAATCAGATCTACTGCATTATTTGCTTCCCGCTAGCAGTAAGTCAAAGTCTTCGATTCAGAGGTGGAGAGCAGGTTTCTGCATTGTTCAACAATGGGCTTGACAGTCCGAGGAGGTTTGGCCGGGCCCGTGATGTTTTGTTCAGTGGATAAGCTGTCCGTTTCACAAACCAGTTGACCTTGATGTACTTTGTCAACTTCCATCTCTCCCACGTGCAGTTGTTCTCTGAACTATAGAAACTTCAACCCTTGCAAAATTGCTAGGGTTTCGATTTGAAGAGAGGAGGAAGCTCGAACCTGTTGCGCGAAGCCATCGATGAGTTGGCCAGCATGATCCCGTAAGATCTCGGCGACTAATCCTACCTGTTCTCCATGGACCCAAGAGCCGTCTACATTAAGTTTTAGCAGCCCTTTCTCTGTCGAAATCCATCTTCGTGGTGAGTTCGGGTTTGGGGGTTTTGCGGTCTCTTTTTTGTTCTGCCATCTGTTGAAGTTTTGGAGGTGTGCTAGTGCCAGGTCCACGATGGTGTTTGGATTTGGTTGTTTGGCTCTGAAAATCGAGTTGTTACAGGTTTTCCAGACGAACCACAACACCGTCACCCCTAACTCCTTTTCGGGTAGGTCTCTGTCACTTGCGAAATTCTCCAACAACCATTTATCAAACCGGGTTATGCAATTAGGATTACAAGTGAGATTGAACCGTGGGTCTTTCCATATGTTCTTTGTCCATTTGCAGAGTAGGAACAGATGCTTGGTAGTCTCCAGACGTGTATTGCATAGCGAGCATATTGGGTCAGGTAATAGCTTTTGCTTGTAGAGATTCTCTCTTGTTGGGATAGCGTTATGGCAGATACTCCATATAAAGATGCGCAGCTTAGGGGGTATAGATAAATGCCAAAGCTTTGTCCACAATGTTCGAGGAGGCTGAAATGATATTGATACTCTATTTTGTTCTGCTGCTTTGGTCTGTGCACATAATGTATTATATCCGCTTTTGACCATGTATTTTCCAACCTTGTTGCCCTTCCACATTAGTGTATCTTCCTGCTCGTTGGGATTTAGAGGAATAGATAGAATTTCATTTGCTATTCTGTCTTCAAATAGATTCAGCACCTTTGTTTCTTTCCATCCCCTGTTTCCCTCACTTATAAGTTCAGCTACATTTTGGGGTCATTTTGATTAGCTAGGCCACCTATCACTCCGGATTCCAGCCATCTGTCCTCCCGTATGCTGATATTCTTGCCATCACCTACCCTCCATTGTACCTCCTTTTTAATAGTTTCTCGCCCCACTAGAATGCTTTGCCAACCCCAAGATGGACGATGCCCTTTACTTGCCTTCCACATATCTCCATTTGGAAAATAAACACCTTTAAGTATTTTGCTCCATAAGGCTGAAGGATGCTGAGATAACCTCCAGGCTTGTTTTCCCAGCATTGCTTTGTTAAAGTTTATTAAATCTCTGAATCCTAGCCCCCTTCATCCTTTCTTGTTTTCAAAACGTCCCACTTCTTCCAATGCAAACCCCTGCTTGTATCATTTTTTTCCACCAAAAAGAGGCGATTCTTCTTTCAATTGCTATGCATATTGAGATGGGTACTTCAAAGAGTGGCATGGCATATTGGGGGAGTGCTTGTACGACACTTTGGTCAACGTTTCTTTTCCTGCTTTGGACATAATTTGCTCTTTCCATCCCTCCATCTTCATGTTGACTCTAGCTAGGATCCAGGCGAACATCTCTTTTTTTGAACGGCCCCAATCCGTCGGGATGCCAAGATATTTTCCTGTCTTGTCTATGATTAGGACTCTGAGCTCTTACGCCAAATTCCTTTTCAAGTTCAAAGGGCATCCGCTACTAAAACTCACTCCTGATTTATTTAGGTTAATTGCTTGGCCCGTAGCATAACAATATTGATTTAGGACTGCTGCAAGGTTTTGGCACTCTGAAATGGTCCTATCCAAGAAGAATATAGAGTCGTCGGCAAAGAGGAGATGTGATAAAGTAGGGCAATGTGTATTCAGAGTTATCCCTTTTATGCTCCCGTCTTCCATAGCTTTATGCGTTAGCCATGATAGAACATTCGACACTAGTATGAATAGATAAGGTGATAAAGGATCACCTTGTCTTAAACCCCTGGAAGGTTTGAAATATTCCATAGGCTCCTCGTTTACTTTCACACTAAAAGTGGCTATGGAGATGCATTGCATTATCAACCCTACCCACCTTGAATCGAAGCCCAATTTCAGCATACATGCACTCAAAAAATCCCACTCCACTCTGTCATACACTTTTTGCATATCGAGTTTCAGAATAGCTTGAAACTTCTTTTTTCTCTTCTTGATTCTGAGCTGGTGAATAACTTCTTGAACTATTAAGATATTGTCTTGAATTTGTCTCCCTTACACAAAGGCGCTCTGTTCAGAAGTAATAATATATGGTAGCCATCTCTTCAGTCTATTTGCCAGCACTTTAGCAATAATTTTGTAGCTCAGATTACATAGGCTGATAGGTCTGAACTGGTGTATACTTTCTGGATTTTTGGTCTTTGGTATTAGGGTTATATGTGTTTGATTTAGGAAGGGATCGAAAGTACCTGTCTCAAAGAAAAGCCGTACTAGCTGAAAAACTTCATGCTTCACATCCTCCCAATAGTGCTAATAGAATTGCCCGTTTAACCCATCAGGACCTGGTGCTTTAAGTGCACCCAATTGGAATACCGCTTCCTCTACTTCTATTTTCACAATTTCCATCAAATATGAGTTCATTTCTTCATTTACTGGGCTGGGGCACTGATCTAGTATCGGCTGAAAGTTCCTCGGGCCCACGGTTTCATTGAGTGTTTGATAAAAGTCCTTGATATGTTGCTTCAGCAAATTCAGTTCCCTGCACCATGTATCTTCATTAACCTTCAGCATTGTTATTTTGTTTCGCTGCCTTCTTTGCACTGTTGTGGCGTGAAAATACTTGGTATTTTTGTCTCCCCATTTAAGCCAATTAATTCGCACCCTTAGCCCCCAATACTTTTCCTCCTGTCTCCATAATTTTTCGAGTTGATCCACTACCTGTTGATATTCCTCTTTGCTAAAATTTTATGACTGTCTGTTAGTGAGCTCAGTTAATTTCCTCTTTTAACTCTCTTATGCACATAGCAGCGTTTGGAAACTTTTGCTTGCTCCATCTTGTTAGTTCTTTAGAGACATCTTGCACTTTATCTAAAAAGCCGCTTTTATTGAAGAGATTGCCATCCCATATTTGCTTTATAATCTCCCTACGTTCTTCTTCTTCCAGCCAATAAGCTTCAAACCTGAATTGTTTTTTCTGTTTCTGATTTTCAGGGTGCGTTACGAGAAGAAGTGGACTATGGTCTGAGCCTACAGCTGGGAGAGCTAGAGCTTCAGCATTTGGAAACATCACCCGCCAGTCCATGGTACATAGAGCTCGATCTAACCTTTCTTTCACCATCTCCTCTCCTGCTCTATTATTTGCCCAAGTATAGGCACAACCTTTACTTTCGATATCTATTAGGGAACAATCATTCAAGAGTTCACGAAATGCTGCCATTCGGTAGTAATCAGCTACTCTTCTGCCTTCCTTCTCCCAAACATAAAGAATTTCGTTGAAATCCCCCATACAAATCCATGGGATGTGATTTTGTGACTGAATTTCCCTTAGTTTGTCCCATAAGCTAAGCCTCTCCCCATAATTGGTAGGAGCATGGAGAAAAGTAATTCGCATAAGATATCCACTTGTCCGATCATGACATTCAACATTTATGAGAGTTTTGTTGTTGGAATTCACTTTTAAGTCCACCTCTTCACTCCACATAAGTGCTAAACCTCCTGCGATACATTCCGGATTCTCTAGAAATTTTATTCGGGAATTTTAGGTGTTTGATGACACCCTCAACCTTCGACTCCTTGTTTTTAGTTTCCATTAAAAAGATGATAGTAGGCCTTTCATGAGCAACTAATGCTCTCAGCTCTTGGAACGTCAAGGGATTGCCCAGCCCCTAATAGTTCCAGCTTATGATCTTCATGATTTCTTCGGTGGCTTATTAGGGCTAGCCACCAAAGCCCAATCATTTCCTTCCTTCACTATCTGAACAGGTGTTTCTAGCAGCTCCATGTCTTCAATGTGGAGAGAAGCATTGTCCACTGATCTCTTCTGTTTGTTGGTTTTCTGAGTCTTCAAAGGTTTTTTTACTGTTGCTATCCTCGGTCTGAGAGATAACTTTAGGAGAATTAATACACATAATCTGCTCACCTTTGTCTTTTTTACTGTGGTCCATGGTAGAGTCTTCAAGTAAATAATGAGAATCATCACAATCTGCCCTTTTCTTGTTGCGAGTAGTAGTAGCCTGGATCTCCGAGTAAGTTCTCATGCCTCTTTCCATATCATTTTCTGTTACAGGCGTTTCAAGAACGACTTCTTCAGCATCATGAGTTGTCTCTAATTTCCCATGGAAAGCTTCCTAATGAGGGCCGTGATCCCGCACTTCCACTTTTAGCCAAGGTTCATACTTCCCTACCTTGTTTTTTGCCCATTTAGTCTAGTCATAGGGAATTTCCTTACAATTTGTGGCGTAATGACCAATTCTCCCACATGAGTAGCAATAATGTGGAAGTCTTTCATACTTAAATTCCACCCATAGCTTCTTATGCCCTATGTCCAATATAGCCCCTGATTTCAAGGGTGAAGTCAAATCCAAATCTACTTTCACCTTTCCAGCTTTGTAGGGTCCATTTGCTCTTGCTTCTAGCTGAATATCTACAACTCATCCCACTCTTTCAGCCAAATCAGCAAACACATCCTCTCTGAACCATCCTAGAGGTATTCCTCCCATTTGAACCCAGAAGGCGCAACAAGAGAAATCATAACAGTGTTCTAGAATCTCTGGTTTGCACTGTTTCATGACTAGAAGATTACTTGCAAAAGTCTATGGACCGATTTTAAGGATTTTATCTTTCTCCTCTTCAGTTTGAAAAACAAAAGAGAATAAGCCTGGCTCTTTTTGTAAACAAGCAACTGAGTCTACTTTCCATGCCTTCTTCATCATGCTAGAAAAGGCTTGGAAGTTAACATTGGGTTTAGAGAATAGCTTACCAAATAGAGTGAGATTGCATTCCTGCCTTTTGTTGGGAGGGATTTCTATTGACACCTCAACAACATCACTTGCTGACCAGAGATCACCCAGGCTTTTACACAATGCGGCTAGTTGCAACTCATTCTCGTTCTCACCCGCCATCTCTTCCTTTTGCAGGTTGTCTCACTACTCTTTATCTGCAGCAATTTAAGGCTAAATGCGGCTAGGAAGGGGAGCTTACTTGAAATCCCAAACTGGGTTCCTCAGTTGGTGCAATGGTAGAAGCATTGAAGTTTGGGAATTAGATTGAAGGCGGCTTTGAATATGGTGAAATGATTAGCTGAATGACGACAACTGGACTAACGCAAAGTTGCGGCATGGGGAGAGGGTTTCCCGGTGATGGTTCGTGTTTGGGTAGTTGGTGTCTTGAAGGAAATCTGGAGAAATCAAGGGTTAGGGTTCTGGGATTAAGCAAACCAGATTTGAAGAGCTCTCAAATCCATCTAGGGTGAGCGTCTACTCCAGAATCATGGTGGTTGCGGGAGATGATTTGCACTATCTACCATTGAAGCAAAAGGGGAAACTCTGCCCTATGGAGATGACGCGGTGGAAACAGATAGACAGGAATCGCAACTCGCAAACGTATGCCTAAAGTGCACACACATGAAATGCGATAGAGAATCTCTTGATATTTCATTAATTCAAAGGATTTGTTGTCTACAATGAAAAGTGATGCACTATTTATAAATTGAAAAGAAATAAAATGAAAAAAATATTCGACTAAGGAAATTACTAAGATATTCCACTAGATAATCCAAATCGATAAATTCTATCGCAACCTTTCTGAAGTAAACCTCAAGAGAATTTAACAGATAGCTAAGCGGGTGTGAATAATCATTTTGCTAAATGGTGCTTACGCTTCACACAAACTCCCCCAAGTTATACTGACCACAATTTGGTTTCTCATTAATTATTCATTTGATTTTAATTGAGTCACCACTAACATATTTTAGATTGATTAAAAGCCAATTAAGATGCAACAGTCCACATTACTTTACAAACCAAAGATTCTTGAGTATGAGGACTTAGTTTTAATAGTTTTACTTAATACCCATTACTAGTACTTTTTTTTATTAATAAAATGACATTAATGCAACTTTTAAATTTATTAGTCCCCTTCACGTATGTGTGCTCACGTCCCCTTCGTCAAATAACATGGATTTTGAAATATTATCCCACATTACTTGAGATTTTTTGTTAGGCTTTTTTAACATTCCTGTTGTCATGATCTTCTCCATGACCGAATGGGCAATCTAAGAGGACTATCCAGACTCTCAACAAGCTTGCTTCATTGATATGGTGGTTTTGGGGACAAATAGATATCCTCGATTCAGTCTACTTACCATGCCAGGCAAGTATCCAAATGGCTCCTTTTGATGCTCTCAAATGAGGCAAGTAAGAGCAAATTACTTAGTCCGATTTTGTACAACATATGGAAGAGAAGATCAAACTGATCTCAGAACCATTTAGGCCCACTCAAAGCCTACACACAAGTTATGCTAACCTTAAGAGACAATGGCAGAGTTTTCCTTGGGAGATCATGTACTTTTGAAGGTATCTCCTATGAAAGGTGTCTCACTATACGTGGCAAACTTAGCGTGGGTGGTCCTTTTGAGATATTGGAGAGAATTGAAATTGTCACGACCTTCTTGAAGCTATTTAGATACACCTAGGATTTGGCTAATAGATTATTAAGCTTAGACTTAACTTGGGCTCTTCTAAACCCACATAAATTCGAGACTTAAGGTTTAAGTTTTAAGCATGCGCATAATTTTCAAATAGGAGTCACCATCAATCTATTTTTTGTGGGTCAATTAGAAACCCAAGTAAAGCATGAGAGAATTACTTCACTCTTACGAACTAGAGATTAAAAGAACTTGGAAACTTGATTACAAGATGCCTTTTCAGTACCTTTTCTCTTTTATTTCAAAAAAATATTTTGCAAGGAACTTGCATTGATCTAAAATTACTCCTAATATGTAAGGTGATCATATAGGTGTGCAAACTATCAATTTAACACCTAAGAAAGTGGTAAATAAATTGCAGGCTTTACCTCATAGTAACAAAGCATGTACAATGTTAACTTAAAAAATACATTAATAATCCTAGATATGATTTTTAATTTAACATGCACTCATTCAATTTTTTGGGCGGTTTTCACTTATATAAATGAAACATAATCTACGTGCAATGCAATATAATGACATACAAAAATGATTAACTAAAATGACATGCAACATGTAACCTACCATACAAACTATATGCCGTGCAACATTAATTAAATCACCTATGCTAATGACCGGCAAAAATAAATGCAACTATTCTAACATGTCGCACATCTTAATTTATATGATTCCTAAACATGCAATTCTTAAATATTATGTGAACTAACTCTACATGACACGAGCATGATATTTTTATATGTTTTTGTTTATTAAAATCCGAAATTAAAAATACCTTATTTTTAAACATGCAATCTATTCTAAGAAAGGAAACCTAATTCGTCCTAAAGCAATGTTTTCAGATTTTTATTTAAAAATTCGGAAGAAATAAAATACCTAATTTCACATGCAATCTAGTCCAAAATTATCAACATTATCAACAATAATTAAGTCAAATTCCAATATTTTTTGGGTTTTTTTTTAATAGAAAGAAATCATATCCACATCAAACATGGCAACAAACCATGCAAGATATCATATATATATATATATATATATCCATTTAACTTTGGAAATAAATTGACGAATCATATATGGGGCATGAGATCAGATTCGACAGATTTTCATGAAATCGCAAATCATATCTCGAACATGAGATGAGATTGACGATCTTCCATGTGATCACAAATTGTTTCTCGGGTGTGAGATCGAATCTAACAATTATGGCATGTTGTGAAATTAGGGAATAATCCTTAATTTAAAAGGTTACTCGATAGTTTGTGAATATGATAGTACCATTCAAAGATTCAAATGAGATTGTAGTTTCACAAATTAGGCCAAAACACAATCTACTTTATTTTATTTTATTTTACTTCCTTTCTGCTCATGCCCATGGACGTGAGATTTTCCTTGACAGCACACTTTCTTGTTTTAAAACACTTAATATATAAACCTTGTTGACCAATCTTCTATATATATATTCTTCTTACACAAAGAGAAACACGTGCAAATTTTCCTTTTTTTCTCATTTGTTTCTTTCCCACAACTAAAGGATTCGGCCTCCCTCAAATATCATGGCATTTCAATTCTACGCAAAAAAATATATTGAAGAAATCTTTGCGCACATAATTTTGACCATCAAAGAAATAGTGGGCTTGGCCAACTTCTCTTTCACCGTAGGTTTCGTCCAACTCATTAAATTAAAGTTCAAAGCCATCAATGCAAGCCTATCCGTTGGTCTGATGCAAATACAATAATAAAAATGTATAAACTAAATAACAAATGCTCCTAAAATTATATGCTATGCAATTTAAATATGATATTTTTATTTAGTGGTCAAAAATTAATGTCTAATTTTCTATGCAATAAATGGATAATTGGGTTACCAAAATTTTGGTATGAATAAAAATAGTTAACTACAAACATACATCACCACCAGCTTTGTAATAAGAAAAGAGCAAGTGCTGAGAAACTATGCAATTCCCTACAATGGTAGAACCACATGCATCGAGAATGAATTTACTTTATAATGAGTCATTTATGTTGGATTTCGAGAATGAATTTTCTTTTAAGTATGATAAAGTGGAATAGATTGATCTTATCTATGTAAAAATGATCCGTTTGGAAACTTCTTGGATAGCTCGTATACTCTTGTCATTAAATGTGGTTTGCTAGCTATGTATACCAAAAATCCAGCATCAACAATCATTTGATCAGTAGCAAATGTGAAAGATGAGATTGTAAAGCTATTAGTTGCTTTCAAATTCAAGAAATCCCAATTGCTTTCAAATTCAAGAACTCCCACCCAATGTAAGTATTATGTGTTAGTGCGCTTGAAAATATCATGTATGCTCAAATTTACGCTAGACTATAAATTAATTTTGCGACAGGATTTCTAGACAGATATTAGTTAAATCCATGACATAATCATTGAGTTACTGCCAAGAAGGTTTTGAGATAATTAAAGAAGACTACAGATCATATACTGATTTACGAACATTTTCAAGTCCTACAACTAGTGAGATATTTGGATGCAAACTTTGTTGGCTATTAGGATGACATAAAGTCAATAATAGAATACATCTTTTTATTAGCAAGAGGTGCAGTAAACAGAAATCTATGTCATCCTTTACCATGTAAGCAGAGTTTATACCATACTTTTTCGACTGTTACTCAAGTTATCTGGCTGTGAAACCTCTTGACCATATTTAATTTTGTAGATAGACCCACATGGTCGTATTGAGACAATAACTCTACAATTTTATTTATTAATACAATAGATGTCTCAAAGGATCTAAACATATGGCGGTTAAGTTTTTTACCATAAAAAAGTACATAATAGTGGCGTTACAGTAAAGCATGTTTCCATAGATGATATGGTTGTAGATCCATTAACTAAAGGCCTTCAACCTTGTGTTCTTGAAAGACATGTCATTAAACATGGGTTAAGGAGCATCATCGAGATGATGTTGTTTAGTGGAAGCTATTTCGATTTTGCTTTAATAAAGTTCACATCTATGTATATTTAGTAACATTATGATATATATTAACTCTTATGCATTCAATAAAGTGATTCTAAATGCATTGTTATTGAGTTTACTGCATATATTTGCTGAAAATCTCAAGATATTGTGTAAATCTTGAGTAAAGGCTAGGGATATCTGGTTATTACCTTGAGCATATATTTTGTTACACATAAAGAAATGTTAATTATAAAGACAAGATATATGTGGGTTCATTCAAATTATAAAGACATTCTCTAGTGACATAGGTTTTTGTGACACTTAAGATAAGAGAATTGTAACTAATGAATGAGATGACACATAAAATATTACTTTCCACGAGATGTGTTATTCATTTGCCACACTACTATATTGAATCTATATCAATAAAGCTAAAAACACTCGTGACCATGGAAAGCTCTGTGTGTATACATATAGTTATTGCTTGTTTAAGACTTTATAGGATAGAATTGATTATTGAGAATTATCTCGAGACCAAGGTGCAAATGTACATTACAATTTCAATTGATATAGTCCAAGTAGGAGAATGTAAGAGTTTTCTTAATATGAGCTACATTAATTGATATTATAATTCGCCGTTTTACGAGATTTGTCTGATAAGGTGAGATAGAAGATTTTTTTTAATTAGTTTAATATGGAGGTGGCTAGTGTGAGCCGAGTTAAGCTTGGCCCGTAATGAGAAGGTTTAGTTAAAACTTCTATAAATAGTACTCAAGTTTCTCTTTTAACCCTGACACACATGATTATCTTCACATAAGGAGCATTCACCAAAATGCTAAATGTGAGGGGCAATCTCATTGAGCAAGTGATATAAAGGGCAATAGAATAGGAAGTTCTTGAGTTTGGATTGTCACTATTTCGCATCACGAAAGATAGTCCAAATTATGTGAGTAAATCTCTTTTAATTGTTTATATGTGTTCTTGATTCTAGTTATGGAGATCTTGGGTTATGCTTTTGCGTCTTATAACATGGTCTAGAAATTAATCACATTTGAAGTGATTTCTGGCCAATTATCGTAGCCGATATGGTTTTTGAGCCTTGTCACATAAGAAGTGTGATCCTTGTGTTCTTCGCATGAGTACATAATGTTGAATAAGTGCATACTGGTATTGCATGCAATTGTTGAGTTGCTTGATCAATGTGTGTGCATATCCATATGATAATTGATTCTTCGCAGCTTGATCGCATGGAAGCGATATTACCCACTTGCTTTTGCTCTCCTCCCTTTCCAGGTTTTAGGGGTAAGGACTCGTGAATGTTGTGTTGTGAATGAGAATACGGACTATCGTTTGGGGAGATCATTTTTGTCAATTTATTTTGATGGTCGACCATCCCTTGCAGGAACCCTAAGCATGAAAAGATTACCGAATGAGTTCAAAACTTAATGTACAAATGTTAATTTAGCTTTAATTTTTCTAAATTTTGCTAATTTAGTGTTAAACATTTGTGCGGAATTTCAATGTTATCCTTTCGACCAATTTTCACTAGAAATTGTTGACTTGGTGGGCTAGTCATTGTTAGCTATTCCATATGGCACTCTACCACGTCAACGATTTCTAGCAAAAATTAACTAGTGTTGTGACCTCCCTTAGCAATGAACCACTCAAAGGTTTGGCAAATGGATTAGTAGCCTCACACCTAGATCGGGCTCTTTCAAAGGTTCAATATTTAACATGCCAACCATTTTTATTTTGAAGTTGCCACTAATCAATGTTTTGGTGGGTGAATTAGAGATTCCAGTAAAGTGTAGGAAAACACTTTACTCTTATAAACCAGAGATTACATGGATTTTGGACTTAATTACAATAGATTTTTCTAATACATTTTCGGTACATTTTTTTCCTTATTATCAATTTTTTTTTTTGCAAGCAACTTAGATTAATTTTAATCTAGACCACTAAATAAATAAATTGTTAGAATAAGTAAGGAATCTACTTACCTTGATGTTAATTGTTTTCTTGGTCAAAAGAAAATTGCATTCATTACTCAAAATAATACATGAGAAGTACATAAACTTTCATGGCAAAGTAAGTTGAAGCAAAGCAAAGGTTAAAATATTACAAAATAAAACCAAATCTAGAAATTAAGGAAGATCAACAAAGTACCGACAAGGTTAAGCACATGCTCATACCATAAAACCGAATTTGTCAAGCAAAATAATTGGCAGCTAATCATTGGATCTTGAATTATTGTCACTAATGAGCACACGCCAAAAATTCCTTTTTTAATATATATAGCATTGCTAGTTGGCAATGCATGCCTAGGTTTGACTTTCTCTACACATGGGACATTGCCAAAATAGGTTAAATAAAAGACAAAATTCAGCAAGATGGTAGAGCTCCCATGATCGTCATTAAAACTAGATGCAGAGGACTTTGACAGAGCATTGGAGTATCGAATCCCCAAAAACATTATTAAACTCCTAAATCTAAATCGGAAGAGAAAAACTTCAATGTATAAAACTAGATTAAGAGAATTCAAACTCTTACATCTAGAACTAGACTGAGAGAAGAGAGCTCCCCAATCTAGATTAGGAGAAAATAAAATAACAAGAAATCTCAAATAAAATTAACAACAAATGGAGGGAAGGGTGAGACTATCGCCATGGCTAAAGATTGAAGAAGACGATGTAAAGAGAAGAGAGAGGGAGAGAAAAGACCTTTCGGCTACTTCATCACTCGATTTCCAAATAGATGCATGCAACAGTGCTAATTAAAAATGTACTTTGAACCTAAATATGATTTCTAATTATCCTATAATTCCAAGTCTAATTCTAACACAACTTTCAATTCTAGATTAATTAATCCTAAGGATGCAATCACTAAATGGCAAAGCATATATGATACATGTTTTTTTTTTTTTTTTGGTATTTTATATCAAAATTCGTAATTAAAAATTAATGGAAATTAATTATCTAGAACGAGTTAATATCCAAATCAATTTAGGAAATAGTCTATCAAATCCTAATTTAAGCTGGAATTTTATACTAATTTTCTAGGATCAATCTAAAATGCAAATTATCTAGGAACAATCCTAATCAATTAGGAAAAATAATCGAAAAGCTATCCTCAACCTTATCTAGAATATTTCCTATTCCTATCCCATATCTACTTTAATATCTATTCTAATCTAACATTGTTTTTTTTTTTTTTTTGGGTATTTTTTCAAAATAGAAAAAAAAAAATCAAACAAATATTAGATTTATTACGAAAAGATAAACATAGAATCGGAAAGATATGCATCGATTATTCAAGTGGACTCAAATTCGACCAATAAGATGATCAATCATATCCTATGGATTAAGGATTGGATTAGTCGATATTTCGTGTGGTCGAGAGTCATATCAGAAGCGAACACCTCGGCTCGTTGATGGATCGACTACACGGCTTCGTCACGGGTCAAGGGGCGAGCTCGGATCGGTGCAAATCGGCAAGGCAACAATGACGGCGGGCCCTTTTTGTACGGAGCTCGGAGCAAGGGCGGCGGCACAGCTATGGAGGCGTGGTGGCTCGGGAAAGTAGCAAGGGCGCCGCGGGCGAGCTTCTCATTGTCACGGCTGCGGGTAGTAGGGGTCAAGCTTGTCGGGGCTGCTGCGGCGTCAACAAGGCGGGCAGCCATTTGTGGAGGAACTCGGCCAAAAAGGGGGCTCAGCCGAGGCTTCTTCCTTTTCGCTCTCTCTCTCTCTCTGTTTTCAACTATGAATTACCTCCCTTGAGTTATGAGACCTCAATGTATTTATATAGTGTTAACCAAGGTCTAATTTTGATTAAACAGGCTTAATTTATGCCTCATTAAAGTAATAGGCTCAAATATCTTAAGGCCTAACTCTAATTAAACTCTAATGGGCTAAATTTGACTAATTAAAGCTCAATAAACGCCCCCCCCCCCTCCTAAAAGCTCCCGGGGCATCCACTTATGGATTTAGGCCACCATTATTCCCATCATGGACTCCGTCGAATTTAGTTATTTTTAGGGACTAAATCCACCTATCTTAGTTAAGTTCAGAACCATTCACTGCTGGTCTAATTAAAATGCTATTAATGAACTAACCTGGATGCAAGATGCTCCTAATTCCGAGTGCAATTTTATTTATTCATTTTTGTTTAGGAGGCGGGGTTGATCCTTAATTTTCTATGCAATGAATCCCTAAGTGATTAACCAAAATTTAGGTATCAATAACTGGAGGGACTATATTGGAATTTCTTAAAAGATTTAGAATTAAATTGACAGAATTAAAAAAATTAAAATTAAATTGGTATTTATACAATATATTTAGAACTGAATGGAAAATTTCCCCATCACTTGCGAGTCGTGTCATGCAGCATCACTCTTCATGTTATTCAACGAGAAGCTTTCTTTAAGGTCTCTAAATTTGACCTACTCTAGCAGGCCATGAAATCCCAAGGACCCATCTTCATTAATGCTGAAATTAGTTTTGCCCACCAGATTTATCGTGACGTATCTCCCGTGGCGTAATATCCTCCAATTGGGACAGGACAAGTGCATTGATAACACTTATCATCCTAAAATTATGGAATAAGACTAAGATAGATAACCTCAAGTTGACAACACAGCATTCCCTACTCGTACATATTTCCAAAGGAAGAAAATCAACGGTCCGCCTAATAGTAAAAGGATCCCTAGCTACTAGCTAAGGGACTTATTGCAAACAAATGTTTTGCACAAGTACGATATTAACACTTTATTTCTGAAGTTTCTTGCATGAAATACACAACAAATTACAAGATACGGAACTCGACATTTGCCAGCTTTCCTGGCTCGAATACGTAAAAGCACAACCGCTCTTTATACATGCATCGTATTGGATTTTCCCAGTTTGTCAAGAGTAGGACCAAGCATATGTCTTGACCGCATAATTTTCTCGTATATTCGGCTTGGATATTCTTTTTCTTTATCGTTATCTGGAGCAACGATTTCCCTTTATATTCCCGCTTCGCACTCAGGCGGGACCATCGGGTACCTCGATCGATCGGCGCAGTAATCGTAAATCATGTGGTTCATTCGGACCCATCTGTATCGCCTCGCCTCCATCGCGCTCAGCTGCTGGTACGAAGCGCCCTCCCACCAGTTCCTAGGGTTCGAGGCGCAACTCGCAGGCCCAGGGACTGTGCAGCCCTCGATGTCGAAGTCCTTGTAGTACGAGTAGAATGGGGCTTTGGACCAGTCGATCTTCTCAAGCCCTCCTCTTGTGGCCCAGTCATCTGCTTCCCACAAGGTGGAGTAGACTCCCATGGGCTGGGATGTTGGATATGGAACTCTCTTGGCCTCGTTGTTCTTGTACACTCTTATGGGCACATCATCTACATAGAATCTGCAACAAAATCCCAAAAAGAGTTAACCCTTTGTACTCCAATAGATCCTTTTCAATCGGTAATGGACATGAAGACCAGAAACAGCCTCAACAAGTCCACAAAAGCAGCCACGAAAGTCCATACTGACTACTGAGCATGCAGATATTTCCGGAATATTATTAGATAGGGCTCACAACTGACACTCCACAGTAGACTTTAGGTCACTCCATTGAAAACTCGTCAGAAAGCATTTGGACGTCTTACACGACATGGTGGTGGTTCCAGAGGATGGAATAGGTGTGGAAGTCCGCGGCCGGGTCGAACCAGAGGTTGACCCTCTGCTCTCGGTCGCCCTTCCCGTGAGCGTACACGTTGGTCTGGACCGTGTAGGGTTGGCCGGTTCGATTCCCCAAGAACTCGAAGTCCAGCTCGTCCCGTACGTTGTCCGTGTTCGAGTTCATCTGTCGGCAGAGCCAAACACACCCCGTTCACGCAACAAGTCAGTCTGGGAATCACAGCTCACACGCTAAGAGAGAGAGAGAGAGAGAGAGAGTTTGGTTTATGTCTAGAGGCAAAACACATACGTAAAAGGCGGTGACGGTTCCGGCAGAGTCTCCAGGGACGAGCTTGATCTTCATGCTCACACGTCCAAACAAGTACTGGCGTTTCGAAGCAAATCCACATCCTGCAACATGTATTGTTGAAGTTCAGCGCCTTCAGTCAACCAAGATAAGCAGATGATTAAAACATTTTTGCTCCTCTCTCTGTTTCGATCACGTTCTTTGAACTTACATAAGCTTCTTTAAATATATATGGCGGTACTTTTTCTATGGTATCTTACAATATTCGAACTATTCGTTTTGATTATTTCTAATTAATGCAACCCGTATGTAATTTGGCACAACGAAAATTACATTCCCTTGGTGTACCGACATCATTGTTTCAACCGAATTTCACGCTACATTAATGGAATGTAACAACCATGAATGTTCCATCAATATGCCTCGCCCATTCTTGGCTTTATTTGTATGGTAACGTACTCATTGGTGAAAACATGTGCTTGACGGGCCACTCGATAGGAAAACGACGATGATTTCGCTTATTCTCCTCGTTTCAAATAAGCAGCGAGGACAATAGTAGACTTTCATGCACGGGACTTGGTCAAGTTGAGCATAGCGTGTATGTACATAGATATACTACCTGAATTTTGGTCGAGAATGAGTTGAATGGCCTCTCCTCCATTGATTTGCCTGATGTGAGAATCCGCCCAAGTAACACGGAAGTCTTGGAGAAAAGTCGCCGGTCGACCCAAGACCGAAACCAGAGGAGAGCACGCCAGAACGCAGAAGGCAGCTAGCATCACGAGATCGAGAGGTCGCTGAGGATACATGACTGAAGCCAGGGAGGAAGATAATGACAGGAGAGGGAGTAACTCAAGTTGATCGAGTGTGACATAAAAGAGAGAAGCCGGGTTGCCTTATAAATAGAGCGTTAGCAATGGGGAAGAGAAGGGAGAGAGCTGTGGGGGAGTGAAAAGGATTGATTAGGGCATTCAAATGGAAAACGCCACTGCCACCCTTTGTTTTCGATCCAGCTAATGGCAAGCCGTCATTTGGACCCACAATCTCTCCCTTTCGCACGTGCACACATAAATTGCATTCCAATTTAATTTCTTGGACCCTGGCTTTTGAAGATATAAATAAATCAACTGGAGTCCAACCGTTCTCCTTAATTATAAAGTTCACTTTATTTAAATAGATAGTGCACCAAAAGTTCTAAACACGTGATCAAGTCTTAAATCTGATCAAATTGGTGTAATTAGGTTCCTATGTTAATTCCGTGAAATTTTTTTAACTGAAAATGCCAACTTATCTTTTTATATTACTTTGTTAAGACATGTGATTTTGATGTGACATTGCTTATTAATTTTTTTAGCAGCGATGCGCTGATGTGGCGCCTTCTTCTTCTTCAGAGCTCAAGGGACCATGGTTGCCAGGAGCTTCGAGATAAAATGGCCATGAAAGTGAGCTTTGACCTCGATCTCATGGGTCACTTGAGCTCGGGCGGCCATGGCCCGATCTAGCCCTTGGCCTCTCGAGCTCAAAGCTCATGGCAGTGGCCAGATCTTTCTAAGGGTTGCATGCTTTTGAGGCAATGAAACTGAAGGATACGATGACTGATTGGGAAAGTTAACCTAAATATCATATTTTTGCCGATTCGAATCGATCAAAACTCCAGCAATGAACGGTGACTGAGACAAACATTTTAGAACAGAGGGAGCTGCAAGCCTCTCTAATCGAGGAATAATTAAGACTGGCATGTGACTCCTAGAGGGAGGGACAGACGTGTGAAATTTTTCTAAGTCTCAACTTTGTACAGGCCTGAAAAAATCAGATTCGATATCTGGAAACCTATGAAGGCCAACAAATTCTCAATAGACTTGCATGCTTCATAGGCTTCTCATCCTCCAAATTCTCACTCGAGAGAGAGAGAGAGAGAGAGAGAGAGAGATTACGCGACTGCCTTGGTCTCCTGCATTTAATTAATGAAACGGCATGACGTGCCCTGCACTAGTTGTTCGCTCGTGTGTGCGTTGGCATAGGACTATTGTCAGATTCCCTACGGGCGGATGTTACAACATTATCATGAAGCTTTAATTGCGTGGTCCAAATTTTTTAAGTGATATTTTGAGGGAATTAAAACAAAATGCTTGTTCTTTTCAGTGCTCTTTTCCTTCCTTTGCATAAAACAGACATTATGACTCCGCAGCCAGAATTCTAACTGAGTGAGGGGAAAGAGAAAAGGGATAATGATATAAATAATCTTTAAATTTTAATTTAATATGTAACGTATTTATTGAACTTTTTAATTTTTTTAATGCGGTCTTTGAACTTTAGTCTAATATTCAATAAGGTTTCTGAATTTATAATTTGTTCAATGTAATTCTTAAACTTTTGATACATGTTTAATGCAATCCCTCCATTAATTCAAGATCATGGACAACTTTTCATATAGTTCAAGGATTAAATTGAACATGTCCCAAAAGTTTAGTGACTACATTAATAAATTAAAAGTTCAAAGACCACATCGAATTTTGAGCTAAAATTTAAGGATCATAATAAACATATTGAAAGTTCAAGGATCAATTGCACATTAGAACAAAGTTCAAGGACCATTTGTATCAATTTTCTAAGAGAAAATTATCAAAAAAATCTTAAACTTATTACACTTGTACCAATCTAGTTCTAAATCGTTTAGCTTAACCAATTTAATTTTAAAGTTTTTGAGAATTTGCTAATATAATCCATCTGACTAATTTTAGTAGAAATCGCTAACATTAATGCCAACCATCTTATGTGGCACCATCGACCCTAATATAGACAATTTTTGCAATTTTTAAAATTATTTTTTTTATCTTTTTTATTCCTCTTTTTTTTTATTATTGCGATTAGCTAGGGTTGCTTGCCAACCATTGGGTGAGGGCTTGCAAGCCCTTGCCACCCACTAGCAAGGATCGTGGTCCTCGCTTAGGTCTTCATCATTTGCGAGTGAGGGCTATACCCTAGTCAGATCTGGGTGAGGATGGCCCTTGCCTAGCCCTTTTTTACCATCACCTATGGTTGGTCTTTAGCCATTTACGAAAATTAAAAAAAAAATCTATATATTTTTTAATTATTCATGTCAATGCAGCCTACACCGAGTAGAACAATCAATGCTAACTAGACTGACATGTTAGGGTTTTTCTATCAAAATTTGCCTAAAGGACTATATTATTAAATTGTTAAAATGTTTAGGGTTGAATTAATACAATTGAAAGGTTTAAAACTAAATTGATACAAATGCAATTTGTGGTAATTTTTCGAGGAGAAATGTTCATGTACGTGACTTAAAAGGGCCAATTAATATGTAATATTGTAACATATAGGAAAGAATGCTGTACAATAAATCAATATACATTAAAGGTAAAACAATGAGAGTTGTTTTTGTTATTAGCTGAGATAAAAATTTTGAAGAGTACTGTTGATATAATTTTAGTTAATGGTATGTTTTAAGTTTCTTTATGAAGTTTCTGCAAAGAAAGCCAAAGCTAATAATTATACTACTATTTCATTTAAAATAAGAATCTAGTTTATGAAAGGTCATCTTCTTCTTAGTATAAATTATAAATGGTCATATTAACAAAAAAAAAAATGTTGTCTATCTAATAATCAATACAATAAAGTAGTTGAGAGAATTTGTTTTTATAGCCGGGTAAAATGTAAAGAAAAATAGTAATAAACGAATTAAAGAAAATAAAAAAGACAAAAAACGATATTCAACATAAAATTCTAAATGTTAGACTCAACCACCCCCTTGAACTTTAAGAGGGAAAGTGTATTGCCAGACCCTAAACAAGTAATATTTCAACTTCGGAACATAAGGGTGGCGGCGGCAGCACCTACTTCCCCTTTTAGCTCCGTGCCATCTCAAAATTTAAGTAAATATAAATGTAGGATATGTTCGTGATTATAATCCATTGATTTTCGCTCATAAAGTATCCTGCCTTTAATCCTTTTGTTTTATGTTCCCTAATTTTGAAGAGATTAGTTGGATTTAATGAAGTTTAGTAATTTTTCCCACTGGATGAAAAAAACCAAAATACTCTATCACGCAATTTTCAAATCGAATGCGTTATTGATAGTGACAATTCTCAAATGTCAACCATAATAGGAAAATTGCCATCACTTCAAAGAGGGAAAAAGGGGTTTAATCACGAAGATGACCCGAAAGCAGCCCAGTACTTCAAGCATGAACATATATCATCTTCCAGTCTCCTATTTTGGGGGACAGCGTAATGCAAAACTTTTAGGATAATACTGTAGATCTTGAAATATATATTACGTAGTGTCATATCATGAATCTCCCTTGCGCCTACCCTGTCCTTGGTTATCACACACCCAGTAGGACATCCTACTCTCTCTCTCTCTCTACTTGATGCTCAGCTAACCCTGGAGTTAAGGCTCTTCAATTATGAGTGCCCACTGCTCAATTATATCTGTGAACAGCCAGGAGAAATTGATTGATATTGAGGGCGAAATTGGCTGACACTCCCAACATGGGACCATTTTATAATCCGGTCACTGGTGATTAAGGTTGGTCTTGTAAAGCCAGCTTCTCATTGATGGAACCTGTAGACTTCAATGTCTTCTTTAGACATTGTAAAAAATGGGAAAGTCACTTTGAGGATTATCTCATGTTTGTAGGAGATAATGCTTGAGTTTTTTAAATTCCATTAAGAATTCTAGTTGGTCTGAAGTTCATCTCAAAAGCCTAAATCAATAAATAGAGGAAAATCATATGTATATGGAGTGCTTTATAATTATATATCTAAGTAGGTGTGGGGTTGTAATGAACACTCTCCCTCAAATATAAGTCAGTCCTTTACACAAGCATGATTTTTTTTTTTTTTTTTTTTGTAAAATAGGCTCTCGTCTACTATTTCATGTGCGCAAATTGTAAACCACGAAGAGCAATGAGAATGAGAGAGAATCCTAAGACTTGGGGTGCATGAGTAGTTTTGTATATTCCAAAATGAATAGTACAAGATGCGTTACGGATAGTACAAGGCGACTATCTAAGATAACAAGATATGTAGACTCTTCTATACTGATTTGCAATATCAATTTTAATTTGTTTTCTCTGAATATTTTTCTAACACAATCAATCAAGGATACCCATCAAGGAAAATATACACGATCAAGGGAAATGTTCTCAGTACATTTTGTTACAATATGAGCAACATAATACCTCAAGCAATTTCTTGAGGAGGTTCACTCCCTCGTTCCTGAACCTTGAGAAAGGGTTAGCGTGAGAGGAGGATTTGAAAAGTCCTAATGGACATAGATGCCAAGTGGACTTCATGTCGCCTATTCTAATTTATTCTTGCCCGCAGCAATGCTAAAGAGAGGTAAACCGACAAACATTCCATGGTAAATGCCATTTATTAGTAACTTCATGAAATCTTCCCCTGCTTCCTTTAGCGGCGGAAAAGCAAACATCATTATTTTGAAAGAATAAAATTATGCATCAACACAATTCTTTCTAAAAATGGGTGACATCGTACAAGAGCAATTGGTTGAGGGTGAAAGTTTCACTTTCATTATACAAAAGATGCATAGATATAAATTGAAGAAATATCTTCTCTATGTGGACAATAGGAGAGATCGATTTCCAATTAGACATGAACTTCCTTTCCTGACCTTAACCTTGGCCAAAATGCCTGCGAAGGGCATATTTATTGTAGGACCAACAAGATGAGGTCTCAATTGACGAAGAAACGAACGTCTATCTGGTCATACGAACCGAAAGCAAAAGGACAAACGGATCACTTTTGGGTTGAATGATTGAGAAAGAAGAATCTTTCTATTAACCAACCGTCGTCAGCCACGCGGCGCTACTGAGTTCAGCCAGGAAACTTCCCACGTTCTTATTGGTTTTTCGTACCCTAACAGCAGAACCAAGCCTAATTTCAGTCCACGTGGAGAAAAAACAGTTGGCTGGAGAGGAAAGTGACAACTACTATACAGTCCATAATCATAGGACCCATTTTGAGATATCGAGAAAGGGTTCTCAAAAACACTTGTGGATCAAGTCCGTGGGGGTACTTCCGCGATCCGGAAAGACCATTTGTTTGGGATGTAGCCATCATAAAAGATGAATTTTGATCATTTGTTAAGTTTACGTTCATCTATTTGTACATCACAAGACTTTGTGTTAGCATGACAACAAAATCTGTGTCAATACTATTATCTGACAATTGAAGATTAGTTTGTGGACATGAATCAGGTGCATAAATATCATTCTTTTTGAATAAATTAAAATTTTATGTATCGCGTTTAATAAATTAAAAATTTAAGGATTATTTACACATTAGACCAAAGTTTATGAATGAGGTGAGCAATTCCATACTCTCTACATATTCCACCTAAAACATGAAACTTACTCATTAGTATAAATTCATTATTTTTTAAAGCTTTAAACTTACCCTATCACAAGTTTCAAGATTCGGAAGTTTTTTTTTTCATTATTACTTAAGCAAAACAAAAGTAAATACAACAACAGAAATTAAAGCTTATAATTTGTCAATGGCAATAATCCGTAAAAGATGAACATGTAAAATAAAATAATAATAAAATGTTCAAAACACATAATATAAAACCTAAATTATAGAATTTCAATCCTCATTCACCTAAAAAAATATAGTTCTAAATTCTAACCACTTGAAGTCACCCCTCATCCGACATCCTTTCGACATGAGTTTTGCTGCCTTGGGATGCTCATTATTCCTAATTTTAGGATGTGCAATCGAAATCCAAGATTCCAAACTTTCGAGTATTGCAAAAACCGAATGACTAATGTGTAGTGCAAAAACTAAATGACTAATTGTGATATGAGTGTCAAAAGACCCGTTTGGATGAATGGAACCCAATTATTATTTTTGTCTAGGTATAATGAGTGATTAAGATTAGCTCACCACCCGCAATAATGCAACTCCATCATTACTTCCGTGCAACCATCATCTTAGACTTCATCGCGATACTAAAAGTCAAACTTGTCCTATGTACGGCAAATAGAACCACTAGACTATATGACATCGCTGAAACATTTTTTAAGATTAGAAACGCATTTTTAATCCTAGTATCAGTCGCATTTTGGCATCCAAAAGTGTATAAGGGATAAGATAATATATTGTTGCTAGAATTTTTCATAAATTTTTGAAAACGAATTAGACCTATTATATACTTATACCTGAAAATGTCATGTTAACATCATAGGCTGAATAATCTTCTTTCATTAAGTGATCCACAAAGCATGTATCTAGTGTCTCTTATAAATCAAGACTGATTTTTGGGCTACGGAACACACCGAAATAGCTAATTATGGCAACATTTTATGTCATATTCAATAAGATGCTAAGTTGGGACAAGGTTAGTTACCGGTACCTACTACAACTTTGGCATGTTTTCATCAATATCTCTAATGACCTAAGGCATTCGTTTCAAGAAACTTAATGCTGCTTAATATAACGAGAATAAGAGATAAATTTAGACTTTCCATCAAATTAGCAACATGGTTATCCTTAAACTGCATACCAACTTCGGAGAAGCCGGCAATGTTCAGTGGGGAATGCAATTTTATGGAATAGGATCTCTGTGACGGTACTGACGTCGCACGTCGATCGACCGGAAATAATGACGGCCGGACAATGACCAACTGGGCGAGTGGCTTGCTCCAACGTTAAGCCTCAGTTAGGGCCATGATCCCCTATTTCTGGAAGCGTTGCAGAATTTACGTATAGACACGTGGAATCAAGTAATGATTATAAAGTAAACAAAAATATGAATATCAGACAATTAAAGGTCTAATGATACTTGGAGGTGGAGCTAAGTCCAGTCGAAGAATATATTGTTACTTTGTAGCAGTAGAATAAAGATACCCTCCATTCAAGGGATAAATAGACATCTTCAATATATCCGCTTTAAAAATGGGTGACTTATCAGAGGACGGTGATCTCCGATTTTCCACTGTAGATATATGGAGGGAAGAGAAGGAGTTTTAAGACTACCGCGTGGATGTGATTTATGTTGTCATATTAAGGTATTTTGACAGAATGAAGATATGTCGGTAGTGATTGAATATGAGTATTTAATTATTTGACAGAATTTGGATCACCTAATGTTACATGGACCCTTCACTAAATTTTTTACAAACGTATATTCTAGCAATTATTATAATGTAAGCTATCTCCCTCACGTATAGTCTAGCAATTATTATAATGTGAGCTCTCTCTCTCTCTCTCTCTCTCTCTCTCTCTCTCTCTCTCTCTCTCTCTCTCTCTCTCTCTAATGCGTGGATGTGATTTTGTTGTAATATTGAGGTATTTTGATAAAATGAAGGTATGTTAGTAGTCTGACTTGAATATGAGCATTTAATTATTTGATAGAAAATTTGGACTACCTAATTTTACACGGACCCTTCTCTAGCTTTCTGACAAACGTAAATTCTAGTAGTTACTAAAGTGTCGGCTCTCTCTCTCTCTCTCTCTCTCTCTCTCTCTCTCTCTCTCCCTCCCTCCCTCTCTCCCCCTCCCCCTGCGTGGATATGATTTATGTTGTAATATAAAGGTATTTTGATAACGTGAAAGTACGTTAATAGTGTGACTTGAATATGAGCATTTAATTATTAGATGGAGAATTTGGATCATCTAAGTTTATATGGACTCTTCACTAGATTTTTGACACGTAAATTCTAGCAATTATTAAAATGCCAGCTCTCTCTCTCTCTCTCTCTCTCTCTCTCTCTCTCTCTCTCTCTCTCTCTCTGTGACACAAAGTCTTGCATATACATTCCTCCCAACGGCGATGAATTCCACATCTAGAAAATCGCCGGAGCATGACGAGGGAGAAGACTGACAAAGGAGAGTGGTGGTGATTAGGGAGAAGTTGCAGCTAGCTACTTCGATAATAACAGGAAGTTCTCGTTGTTCAGATTGACCATGTGTGGCATGGTAGGGAAGAGGGATAAGAATCCTCTACCCCGTTTAGTTGCCTCCACGATTATTTCTAAATGAATAGGATAAATTTCATTTGGTCACCGAAGGTCCATAAGGACTTGCTTGACGACCCAATTAAGTTTTGAAAATTGAAAATTCAGCACTTAGATTAAACTTCTTTGATACTCTTAATTAGAATTAACTTCAAAGACTCATTTAAGTTAAAAATTCATATAATTTAGTAAGAGAGTGAAGGTTAATTTAATGCATTTAGCTGAATCTTTTTTTTTTTTTTTTTTTTCTATTGATGGCAACTAGAATCTTTCCAGATATATTGCTAAACCTATCTATAATGATTATTACTATTTTTGGTAACAATAAATAGTATTTAGCTACCAATTTCTAATTTTTCTCAAACAATTTTTATTTTAATTTTCAGTACCGGATGACAATCAACACTTACAATTCATCACTTAAATTTTTACAGTTTACTTTTCAATTTTCTTATACAAGCTCTAAGTTTGGGTAGTCCAATAACCCAAAATGTTTACATGGGTGTTGGTATGTCCTCTATTTAAGGAGAGTATTCGAGGTATATCTCCATCCTTAGAAAATTTACTTCTCGACTAAGTGATATAAACCATCATAAATTCATAATACGAACTAAAATAAAATTAGCATTGCTTTAAATAGAGGTGATCCTCGGGCGGGTTTCAAAAAGAGCCTTAAGATCAAGCCTAAAATTTTTGCCTATGTCCGCCACTCATAAATAGCTGAAAATATGTTCAGGTTGAATCGAGCTTGGCCCGGTCTTGACCACGTTGAGCCGAGCTCTCTCGCTAAATGGTCTTTTCCAAGTCCGTCCAAAGTGTCTTTTGGTCCCCTTTTTCCTGATTTTGTCATTTTTCTATTCTCTTCTCCACTCTTGCTTTTCGTCGGTTACCTAATTTCGCTGCCGACCGACCTTCCTCCAGCCACCCAGCTGGTTTTGTGCCCCAACAGTCAACCTCTACCACTCCCATCGCCATGGCCTCTCTCTCTCTCTCCAAACTTCAATTCAAAGGGGCAAGGCCTCAAATTCGTTGTCTTATTTGACCTCTAATATGAGGCCAGAATGCAAAACATCAAGGACGCCGGAAGCAAAGAGAGAGAGGAGTAAGTAGATAATGGAAAAACGACATGGGCAAGTAGTAAGTGGTGAGAGAAGCCAATGCAGCCAAGGAGAGTGATGGCTTTGATATATATATGCAATTAAGATTTAAATTTTTCAGTGATTTTTTTCCGAAAAGTACACTAAGTCCTTTTGATGAACATTACCTGCAATTGCCAACATGTGATTTAAAATATTGCCTAAATGGCATAATTAAATTCACTTCTCAACGCAAATTAAAACATTTAATTGCATTTTTCTGTAATGGTTTAGGATTTAATTGAACCTATAAAAAAGTTTAGAATTCGATTGAACCGGTTAAAATGCTTGTGATCCAACTGCATTATTCTACTCAAGGTTTAGGAGTTGACGTGCAATTCTCCAAAAGATAGGAGAGCGTTGGCATTGAAAGGTTTGTTGCGCTATCGTTCTTCAATTGTAGAGAATTCATGTCCTTGGTACGCATCGCTTTTTCTCGCCGATGATGAAGAGAAATGTCTGTTTCAGTATTTAAGAAGACAAGGCCCTACTGCTTCTCCCTTCATAATATTCAGACATTTGAAAAAAAAAAAAAAAAAAAAAAAAAAAAAACGAGGCTGTGCTGACAACTTCTGATGGGGAAGTTCTCTTGCCGGTAATTGAGGGTGCTTGACTTGACTAACTAACAACTAATTAGGCTTCTAAGGGCCACTTAAGTGGTAGAGATATCTTTTTCAAGGGAAATGACAACTATATTAAAATTGATTTATAAATAGGTATACTAAATAATGTCACAGACAACTATTAGGTGTTGAATATGATTCGCTTGTTTAATTACCCATTTTCCATTCACTGCAAACTTACTATCAATTTCATAGGCTAGTAGGCCTGTTTGTTTCGACTTGTAAAATGCAAAAGGCGAGGTTTTTGCAGGTCCGCCGATATTTAAAATATTCTGCAAATTTTCTAAAATTGCAAAGCGGAATCACGTATTAGTTTTGCCTTATAAAATGACATAAAGTAGGGTGTTTTTAGGATCATTTTAGCCGCTGATTGTGTGGGTACCAACATGAGAAGCACGCGATTAACGGTCAGATGGCCATGGTCCCAAATGAAAAGACTATCCAATGTTCTTTCTCTAACAGCTATGTTATCCCATAAAACCACACTTTCTTCATAAGCTTTACATTCTTTTCCTTTGAGTTCTTAGACTTTCGATTTGTCGAATTGAATCTTTAAGTAGACTAATTTGTCAACCTAGTACTTTTACCATTAACTAACTTAATTGTGTGTAATGTGGCTGCCGAGACTACAATTTTTCGCCATTAGAGAAAAGACCATTTACTCCCTTTTCTTGCTTTGAAGCTAGAATTAAAGTCAGACTTCCACTGAGGATGGAAGGAGAAGGGACTGGCACCGGCAATTGAAGCCTCCTCCTTTACTACCGTAGGCCACCGCAACCGCCACCTCGCGGTGGTCAGATATGTTCGCAGGTTGTTGGGGGCTGAGTCCCTTGAACTGAGTTAATTTGTATAATTCTTATTATCAAATTCAATCAGTTGTTAATTTGTTAAGGACTTTTGTTCGTTGAAAAGTATTATTTTTTGCCTCTTTCTGTTAATGATAATAAAATGCCATCTCAGCAGCCATATCAACAAAATTGAGTTCGTTAATGGTATAAGGACTTGATTAGACAAATTAATGAAGTTAAAGGACTAAGTTGAACAAATTAAAAATGTGAGGACTCAATTGAAAGAGTAGTACAAATTAGAGGACCCAATGTAGACTTATCCCTTTTAAATAAAGACGTAAAGCACATTAAGAAAGTGCATATAAAATGTACAGAACGGCAAAATTGCCACCATTAGATAATAAATAGAAGATAATATATATATACACACACACTTCTTTAGTATGGAAAATTAATAAAAGAACTATAAATGAAAATTAAGGAAAACGAAAATTTTAAAAAGACTCAAAATTGACACATCTGTTAAGAATGACTTGAATGATATGATTTTAATAATTTAGCATCTTTTAATTTTTTTAATAGCATAGCCTCCATTGACTTATAGTCTTATATAGCTGAAATTGCATGTGTAGTCAATATTATAAATCAGGCTACCATCTATATGATAAGCGTAACACCATGTTACCCTTCAAGGATATGGCAGGCTTCAAGTTCCGGGTTACGTTTGCCACTTCGTGGGTGGCCATTACTATTTGTATGCAGATTGGACATTTCGTGCATTTGTGGGCATAAACTAAATTGAATGTTTATATTTCACATGCTATTGATATCTCATAGAAGATCATATAATAATTTATATGGTTTAGAAAACCATATGTTGGGTCCTTATGTTCTTAAAAGTTATATTTAAAATGTTCCCAAACCTGTTATATATATATATCCATAAATGAAAGTAAAACATTTCATTTTGAAACTTTTTGCAAAAAGGGGATCTTTGGTAACTCAAGTGTACTAATTCATGTCTAGTAATTGTGTCCGTATCATTTTCAGTGTATGTCATTACAAATCAGTCAACCAAAACACAACCTATTATGTAAAATGTTTTGGAAGATAAACTAGAATATGATGCACTAAAGAAGTCGGTTACACCGAACATAATTGTAATCATATCAGGTCGGTCCAACCTGAACATGATCTAAACCATCCAAATAGCTTTTTTGAGACAAAACTTAGCTTTTAAATAGCTTTATTTGTGAGTGCTTAAATGGATTATTCATGAAAATCAAATGATTTTAAAAACAAAAATCAAGAAATATATGAACTCACTCCCATTTATTTATTTTCAATACCTTAGTAAAGTATGATATTGATTAGTACCAATATTGGCACATCATATAGCTGCTAAGGAAAAACAAGTGAAACTAAATTTAATTTAATTAAACATTTGTCGGTGTGCAAATGAGGTTCAAAAAAGTCATTTTTCATTACACGGGTAAGAGAGTCAATTTCTTAGTTCTCTATATTCAACCCGAGTCCCGAACACTACCCTTTTTTAAATAATTTTGTCAAACAGGTCGAGAAAGTCATGTCATTGTTTCACGGGTTTTGATTTTCGTGAAAAAATTTCACTAAACACTGCATTTTGATTTTATTATAAAAGACTCAAGTACTATGTTGAGTCTGGACAAAAAAATGTCAAATGTAAGGAGAAATTTTATTATCAACTTGTATTTACAATCTTGACAGTTGATAAATGATGTAATCCAACACTAGTAGCTAGATAGTTTATGCTTCAGACTCAAACTATATTGGAATTTAATCTATGCCACAGTTTGTTTTGGGCGTAAAGTTGGAATATAATTAATAGCAATACCCCTAGATAGGAAACGCAACATTGGAATCTAATCAATGACACTAGGCTTGTGGAACAACATTGAAATTTGATTGACAATGCTGGACCAAATAGAAAAAAATGCCGGAATTTAATCAACAATAGAAATCTTGAAAACTACAGCTGAAAATGTGACAAAGTAAAAATAAAGTAAAAATAGTTATTGTGTTATTTGAGGGCTCTTTGTTGAACAAACTATGGTATTTATAGAATGAACTGATAACCATCAGTCGATTTCCTCTCCTTAGGCGCTACTCTTAACATTCTCCACATTTTCCATTTCTACTTAGCACCTTTATCTATAAGCAATTACTTCTTGACCAAACGACGATACCTGCATAACTTACTCATGAAGTAAATAATTGCTCCCTATTTTTATGCGTATTTCTCGTAGAAGTTATCTTGCTTGAGTTCTAATGCTAATTTCACTTAATCTTCAAATCTGGTGCACTATCTCCATATCCTGACATGTGGCAATTAGTTACCTGGCCATCAACTCTAGAATTTGCTTATAGAATTCCATCGAGACTTAACTTAAGTAGCCTCCATGAAAGTTGTTTGTCCTTAACTTTATGAACAAAACGGAGTGGGAGGTAATTTTGGATGTCAACAGTCATCAACATGATTTTTAATATCCGAAACTTGCTAATATCTACCGTGCTCATGCTGAGCTACAAAAGGTCTTCCAGTTACTCATCTCCTAGAATAAGTCTGACAGAAGCTTCTAACTTTCGCCTTTACAGTACATTCATATATTTGGGGCCTTTGTTTTCTTTTCGATAGAAGACACAAGACTTTCGCGGATGCTCAGTAGACGAATGACTTGAGTTTATTACGAGTCGGCACAATCGTTATCTTCTGCTTGGACAATGATGTGATGAACTAACCAAAATGTCCAGTGCACTCATGATCCATTGGCGGGCACGAGGTCACATCCAAAAGGCTCAGGAAATTTGAGTGGTTCTGATAAGACATTAGGGGCAGATACATCCAGAACACATTGATTTCGATGGTTTATCGTTGGGTACAGAAATGAAAACGTTCTCATTAATGGCGTTGGGGTTGGAGCTGAGCTTTGTTCTCGCGAATCCAGTAGGAAGATGAACAAGAGCGACCACTCAACGAAATTAGCTAAAATTACTGTCGTAGGGCCTTTCATTTAGAGAGTTATTTAATGTAAAATAAAAGCCCGTCCAAGAAGCCACGTTCTATTTTTCTTCTCTTTTTTTCATTTGTGCGGTTTGAGCTGCAGTAAAGTCCAGAGCAATTTCTCCAGAAATCCCAAGTTATCGATGGCCGACAGTACGGCGAAACTGGGAAATACTACCGTCTCGTCTTCAATTAATTTCCACCTGGCCACCAGCTATGCCCCCGGTTCTCCAAAGTAACTCGCAGATGAGGATTTCTGGCTACTTTAGGTGTTATGGCATGCACTCTACACCCTACTATTGAATGTTCTGCTTGCGTTTCTGCTAAGTCCGGACGTTTCATCGTCCTCCCGAAACACTGTGCAATAAAGCTGCGGACTGACCTCTGAAAATGTCCTCTTAAGATGGGTCAGCCCGTCGCCATGATCTTACAAAACGCGGTGCCAACCAGATATACAGCGCCAATCAAATGTTCTTGCAAAGGTGAATTGTTCGGAGAGGAGGTTATCATTGATAGAGCCTTCCGCAGGCAACTTACATGCGATCATTTGGTTTTTTGTTTTCATGAGGAAGTATATTAAGCAATATAAAGCTTGCATCACAACAAAAGTGACTTGTATGGTCAAGAATATTTGCCATTAAGGCTTTGTTCATTTCACAGAAAATGTATCATTTCTGGAAAATATTTTTTAGGAAGCCATTTGTTAGGAAAATATAATTATTTTCCGGTGTTCGGGTAAAATATGAATGATTTAAAAAAAAATCTTAAAAGTAATCTCTAATATCGCTTAAAATGTCAATGATAAAAAATATTTTTCATCATCTAAGAAAATGTTTATACCCAAATTGTTATTAATAATGAAAATATTATTCATTGACCAATTATTTCAATCGATACAAAGCAATCATTTAAAAAAAAAAATTACCAAATCATTCATTTTCCAAGAAATAAATGGAGCCTAAATTAAGGTTTTTTTCCTCCTAAAATTTTAAAAGGAACATAAAATTATTACCTAGGATAGCGGCATTTCTAAAGGTATTTAGAAACGAAATTGAGGCGATACAAGTATTAGCCTCTAATGCTTGTGACTGATTAGCATCAGATATACTCGCTAAAGAAAAGCAAACTTAAATGCCTTCATAACATTATTTAGAAGTATTTGTACTTGCCTCTAAAATGGGTCTTAGCTAGGCTTTGGTTAGCTTAATTAGGGCCCGGGAAAGGATTGAGATGAGAAATGTCCAATTTCAATATAAATTGAAGGATTGAGGAGCTCCAACTACTTCGTCAAACAATTGTGTTACATGTAGGGTCAATGATCCAAAATCTTTAATGTCTTTAATTGTTGAATGTGAGAAAGTGCAGCAAAAAATAATAATGCGTGAAAATGCGGTGTAAGTTTTTTTTTTTTTTTTTTTTTTTTTTTATGGGTCAAACGAATCGTATAATCCCCAATTTTCTAAAATATGAAAAACCACCGTCGAACCGAAAAAATCAAGTGCCGTCAGAACTAAATATATAATATAATCCCAATGATGATAAATTGAAAAGGTAAAGTTTATTAGTTGAGTGTCAATCATGTGGCAAAATTATGCCCCGTGGCTTGTCACGTGGTATTCATATATGATAGATGGAAAAGATAGATAATTCCCTAAACGAAAATTTTGGCACTTGACCACAAAAGGCCTACTTTAGAATTGCAAATCCCTTAAAAAGTTGGACTTGTGAGCCATTTAGCATGGGCAGGTATAAAGCAAGAAACATGACCCATTATTGCGCTTGTTGCTACTCAAGTGTAAGTCCTAAAACTTGATGAAACCCTAGACATTCGGCCCAGCCACAGAACTGATGGTCAGTTAAGGATTTTATCCTGGAAATAATCACCAAATAGTACATATTATATAATTACGTATAAATCCTAAAACTCGTTGCTTTAGTGCGCTTGAGTCCTAAAAGCTATCACTTTGTACATTTAGAGTCCTAAAACTTGCTACTATAAGGTCCTCAAGTGCTCTTCATGAATGGAAAACGTCACATAGCTTTGTTTTAGTCCTACGTAGTGATTAAAGTTGTGACAGATCGCTTTTAATCAACACAAGAACTTTGGCGTCTTTTGGCGCACATTAGAAAAATACTATAAATCAAAATGAAAATTAAATATAATTAACATGATAGTTTTGAAGTTTAAAATTTTAAAGTAAAAAATATATATTATAATTTATATAAAAATTATTCTTGGTAACAAGGGCCACCATTGCCTCCTTATACATTGGTATTGACACCTAAATTGTGAATATTTTATTTAACGTTCTATCACATAGTTCGCATTTACATTACAGGCAATAGGAACATTTTCATTTAGCAACAATAGGTCCGGTCATAAACTACCTTGGATTTAGCCCAAAGTGTTGCATTGGTTTGAAGAGAGAGGCCCAGATCTCATTTAAATTTCCAAAACTAAGCCCACACGGACTAGGCCCCTAAAATTTAGCCAAGCCCATAATCATGGGGGTGTTCCCCATTGTGGCCAAAATTCCCCATGTGCATAGACATGAACATGGGGTGTTCCAAATTAAAAACGTCTATTTGTTTTCAATCAAATTTGGAACTCAAGAAGATATATCCTTTCCCGACCAAAAAAACAGAAAGATATATCATTTGTAATTTCCGGCCATATGAAGAGTAAGAAAAATATCCTAATTTCATAGCATGGAAAAAAATCATATGTTTGCTTGATCTAAAAAAGAAAGTAGGAGGTTCATTACTTTTCTCAATAGTGCTCTGAATCTTACCCTATGCGGTTGTTGATCGTTCAAAAAGAGGGCCACATGATACACATTTACAGAAAAAAATCTCAAACACGAGACAACGTTCAAAGAAATCCTTGAAGCTCTCTGTCTCCCACGCGGTTGTTGATTGTGCACCCGGCTTTCGACGACCACCGGTCCCTGCCAGTCCCCAGCAATGCTCCAACCCACCATCAGCGACGCTCCAGTACACTATCCTGCGTCCTGCAATCCGCAATATCCCTCTCGAATTCGTCAATTTTCAAGCAATCTCCGTTGGCCTCCAGCGTCACGCCACACCGCCAGCACATGTAGACAAGACTCGCCTTCACTGCTCAGCACACCACAGCGCGGTTGCCACCTACAACACATCCAAAGCAACCTTCATGCCACTCCAGCTCAGTCCATAAGCAGAAGCTCTTCACCGCCGAACGCTCGTCCGATCAGCCTCTAATTGAACCCAGTAGCCGTTGTTCACGTCCATAGTCCATTACTGCTGGTGGTATGATGTTGTATGTGTAAGAGTTTACATTAATTATATTGTAATTTATCGTTTTATGGGATTGATATGATGAAGTAAGATATAAAATTTATTAATTAGTTTAATATGAAGCTTGCTAGTATGGGCCAATAAAATCCAAACTGTGATGAGAGAGTATGTGGCTTAAAATTATATAAATATACTCAAGAATCTCCTCTTAACTCTCATGCACAAATATACTTATACAATGAACCTTTAAACTAAGAGTAAGAGGTAGTCTCAATGAATCAATAATACAAAGGGTATTAGAGGAGAAGTGCTTGAGCTCGGTCGTTACTACTTTGCATAAAAAATGATTATATATGTTTTAGATTCTAGCTGTGGAGATCTTGGTGCCATTTTCACAGCTTTCAGTACACCGTATCCCGCAAGCTCCTCAAGTGGTCTGAAAGTTCTCATCAAGGTGAGTGATATGTGATTGGACAGTGTCTTCATTTTATGTTTCGACTCAATGCATGCCTCTGGACAATGTAATTCCTTTAGGCTACGTTTGGCAGTCGGGATAAAATTCAAGATATGATATGATTTATCCTATCCTACGTTTGGTGCTCATTCAGGATGGGATAAAGTCGGATATAAGGGAGATATAGACAAGATAAAATTATCCCACGGGGAGGTGGGATAAAGGTGGATAGGATTTGTAATATTCATAATAGGAAAGTTATTTTTCTTGAATAACAAACTTATTAAATTAACAAAATTGAAATTATATTTCAATATAAATAATATTTGAATTCTAATTTAAGAAATAAAAAATAAAAAAATAAACATTTATTTTTAATTAATCTTATTTTAATTTATATATTCAAATTTAATTCTATCTTATATCAAATATTCAATCTATAAATTAAATATTTATATTTATTATATATTTTAGGTAATTTTGTATTTTTGGTATGTTAGTACAATTTACTATTTGATAAAATTTTATTAAAGAATGATGAATGGGGAAAAAGAAATAATAATGAAAATAATATAAAAAAGAGGAAAAATAAAATAAAAATAAATTAAGTAATAGTGTTACGAAAGATTTTCACTATCTCTATTTATGAACATTTAGTTTATTTATAATGATATGCCGTTTATATATATATATATGTACATGATATAATGTGAACATATTCGACTTTAATATTATGATTCACCAAACAATGGATGGGATATAAAAAAAAAATCATAGGATTTCATATCATATCCTATCCAGTCCTATTCCGATTAGAAATCCGAACGACTAAACGTAGCCTTAGATGAGATATTGCGTCGCGTATTGGGGTGTCAAGCCTTTGAGCCGAAGGGTCGGATCCTCAATAATGTCCCATGCCTTACATTTGGTTTACAAAATATAATAAATGGTTTCTTTGCATAATCATCCAAATAAAGTATGCATGTTTCTAAATGTGTAAAATGTTTTACATATCATTAATGAAAATTGATGATATGTGATGCATCATATTTTTTATAATTGTGTCCAGAGAATCATATGTTACATGCATTGCATCTAGGATTTGGATTGCATCATCCATGTTTCCTAATTTAGATTCTCATATATTAGATGAATTGGAAATCATATAGTAATTTAGGAATGTCAAAGAATTTAGTTCATGTATGCCTAGGATCTAATTCAAATTATCTCCTGACTAATTTAGGTCATCATTTAGAGGGTAATTTCCTGTTTCTAATTTATAAAGAAAATCCTATAGTATTTCATTATGTCTCACGTAGATTGCATTTAATTATATAATCTATTCTTTACTGATTCTATAATATCATGTGGCATATTGCATGTCATTTAATGAGACACGTCTCTTTAGGAATTAATTTCCATTGGCTTCTCATATGGGTTGCATTTAGGATTAATGCATTGCATATGTTTTAATATCAATTATGCATGTCATTAGCATTTAAGGGATGCATGTTAGCTTAGATTATGTATGTAATGTCATTTTGCGTTAGATCATATTATTTAGTATGCATGACATTTGTCATTAGGTGTTCATATTAAGTTATTTGGACACATCTTAATTAATCCATTATTTTCGGCATTATAGTCTGATCATGATTTCCATGTCATTACATCATAGTACATGAACATTTCCACCATGTGTCACGCCTCGATCCTTGGGCACGCACCAATCCCTCATCTCAGTCGATTAAATAGAGACGTCCCAGGATGCATCGCCGACCCATTTATTATAATATATGTATGCGGAAGCAAATATAAATCCCCAGACAATAAAACAATAAGATATGAAAGCAAAGCCAGTTTTTCACAAAAAGAACTTTTTATAAACACACAGGGTTATACACAAAAGCCTACAAAAAGGAATCGACTTTCATCAAAATAGAATTGTCCTATGACTAAAAGTCAGACAAGAACGCCGATTCTTCATGCTTCACCTTCTAAAGTTCGGGCCTCGGGTCCTCCACTGATGTCAACTAGGGACCTGAAAATCAGTGAGACAATGTCTCAACAAGTTTAACCTCTTAAGACCCAACTAGGAAGAAAATTACACCCTAAGGGTTGCCTAAGAACAATCGGGCGTTAGAGGACTTACCTTGGCCTCAAATCCTTCCTGCAAGTCAGTTCAAATTATAAATGCTAACAATTATATCACTCAATTCAATCAGATCGAATCATCGATCAATCAACTTAGTCAATTACATGTCCTCACGACCATCTATTGGTCGGCCCATTTAATACTATCTATGAATCTGACTAAAATCTAGGACTCCTTAATCAAAGTGAAATATAGATAGTACCATCCTATCTCTAGATGATATATAGAGCTATTGAGCAGGTATACATAACGATCTATCTCCAATACAACATATATAGTCATCAAGCCGTTATAACATACCTGTGCATAATGTTCTATCTCCAAGACAACATATCAAGTCATCGAGCCGTTATAACACACTGTTCTTTCTCAAGATGACATACAGAGTCATCGAGCTATTATATCATACCGTCCTTTCTCCAATATGACATATAGA
Source organism: Eucalyptus albens (assembly GCA_014182695.1). NCBI lineage: Eukaryota > Viridiplantae > Streptophyta > Magnoliopsida > Myrtales > Myrtaceae > Eucalyptus > Eucalyptus albens. The sequence goes on along the minus strand of CM024654.1, from coordinate 21,527,087 downwards.
GTCATCGAGCCGGTATACACGCAATTTATTCTCAAGATGACAGGAGAGTCATCGAGTTATAATAGTATAATGTCCATTCTCCAAGATGACATACAAATCATCGAGCCGTTATAGTATATTGTTCCGAAGATACAATTAGTTTTACCATTTTTATCATACTTGATAAAAATACACGTGTGTGGTGGATACTCGGTCAGCTTTAGCCAAATACAATAATTTCCTTTCTATAAATCCCACCATTTTATATAGTCCACCAAAATATTTTTGGTGTTGTAAACTGACGCTAAGTTATTTTCCAATCAATTACTGAAATTAAATGAATTTAAGAATAAATTCCAAAAATACAAATCATAAACAATCAGCACAAATTAGAGCTCAATTAAATAAACAGATCACACCACTACAATCATCATAAAATTATGGTCCTCGACTATCCTAGCCTAATTTCCGGAAAATAAATAAATAATAAAGTAATTACGAAAAATAATAAATAAATGCCAATAAATCCAATTTAGGCCAGTAATGCCTAATTGGATGCCGAAATAGACCCGGAAAAAATATGAGGTTCGTTCAATAAATACTAGAATGTGCTTACTCGCTAATTGCATTAACTAACCACCTAACATGCAATGGTAATTAATTAAATTCACTAATCTAATATAATCTAACCACATAATCCATCTTAGCCTAAACTAATCAACCCATAAGCACAATTAACCTACTAAGCAAGGATTAGTGAGTTAAACTTACTTGATCGGCGAGTCGGTCGGTGCAAATCGACGAGAATGCAACGGGGAACAACTTCTTCAAAGTGGGACTAGCAACCGAGGTCCAGAACAACCTCAAAACAGGCCAAACCTCCTACTGGAAACCCTTTCTATTTGCTGTTGGTCTTGCCTGAAAAAGAGAGCAACAAGCTCGGTTGAGGGTGGGAATGGATCGAGGAAGGGTGAAAGGGCTAAATCGGGCCTTGGCGGGGACTTACGGAGGTTGGAGGCGGGCCAAACGACTCTGGCACGGCTGAAATAGAGGTTGTAACACACGATTGGGCTGCTGGAACGACAAGGACAGCACGGCAGGCGGAGGGCTCGCATGGCTAGGTGCGACGATGTGCGAGGCGGTGGGGTGGCGTTCCAGTGACGTGTGGCGTGCGGCGAGGACGGGATGGCTTCGGCGGTTTGTCTCCTTGGTTGCTGGTTCCACAAATTGCACAATGAAGGGGAGGAAGGGGCTGATCGGCAGCTTGAGGAAGAAGGAGGGGGACAAGAGGGGGCCACAAGCCTTATTTTTCCAATCCTTGGTCCCCTTGACCATCCTCAGCCACCAGCACCTCATTGGCCCTCATTCAGCCACCAATGCCTTCACTTTGCAACCTTGAAATGGTCCAAAAACCTTAGGCATAAGGGAGCTACGAATTTCAATGGTTCTCCTCTCAATTGGACACGATTTCCTTCTCAATTCAATCTCATTTGGCCCTCATAAATTCAATTAGCACCTCAACAATCAAATTGATATTTTTTTTCACCAATTGATCCCATTTGCTTCCCAATTTTGCGATAAAAAATGATCCCCGGCTTTTTTCTGGACAAAACGACCATACCTCGACTTTTTCCCAAAAAGTCTCGGTTTATAAAAAAATCTTCGAGACTGAGTTGATGCTTCTAGAATTAATTGTGACATGACAGAACTTTCAATTTCTGAAATTGGACTCAAATTCGCGATTAATTTCACTCTGGCACGTTTTTAGCGTGATCTAGGCTACCGGTTAGCTTTCATAAATTTTTAGTGCAAATGACCCGTGGTCGACTTTCTTTGAGCCACAATTAACCCACTCAACATATTGGTGACTCTTGATTGTCTTGAAAATCTCGATGATTCAAATACGGACACAGGTTACCAAAACGATAAAAAAATCAGTCTAGTGTCGGTCAACAAGAATTTTCCAATTTAGTGGTGTCACCCACCATTAGCCACACATCTCAGTCGAACCAACCTATCTCTGATTTCAAATCGACTTTTAACTGTGACGTAATGGCCTCTAAAGATAAGCACGGTCGAATAGCCAATTTCCAGTCGAATTCTCAAGTCTATTGTATTAAAATTTCTTAATGGCTTTCCTGGATAGTCTAGTTATCTTGAGAGTGATCAGCTCTGAGAACAGCCCTATAAGCGTGTTGATGAAATGCCCGATTTATTTGATAAAAAACATAATTGAAAATCTGTAATGTCACACCATTAGTGTCTTTAGGGTTTAATTGCATATTCTTCATGGCATTTAAATGAAAATATACCAAAATGATTACTATAAATAGTTGTTGATTTATGCATAAACATGCATCATGCATTTCATATGTGTCTACATATCATTTCCTATTTGTCTCTTGAGTTATAATTTTCAAAAAGGGAAAAGTGCATTGGAAATTCTAAGACTCGTCACAAAAATGCCTAAAACTTGTCAAATTGGTTCAATTGATTCATTTCATTGATTGCATTTTTTTTTTTTATATAAGTTTTGGAACTTAATTGGACTATCTGATAAGTTTTAGGATTTTTTTTTTTTTTTGGGATTTTTTTTTTTTAGGTTAGATATTTTAGGACTTAATTGTACATTTCAAAAGTTTTGATCCTTTAAGTGTACCAAAAGAAAAAAAGAAAAAATGATGGCTAGGGCTAAAGACACTCAAATTTACTCAATTCAACATTCATTAGTTGGATGAAATCTTTAATTTACTCTTAATACACTGCCTGAGAAAATTAACAAAAGTCCAAGTTAATACAAAGTAAAGAAGATTTAATAATAAAAAAATATTGCAAGTGGCACCATTCATGAGGCTATAACATAGTTAATTGTATTGTTTTCAAGATTCAATAGGCAAAGCAAAATCAAATTTGTCGATGACAATGGAGCATAGGATGACTCTTGATTATCTAATTTAAAAGAATCAATGATCGACAAATCATTCAATTCTATCAAAAGAGGGTATATATTGACGCCAAAAAATGACAAACTTTCGATTATTATCAAGAAGTAGCAAACTAAGTCTTATCAGTTTGGTCAAAACAATGACAACCGGAAGAATCAACAAATTGTCAATAGCATCATATGCGATCAAAACATAGTGTGAAAGTCATCGACAATAGCCTTCATCATGACTTGGGAAGTTAATTGATGGTGAGCAATCAACACAAATATAATTTTTGGGTGGTTATATCTATTACCGCTAATTTAGGGTTTGTATAGCTTCTTGTGGATAAGTGTTCTAGATAATAGGCGTTAGTAGATAATGTACCTTCTCATAACCACCATTAGTAAGTTCTTTATTTATTTGAATTTCGAAGTCGTAACTAGGGATAGTAGGTTATAAATACCTCAAATGTCTCTTTGTCAAAAGCATCTCCAATCAATCATAAAACTAAACCTTTTTATCTTAATCTTTACCTTCTTGCAATTTACATGGCTAGATATGGTTGTCTTCAATGTCTATACCTTCAATTTCCTTATCATTTATTTTCGTGTTCAAAATCAATAGAGGACCCTTCCCAACCTTTGTCAATATATATCGACTCATTCATATTTTGGAAAGGTATTTTGTCATTTTAGTGAAAGAGTACGCAGGTTACAAACTGTGGAGTTCAGCATCGATGACACATTGGGCGTGAAATTTCTATGCACCATCACGGAATGTCTGGCTTTGAGACACCAACGCTAGAATCAGCAACTCCACGCCCCTAGACCCACGATGCCCCTAGTCGAAATTGTACCCCAACACCCAAACCTTGGTCCCAAGGGGTAGTATATAAAATCAAGTTCCGAACTTGGGACGTTGGAGCCGACTTACGCCTCTGGAGTTCAAGGTAGAGCATCATAACCTCGAAACTTGGCTTTGAGTACTCATCAGAGTACATTGTCTATTGTCAGAAGGAACTTTTGAAAATTATTTGTGGCAAATATAAATAAAGAATTTCTAGCTCATCTGATAAATTTTACAGAACCACGATAAAAATAAATCACCTTTCTTACATATATAACTCTTTTCTTAAAAATATATTTCAACTACGAAACAAAAAAGACTCATCTTGCCCTCATTAAGAATTTTCAAGATTCATCGGCTATGACCCTTCTCACAACATTTCAACCATTTTTTCCCGTATGTCCTTCTTCCTCAAAATTAGCACACATGGACATAGACTATAAAAAGTTGATGGATAAAGATATTATAAGTGTCATAAATTTTATACAATATTCATTTGAGAGAGAGATTTTTTTTTTTCTGGTCAATTAAGTGTAATAACTTATAAAAAAACATCTACTTTAAGTACCATAATTTTAAATGATTATTTGAATGTCATAACTTTAACAAATATTCACTCAAATATTGGAAATTCGACATAGCATGGAACTTATGACAAACGTTTTAAAAAGTAATAGTACTTGTGTGATTGATTAATACGTTGTATATCACTCAAGTGATTGAAAAAATAATTATGACATTTGAATGAGTGCTATAAAAAAAATTATGGTATATACAGTGCGTTTTTTTTTTTTCTCAAAAGTTATCAAACTAAATGTGCTCGTCTTATGCATTATTCATCTGAATTCAAACATATGCTCTTAATCTAGAAAGGCTCGGCGAAAATAGAAAAAGGGGAAGAAAAGTATTGCTTGATTTTTGTGAACGAATCACTGAATGCGCGCGGCACATCACGTGTAATCACAATGTCATGATTGATGGAAGATACCAACAGTGGCCGGCCGTCCGTCCGTCCCATATTTTCACAGATGGGGATAGAGAAGATGGATATGGCGTGATGCGTTGGGCCTGTTCAGACCAACCACTTCGAGTAATCCCCCCGTAAAGCTGAACGCTTATGTAACAGCTGTGTATGGATGTCGTTTTCTGGGGAATTTCTGTTGTCTCTGAGCTCGTGGTTTTTTGCGCTTTTTGGGGTTTCGTTGTCGTTTCAATATCTCAATCTGTTGTTGCTATCTCTTTTTCATATTCTCCCCGAAATTACTATTGGTTCCCCTACTTTTTCTAGCAAAAGAAAAAAAAAAGGACAAGAAACATAGGCCCTCTTTCTTGTTTAAATTGGGATTTATTGTGCTTCTTCCCCAAGATTTGAGACCTATCTCACTCTGTTCCCTATTGTCTTGTCTTCCCCGATTTTATGACTATATGATTAGATTTATAGTAATGCATCCAAGTTTTGACTAACATTAGTTCACCTGTTCCTATGCCAAAGAGAAAAATTACCAATTTCTAACTTTATCCATCAATTGTAAATTATGCTAGTGATTTTCTTATGATTAAGATAACATTTTTGTTAATGAATGCAAGCAAGCCTTACAAAAATGGACATGAAATTTCTAAGAAAATCACCAATCCCAATGATGAAAGCAAAATGTATGCATAAACTATTGATATGTGATTTTTGGGCTCGGCTCGCCAATAATAACTATTTGACATAAATCAAAATACTGTCATTAATGACGGGAATGAAATGAAATGAAACCTAATTATAAGAAATCATGAGATGCCTCAAATTTCAAGGGTATTTTTTTTAAAAAGTATTTACCGGTATTATCGGGAACATCTTTAGTGGCGAGTGACAATGGGCTCAGAAAAAGATGCCGAGGCACAGGGCTTCCCTATGGAGGGTGGTCCTTTTCCGTGCCCCTTTTCTAGCTTTCTGCTATTCTCATTTGTCCTTCCACGTTATATCAATTCAGAAAGAAAGGAGATTTTATATTATTTGTGTCAATCAATCTCTGACCATCTCTTGTAGCAAAGTCCTTTCTTTTCAACTCCATATTTTTTACTTTCCTTCTCTGAAAATGTCTTCAGGAGTTTGAGTTTGAATTTGCATGCTCCTCCGTTTCCTGTGTTTCTTCCTTCAAATCCATCTCTTTTCCGTTCTTTTAGTTGGTTATAGCTAGTTTGCTCTTCCTCACTCGCTGCCATTTGATATTCTCTTTCTCTCTCTCTCTAAAATGGGTTCTGGCATTTATTGCATTCCTAGCCAGAGAGTTATTTATTTTACCATTTTCATTCTAATCACCTACTTGATGGGCTCTTCTCTATTGGAATTCAGAACTGAAGGTAATGGTTAAACCTTAAACTGAAGTTGAAAATCCAATAGTTTTATGCTGTTGTGTGTCATTCTGTTGCTACACTCGGTTCGACTATGAAGAGAAAAAAATCTCTCACTCTGTCTCTCTCCATCTCTTTTGTGCTTTTCCTTCTCATATTTTCCAGGTAGAGCCATTCTTAAGCACACTGACCCTTCCAAGGTAAGCAATCCCCAAGTGAAACACCTCTCTCTCTCTCTCTCTCTCTCTCTCTCTCTCTCTCTGTGCGTGTGTGAACAATAAAATCTGTGGCGTTGTGTTTTTAGGAACAGGCAGAGAGTGAATCAAAGGCAAGTGTGAGGAGAATTCAGATAGGGTCGGCACCACCAAAATGTGAGAGGAAGTGCAGCTCATGTGGGCACTGTGAGGCCATCCAAGTGCCTGCAAATCCTCAAGACAAGAGAGGCAACACCTCCGCAGCCTTCAGGGCGGACTACTACTCAAGAGGTGACCAGAGCTCCAACTACAAGCCCATGAGTTGGAAGTGCAAGTGTGGCAAGTTCATTTTCAATCCTTGACCATTATATTTTAATAGGTTGCTGTTACTATTTTCTTTTGACTTTTTGTTTTTCCTTTTTTTCCCTTTTTTTGTTTATTGTGGGGGTACAACCCTTTTGTGAGACTGTTGTACATGAATTATATATAATACTGATTAGTGTTTGTTTCCCCAGTGTAGGTTAGTCTCTGAGATTTAATGATTGATGAACATCTCTAGTCAATTTTCGTTGTTTTTATGTATTGCTTACCATTAGATTTCTTTCAACTTAATCGAGGGAGCAGCTATGTAATTTGTCCAGGTTTGCTTGCTTACTCGCTTCCTCCTTGCAAAAGGAAAACCATGTTCTAATTTGTCGACAGAATGAAAAAGAGAAAGGAGGAAAAAAATTGTTCTAGTTCTCTTTAGAGGCGGCCAAACAGGACATTAGCAACCATGGTAAAATACAAGTTTTTCTCAGTATAAAGAGAACAAGCTGCTGTCACCCATTGCAATGAACATGTTATCCGGTCAAGACTTTTACCTCAACAACGAAAAATAATATTAGAAACTATGGAAATATACTTGATAACTTCTAATGACTTAAATATCAATCTTAATCAACTTAATTAAGTTCCTACAATTAGTTCCTTTGAAAAGGTAAAAAAAAAAAAATCCATAGAATGTGCACCTAGTTAAAATCTCAGTTTAAGATTTATTTTGTTACCTTCTGATTTTTAACCATAAAGATTAACAAGATATGATAAAGAAGGGAAAAAATCGAGACTACAACTATTGTTCGAACATGGAGAAAGGCATTAGTACTATTCACAATCTCACAATTTCAAAAGATAACATCTAAATAGGTTTTATTCTATGAAGATATGTGAGTTTGAATATAAAGAAATGTTGTAACTTAATTTTGGCCCTTATTAAAATCACATAAAGCCTAACATAAACACAAATGAATGATATCTTAACAACTCAAACCAATAACATTGTCAGCGTTAACAAGCGAATGGATTTGTAACCGAATAAAATAATATTTTTTTTCAACTTTGGTACATGGCATTGCTCAAAGACATTTTCTAATTGATAGTAATTAACATTTCAAGTTCGCAAAGAATTATTAAAATTTTCTACTACCATGGTTTCTCGAAAGGAAATTTGATATAAGTTGATTAAACTTTTTAGAAACTTAGTTAAATGTTGTATGGGAAGGAGATAGATAACGAAATCTATGGAGAGAACTAAATCTTGTGATTGAGGGTAGTTTAGTTAGCCAAAAAAAAGTGTGGAAATATTCTCACTTTAAAAATTTATCAAGGCTTTATTGTGGAACATATATTTTTTTGTATTTAGGGGAACTAATTAGCATGTTGCCTTGCCAGATAAAAGTAATTATAAGATATTTTAAGTATATACTGACTAATTCTTATAGTTCAGCTAGAACATCAAATATGATTTGTAGGATGGTACGGATGATCTTTCGAAGTATAACTTAACATCGGCAGCCATCATAGCTTATAACAACATATATTTGCCTTAATTATTCAAATTAAAGAGTGTATATAGATGGAGAAAAACCTCCAAATTAGTCATTTGACACGTACATGCTTATTATTTCGAACCATATCTAATGGAACTACCTGTTGCCAAATATATTGTCGCAACCTCTTTTTTTCGGTGCCCGCAATTGCGTACGAGCACCTAAGGAGGCTAATGGCTCGGCTGAAATTATTAAGCCTGGACTCTCCCAAGTCCATCAATTCACGACTTAATGATTCAAGTTTTTAACCCGTAAATCAATTTTTAAAATGGAGTCGCCACTAAACGATTTGGGGCGGGTTGATTAGAAACCCAAGTGAAGTATCGAGAGAAATACTCACTCCGCCCAACCAGAAATTATGATCGGGGACTTGATTACACTAGTTAATCACTAATGCCCTTTCGATACTTAATCTTGTTTAAACCTTGAGGTTTTTTTTTGTTTTTTTTTTTTTTTATGTTCGAGAGATTTTCCATGCATTTTTGGGAGGAAAAACATTTCTTGAGTCATTTTCTAATTTTTGGACATAAAAGGGATTTTTTTATTTTTGGTATTTTTTGGAAAAATACAAGTCTTTTTGGCTTTTTCTAATTTTTTTTGGCTTTTTCATGAATTTTTGGCTTTTTTTTTTGGATTTTTGGCATTTTTTAGAATATTTTTTCCTTTTTTTATTATTTTTCGGAAAATAAAATATTTTTAAATATTTTTCAAAATATTTGTGGAAAATAAATTATTTTTGATTTTTCTCGATTTTTTTTTAGAAAATCAAACATTTTTTCAACATTTTAAAAATATTTTTCGATTTTCTGGAAATTAAAAAATTAATATTTTTTTTCGAAAATAAATTATTTTTGATTTTTAAAATAAATTATTTATTTATTTAATTTTATTTCAAACTATTATAAAAAGACCCGGGTCGGATTTGCGTGTCGTGGCCGGGCGTTCGGGGACACCCGGTCCGACCCGACAACCTCGACCCAACAACCCACTCCCCTGGCGAAACCCTACCCGGATCTGACCCGAACACCTGACCCGACTCCGCCGCTCACGACCCGCGAACCCTACCCGATTTTTCGGTCCGGATCCGCTCGCGACCCCAAAATCGCAAACCCTAGGGTTTGCGAATCCGCATGCTGAGGAGTTGCAATGACGACGATGGCGAAGACGGCAATGACGGCGAAGATGACTGGACTATGGAGAGGGAGATGGCGATGGCGACGGGGACAACGCGATACCTGCTCGACGACGGCGCGACGAGGGCGAAGACGGCGACGGCGACGGCGAGACCCACGCGAATCCCTTCCTCTCCTGCGTCTCTCTCTCTCTACTCTCCCTCCGGCGATGCTCAGATCTGAGGCCGCGAGCCTTTGGTCTCCCTGAAGTCTCTCAGTGGGGTGTCCAAGGGCTGCGATTCGATCTGGCTCCCTCTCTCTCTCTCTCCGGGATCTCTGTGTGTCTCTCCGGCAGAACTTCTCCATCTCCGGCCGTGAGCCTTCGGATTTGGGCTTGCTCGACCTCGGCTCCCCTTCTGAAGTCTCTCAGCAGGAAGCTTGAAGCTTTGTAGCCTTCGATCGTTCTCGGCCCCTCCCTTTCGACGGTGGCACCCCTTTATTTATAAGCGTGGGGGCGGCCGGTCATCGAGGCTTCGACCCGCCAGTTGGATCGCCGTCCCATCCGCCATCATCACCTCCTCCGGTCACGTCCCGTCGATGCCACCTGCTCCTCTGCTCCGCACGCGACTGCCGTTTGCTCATGCTTCTCCGGTGTCGCACCCGCCCGCGTGCTCTTCGAGCGCGAGGAAGAAGACGGCGCGGAGGGGCCGAGCTTGAGGCGACGATGGGCCGAAGGCCCATGTGGGGGGCTGCTTCTTTGCTTCTGTTTTCGCTTTTTTCGCTTTTCTTTTCATTTTTTTTGATTTTTTGTTTATTTATTATCCAATAAAGAAAATAATAACTTAATAAATAAAATAAAACAGACCTAAATAAAATTAAGGCGTCAATAGGCTGCCCCTCTTTGAAGGTGAGTTCGCAGAGGTTGCATTCAAAGACAAACTAATGCCTAAATTTTATCTATGCATGCGCAGCAGATTATACTTTACTTGGAACCTATTGTTCTATGCAAAAAGAGCAATATAACATTACATATACTAAGACAGACAAGAAGATACCTGCAGTTACTTACCGAGAGTGAGTGAGATAGGGTGTGAACCCCGAGTTTGGCAAGTATCAAGATGTCATCTTACTTGGTGATATGAGGAAGTTGCTTTTCCAAGGCTCGAACCATTCTTCGATCGCCTGTTAAAACAATCAATGATTTGTCTAGGACCCGAACTTTTCTTCGGTCGCCTTGACGGGAGATTGCTCCTCCAGGACCCGAACCATTCTTTGGTCGCCTGTTGGAGTAATCAGTGGTTTGTCTCGGACCTGAACCATTCTTCGGTCACCTGTTAAAACAATTAATGATTTGTCTAGGACCCGAACCTTTCTTCGGTCACCTTGACGGGAGATTGCTCCTCCAGACCCGAACCATTCTTCGGTCGCCCGTTGGAGTAATCGGTGGTTAAATCTCGGACCCAAACCATTCTTCGGTCGCCGTGACGAGAAATTGCTTTTCCAGGACTCGAACCATTCTTCGGTCGCCTGTTAAAACAATCAATAATTTGTCTAGGACTCGAACCTTTCTTCGGTCGACTTGACAGGGGATTACTCCTCTAGGACTCGAACCATTCTTCGATCGCCTGTTAGAGCAATCAATATTCTGTCTAGGACGCGAACCTTTCTTCGGTCGCCTTGACGGGAAATTGCTCCTCTAGGACCGAACCATTATTCGGTCGCTTGTTAGAGCAATTAATAATTTGTCTAGGACCCGAACCTTTCTTCGGTCGCCTTGACGAGAAATTGCTCCTCTAGGACTCGAACCATTCTTCGCCGTTTGTGACGGAAATTGCTTCTCCAGACCCGAACCATTCTTCTGGTCGCTGTTAAAATAATCAATGATTTGTCTAGGACCTGAACCTTTCTTCGGTCGCCTTGACGGGAGATTACTCCTCCAAGACCCAAACCATTCTTCTGTCGCCATGATGGGAAATTGCTTCTCCAGGACCCGAACCATTCTTCGGTCGCCTGTTAAAACAATCAATGATTTATCTAGGACCCGAACCTTTCTTCGGTCGCCTTAATGGGGGATTACTCCTCCAGACCCAAACCATTCTTTGGTCGCCTGTTAGAGCAATCAATGATCTGTTTAGGACCCGAACCTTTCTTCAGTCGCCTTGACGGGAGATTACTCCTCCAAGACCTGAACCATTCTTCGGTCGCCTGTTAGAGCAATCAGTGGTTTGTCTCGGACCCGAACCTTTCTTCGGTCGCCGTGACGGGAAATTGCTTCTCTAGGACCCAAACCATTCTTCGGTCGCCTGTTAAAACAATCAATGATTTGTCTAGGACACGAACCTTTCTTCGGTCGCCTTGATGGGAGATGCACCGACTTTTCTCAGGGCATTTGTTTGCTAAGGGTGCCTGACCTCAATCAAGGACACCGGTTGGTACCCGACCTTTCTCGGGAGATGCGTCGATCTTTATTAGGGCATCGATTTGTTGGGTGTCTGACTTCTATCGAAGACACCAGTTGGTACCCAACCTTTCTCAGGAGATGCGCCAACCTTTCTCAGGGCATTGATTTGTGGGGTGTCTGACTTCTGTCGAAGACATCAGTTGGAACCCAACCTTTCTCGAGATGATGCGCAGACCTTTCTCAGGGCATCGATTTTAGAAAATACCTGGACATTCACAGGTATATCATTGAGTACTTGGATATTCACAAGTACTAACTTGAAGGGTATTTGGGCCTTTGCAGGCATCAAAATAGGTATTTGGCTGACCATAGGCATTGAGGGGGTACTTGGATAATCACAAGTTTGAATTCTTGGGGGATACTTGGATACTCACAAGTATCGAAGGGGTACTTGATAATTGAAAATATTGAAAACATACCTTGGATATTTGTGAAGGTGTCCCACCTCCTAGCAATTGGGAAATATCGAGGGCGTACCTGGGATATTCGTGAAGGTCTCTCACCTCCTAGTAGTGGGAATATCGATGGCATACCTGAGATATTCATGAAGGTCTCTCACCTCCTAGTAATTGGGGATATCGAGGGCGTACCTGGGATTTTCATGAAGGTCTCTCACCTCCTGGTAGTTGGAATATCAAGGACGTACCATGGATATTCGTGAAGGTCTCTCACAACCTGAGACATTCGTGAAGGTCTCTCACCTCCTGGTAATTGGGAATATCGAGGGCGTGCCTCGCATATTCATGAAGGTCTCTCACCTCCCGGTAATGGGAATATTGAGGGCGTGCCCCACATATTCGTGAAGGTCTCTCACCTCCTGGTAAATGGGAATATCGAGGGCGTACCTAAGATATTCGTGAAGGTTTCTCACCTCCTGGTAATTGGGAATATCGAGGGCGTTCCTGGGATATTCGTGAAGGTCTCTCACCTCCAGGTAATTGGAAATATCGAGGGCGTGCCTCGCATATTCATGAAGGTCTCTCACCTCAATGGGAATATTGAGGACGTGCCTCGCATATTCATAAAGGTCTCTCACCTCCCGGTAAAGGGAATATCGAGGGCGTGCCCCGCATATTCGTGAAGGTCTCTTACCTCCTAGTAAATGGGAATATCGAGGGCGTATCTGAGATATTCGTGAAGGTCTCTCACCTCCTGGTAATTGGGAATATCGAGGGCGTTCCTGGGATATTCGTGAAGGTCTCTCACCTCCAGGTAATTAGGAATATCGAGGGCGTGCCTCGCATATTCATGAAGGTCTCTCACCTCCTGGTAATGGGAATATTGAGGACGTGCCTCGCATATTCATGAAGGTCTCTCACCTCCTGGTAAAGGGGAATATTGAGGACGTGCCTCGCATATTCATGAAGGTTTCTCACCTCCTGGCAATTGGGAATATCAAGGGCATACCTGAGATATTCGTGAAGGTCTCTCACCTCTTGGCAACATAAACTTGAATGTAGCATGAGGCTTACCTGGATGGCCACAGGCACTTAAAAGGGGTAGAACACCTGGGTAGTCGCAGGTGTACAAAGTACTGGAATACTTGGGTGAACACAAGTATTTAATGATACGATCTGGGACCACTCAATTGGTTCAAGTGTAAGAAAGCATACCTGGGTAGGCGTAGGCACACAAAGCAGTGGAATGCTTGAACAGCTGCTATTATTTGGGGACAACTCGGGCAAGTTGAGTGTCATGAAAAGGGAATACCTGGGCGGCGGTGGGTACTTGATGATATGAGGATACCTAGACAACAGTAGGTATTCCAAGAGATACTTGGTTAGTCACAAGTATCAATACACTAGGGACAACTCGAATAGGTCGAGTGTCGATAAGAAGGAGTACCTGGCAAGTGGTGGATACTCAAAGACAAGGGGGATACTTGGATAGTCGCAAATATCAATACTTTGGGGACAACTTGAATAGATCGAGTGTCAGGAAAAGGGAGTATCCGAACAATGGCCGGTACTCAAAGACAAGGGGATACTTAGACAGTTGCAAGTACCCAAACTCAAGGGATGACTCGAATAGGTCGGGTGTCAATAAGAGAGTACCTGGACAATGATAGGTACTTTAAGACAAATGGGGATAGAGATATGCTTACCTAGCAATATCTCTGATCTCTGAGAGTATGTCTGCTATTTGCACAATATGCACACATGATTGTATACACTATAAATTCATAAATTCAAATGTGATTTATGCATGACAATCTTGTCAGTTTTGTATCATTCGAATTCCACTGGGGAAGATTTTGAAAGACAACATTTATTTGGAATATAGATGCTTTGAGCATGCCAGATGAGGGACTTTCAGTCTGAAAGGACTTTTCACTCACTCTCATGGAGAAGGCTATCCTGACCATTGATGCAGGATTTATAAGGACCACACTATTTCACTGTCATCATGTCAGCAGGGGTCCGAGTATTCTCGCAAACAGTACGATTTTATCAATGTGAGATGTCTTTGTTGAAACTGTGATGAAGTCTTGGCCAGCGGCTCATCGAAGGGGACCATCAAGGTCAAGGCTTATGAATGAAGTGCCGCACGATTGTCTCCGGGCTTGGAAGTCAAGAATCCTGCGAAAAGAGATAGAGTAATCTTGCTCGTACTTCTTCGAGCGATGTTTATAGACATATGAAATCCTACGTTAATTGAAGTGCCCTAGTCTGAAGAGACTTTTACAATGGAATGTAACGTAGACTTGGCTCACATGTAAGGGGGTGAGAGTTGGTGACTGTCTTGGCATTTGTCACTAGTCTTTCTTGTCAGATGGAGGTTCTATGGACCACAACAACTTTTCTTGGCTGTATTTTTGACTGGGGAGCGTTGGCCTCGCTTTTACCAGGCACACTGCTTTTTTTCATGCCCCTATTTTTATTCCAGTTTTTCTTTTATGGGCATTGACCTTGCTCTTACCAGGTACACTGCTTTTTTTATGCCCATGTTTTTTCATTCTTGTCGTTAGAGGAACTAGCCTAGACAAGTTCAATCACAACATGTTGTTAGACTCTTGAGTCTTCGTCTTCAGCTTGCGCTCCGAGCTATGCTGTTTAAATGGTAGTAACTTCTATTTTGTCTCAATGTGAGGGTAAAATTACAGACTCACTTGAGTTGTACAATGAATACAAGTGCGTAGAGAAAGAATTGCTCTGCGTCATTCTAGGGCACTTAAATTAACGCGAGTGTTCATATGCAATAAAGACACTTGAAGATTGATGCAAGTGTGAGCAAGAAAATTTCTATCTCTTTTCTCACCTTGTAATGCTGCTTTACCTCCGCTCTGCCCCAGTGAGGGGTGGTTCTTGATGGGGGTATGAGAGAAGCTTCACCAATGTATGGGGCTCGATGGGGTGAGCGATGGAATGCCTCTCACTATTTTGGTTATCGTACCATTCACGAGAGAACTCTTTACCCTGCAGCCATGGAATCTTCTGCTCTCATCTCACAAGTGTATAGATAAGGGGGATTGTGTGTAGGGTATGGCTTGCCTTTCATCATTCTGACGCGCCTCATCCAGCATGCTCAATTAATCTTGCATTCTTCACTTAGCTGTCTATTCTAATAATCCTTAATAGAATCAAAGATTTAGGCAGACAAAATCTCATGCAAAATTTACTTGGAAAAATGCATGCAGCATTTTAAATGTGATGGAGTTTGTACTCTTAAAACAAATGAATGGTTTTTGCTCAAAAAGACCTTGTTGATAGCTTTAAGGGTTAACAGAATGGTGTTTCCAAATATGTTAAATCTTGAATATCAAAAGGGTTATTCACAAAAGGGTGTCGATGGTTGTCCCTATTGATTTGGGATATGACATATGAACGATCAGCCAGGGATTGGGGATCTGATCAGGCATCTTTGTTTTTGCCCTAAGGACGCCATTTCGCTTAAGAGAGCTTTTCAAAGTTTGATATGTCTTTCCTTGATTTGTCATTCGCATCTTTAATGGCCAGGTGATCCTGAAGTGCAAGTGGGACACGAAGTCCTATGTCTTTTGCTTCGTTAGGTCATTTGCTCTCTTGTAATTTGCAGGTGCACGAGAAGCAAAATTTTTTTATATTATTTTTTACCAAGCGGCTAACTGCCGCGTCGGGGATTCGAACCCCCGACTTCGGACCGTTTTGCTTCTTCCCGGGTACCACTCAGCTAGAGGTGCCGATGGTGTCCGTAGGGCGCTTCTTTTTCATTTAACCAAACCGGCTCCTAGATGATACACACTTTCATACCAAATTAGGTAAATTGATATGGGTCACTTGATGTGTCCAAATTAACCATTAAGCTTGCTTCTTGAATCCTATGCTTCTCTTAGGGATACTTGAATGTCAATGACGGCCTTTTGTCTTTGACACAGTTCAATGTCTCTTTTGATTGGCCCTCCTCATTTGTGGCCCTGTGTTGATGATTTGCAATGCCTTCCTTCTGTGGAATTCTGTCTTTTGATCATATGACCATTAGCAGCATTGAGCAAAGTCATGTATTTCAAGCTTCTATGGAATATGAGATGGACAATCAAAACCTCCAATTCTCTGATGGCAATTACTTCTTGCGAGAGCATGTGTCTAGAACAAGACGTCAGGTTTCTAGGCCGTAAGTCATTGTTTAAAATAAGAGGCTAGAGACTGCCTCAATTGTCTAGATTTCCTCAATGTTGACAGTAGCCAATTCAAAGGAAGATAATAAATTTCTTCTTTGTGCTTCTTGGCTTGTTGAAGTTGGAAGTCTCATCAATGAACTCGCGACATCCTGCCTCAAGATATCATGTTATGCATGCTTCAAGTTTGATAATATGCCTGTGCCTATTACGTCCCATCTTTCGTTTCCTGTAAATAGAGGACATCATTTCCAAAATTATATTCAGAGAATAAAACTTACCTTCTTTGAAGTGGGATGCTCTCTTCTATTTGCCCCACTGTCTTCTCTGAAGAGTATCTTTGAAGTCGGCGAGTTCACATGACGTGCCAGCTTTAAATGCCCCTTATCACACTAAGTCAAGGGAGATGGGGATGATATTCTGAGACACGAAGGGAGTGAGTCAGAAAAACAAATATAATTTAACATCTTGTTTTGATGAAAGCTTTTGGTAATGAAACGTTTTTTGTTTTCAAAAGTATATATCTTTGGGGAAAAGAAAGCATGAGGAAGCCCAGCCCTCAGTATTCTCCTTGAATGATATTTTCTTTTCATGGTTGGATAGCATCACCGGGCTGGTTTGGAGTACCGCCTCATGCTCTTAAAACAAAATACTAGAACTATACAATAGAGTACTTGGAATGGAAAATACAACAGTAGCACACTAGACAAGATAAAAAACATGAAATTATAAAAACGAGTAAAACCCATGAAAATTCCTGTGCAAAGGAGTGCTTTGATAGTGTTGGTCTTGAAGTTAAGCGTCTTTGAATTCCTCGCCTTCAGTGGAGTCGAAGTATTCGCATGCGAGGACTACCTCGTTGAAGTTACGGAAGTGTAACCCTTGCAGCCAACAACGACGCTTGTAGGACAAAACTTCTATGAACTGCTTTGCCAATTCTTCTTCGGCCAATTTAGGGTAGATTTGCATCATGAAAGCCTTCCACCTCCCTGCATATGCTCTGAAATCTTCCATTGGTCCTCTTTTGAAGTGGGCCAAACTCTCGCAAGGCAGCTCAGTTCCAATCTGGTTTTTGTACTGATACAAGAATGTGGAACTCAGCTCATTCCAATCTTTTATGAGATGAATATTTGCTGTGATGAACCATTGCAATGCGGATCCCGTGAGAGTTTCTTAGAACGCTTGAGTTGTGAATGACATCGGGTCATAGTACTGACTCATTTTAGCATGGAGGTACCGCAAGTGGGCCATGGGGCAAGTCGTGCCGTTATACTTGCGGAGATTGGGTATCCACATTTCTATGGGGGTCATGATCCTACGAGGGCAAGACGAGCCTGGTATGTCTTGGTTAGACCACTGGTTTTCCCACTACATATTCGTAGTGGTGAATTTTTCTGCTTCAAGGAAGTTGGACTCTATCGAGATTACCCTATTACTTTCTTCCGGGTCAAAATTACCAAAAGAGGATGAGGCATTTAAGCTATCCTCACGGTCAGGTGACGAGCTTAGTACTTCGTTAGAATCTTAGCGGATAAAGACGTATGTTTCCTCTTCTGACGGGCCTTCATCCCTGGGTGAGAGTAGGAAACAGTTATACAGTGAATCGTCAGTTTCATTATCGAAATAACGCTGGAAGTCCTTAGGGCTGTATTCTAGGGACAGGAGGTCTTCAAGGTTGTACTCTAGGGGATAGTGGCCTTCAAGGCTGTGTTCGAGGGAATGCTCGAAACTTTGGTGCGGCGGCTCTTCGGTAGACGCAGAATTGATTTGCTTAGGCTTTCTTTTCTTGGCCCTTGGACCAGACTTCTTGAGTAAGGCCCTGCGTTTCGCCAGCTCGATTATGTCAAGGGAAGTGAGAGATATTAGAGTTTCATTCTCTGATTCACTTTCTAGGTTGATGGGGGTTGGTATTCTTTGGACCTTAGCTCTTGGAGTAAGCTTAAGGAGTTGTCCAGTCGTGCCCCGCTCTTGAACATGCCCTGAGTCTATGATCTCCTATAAAGGCTCATTGCCTTTCCTAGTGGGAAATTTTCCAATAATAGGATGTTGCTCAGTCGCCCATTTATTATGCAAGGCTTCATTGACATGTTCCTCTCTTATCTCAGCGACTAATGGCTCCTCGTGCTCCGCGATCATCGGCTCTTCATAGGGCAAGGTGATGTCAGGGGTGATATCAACATTATACTCTTGGTGAAAAACATGAATTAGTTCCTTCCAGGTTTTAAGGGGATTAATCTTCCTAGCAATGTACCATCGCAAGGTAGGGCCAGTCAAGTTCGATTGGTACGATTGAATCATCCTTCGGATTAGGTAGGCCTGCAAGTAGGTCTCTGGGCGGGAGGTATTAGCATACCTTTCGCATTCAGGTGTTTTGAGCTCTTCAGGGATCTCAATGCCAACATAATTGGAAAGGTCCACGGGATTCTGCCCCTGCAGCTGGTTTAATTTTTTCATGATCCTTTTAAACTGTCTATGGTATTGGCTATTTTCTGGCAAATTTGCGGGTGTCATGACAGTGCTTAAAGCAACTACGGAGTTGGGCTCAGCCTGAGTAGATTTCATTTGTCTTGAGAGCTGTCGAAGGACAATGGACATCTGTCCTACGCCGTTTTCAATGTTGGCAAGGCGATTTTGTACATCATTCTGATCAGCCTTTATTGCATGAGACCATTCACAGGCGATTGGTGGTCGATGATTCATAATTACCTGTTTGTTGCGAAAACAATGAACGAGCACGAAAGTAAATAGAGATTGACCCACGGCAATGGTCTAACTACTTTTTTATTTATCAAAAGAGGATTTTATAGACAGCAAACTTCGAACATCTAAAACTTGAAATTGAAATGACATGATGAAATGCTAGATATTAAACAAAAGTCCCTAAACAATGGGACAAAACCTTCACGATATTAACACTAAAGGAGACACGACTGCTAATTTATATGCGACAGGGAGCCTTGTTCCTGCAAAGGCTGCTTGCTTTCTTGGACTGACTCTGAGATGAGTATCTGGCCTATTCCCATATCCTCTGCATAAGCTCTGCTTGCTCGTGTGGGCTGCTCTCTCTGATTGAGCGAGGGACCGATGGCTTCCACCTTGTTGGGATGTGATGATTATGGATGTAGGCCGCAGAGGCGTGGTGGGCTTTTTCTTCTCTCTCAAGCCCTTCAGGTATCACGATCCTTTTGCGATGGCACTTGTCCCAAGTTTCCTCAACGATAGAAATTTCGACTGCATAGTCACGGCTTGTGTTAAAAAGGACTGGAGGAATTCTCCTCCTAGAAGGCGGTGGAATCTCCTGAAGCGCCCCAAATTGTCATGCCACCCGCTATGGGTAATAGGGAACGGCGCCAGTGTAGCCAAGCAACGGAATCGGGTGGTTGCGTTTGTAAGCAAAACGGGCCCTCTCTTCATGGAACCAACCAGCACACCATTGGAATGCCTTAGGAGTTGGGTTTCTTAGGAAGTCAACCCAATTTAAACAACTTTGATTGGGAATATACGGTCCTAAAACCATAAATTTTTGTAACGGATTTTCGAAAGTGTTTGTTTCAAACGATCGCATGAAGTCTCAGAATTCGCTTAAGTGAGAAAAGAACCAGATTTGTAAAATTTCAGGAGAGGCTCGCATGATTTTCTCCGTGTTATCTTTGAAACGATTAAAGGACAAGAATGTTTCAGTTAAAATCATGTTGACATAATTTCCCCCCCTTAAGATATGATCAATTATCCATGCCATCTTAGGACTTATGGCATTTCTTTGATGAGGGAAAATGATGAGCCCGACAAAGGCCAGGAGGAAAATCTCACTTTTTTGGGTCATAGGCTGATTTTGAAAACAGGCATTCATAAATTCAAATGGACAGGTATTATGGTTATTTTCAAGAATTTGTATCATAACATGGACTTCAGTTCTCAAAAGTCGCGCCAACCCACGCAATAGGATGATGCCTGTTGATGGCCTGACAAGCTTTTTCTCAAGAGGCATTCCAGTGATGATGCTGTTTTCCTCCAGGGTTGGAGTTAGCTCAAACCTTCCAAACATAAAAGTAAGTGTTCTCGGGTACCAGAAATGTGCCATGGCTTGTATGACTTCGGGACGAACAGTGATTTGAATCAACAATAGGAGATGACCGATTTTGGCTTTCACGCGCTCTTGCGCAAGCTGATTTAATTGACTCCACCATCTGAAGAGCTCCGCCTTGGGAGCAGGAATGAACTGGATATCGTCTTTCCCCATCGCATATAAACTGAGACTTAAAAAGCTTATCCTAAATTGCCATGGGCCAAATAAAAAGACTGAGTAAAAGTAAAGAAATCACTTTGCTTTTAAATAAAATGGCAAGGACAAAGACATACAGATGGGATGTGCAGCTCGATTTCTAACTCAAAAGGCTTGATGAAATTAAAAGGGTATCCGCCCGTCGCAGTCTCGCGTTAGCAACATACCCCCTTAACCTTGGCTAAGAAATTCGGGGAAAAGAAAGGCAACCTCTACATCGCAGTCTCGCGTTCGAGGTCGTATCTTTCTTAACACTATCCTAGAAATCCTAAGGTGGCCCAGGTCCGGCGGCCAGGTTGTGTGTGCCATGTGTAGTGTTAAAACAGTAAAGCATGCACAAGAGTTTATAATCACAAGATAATCTATTTTAAGCAAAATTAAAATAAATTTCTAAGCTATTAACCTGCATAAAGAAAAAACAAAAACAAGTCAGTAAAGAATTTAAACAAGAAAAAAATGGCCTAAGTCCTCAAATTTTCCCCAGCGGAGTCGCCAAGCTGTCGCGACCTCTTTTTTTTTTGTGCCCACAATCGCGTACGAGCGCCTAAGGAGGCTAATGGCTCGGCTGAAATTATTAAGCCTGAACTCTCCCAAGTCTACCAATTCACGACTTAATGGTTCAAGTGTTTAACCTGTAAATCAATTTTTAAAATGAGTCACCACTAATCGATTTGGGGCGGGTTGATTAGAAACCCAAGTGAAGTATCGGGAGAAATACTCACTCTGCGCAACCAGAGAAATTAGGATCGGGGACTTGATTACACTAGTTAATCATTAATGCCATTTCGGCACTTAATCTTGTTTAAACCATGAGTTTTTTTTTTTTTTTTTTTTGGATGTTCGAGAGATTTTCCATGCATTTTTGGGAGGAAAAAACATTTTTTGAGTCATTTTCTAATTTTTTGGACATAAAAGGGATTTTTTTATTTTTGGTATTTTTTGGAAAAATACAAGTCTTTTTGGCTTTTTCTGAATTTTTTTGGCTTTTTCATGAATTTTTGGCTTTTTTTTTTTTTGGATTTTTGGCATTTTTAGAATATTTTTGCCTTTTTTTTTTTTTTTCAGAAAATAAAATATTTTTTAATATTTTTCAAAATATTTTTGGAAATAAATTATTTTTGATTTTTCTCGATTTTTTTAGAAAATAAAACATTTTTTCAACATTTTTTTAAATATTTTTAGATTTTCTGGAAATTAAAACATTTTAAATATTTTTTCGAAAATAAATTATTTTTGATTTTTTAAATAAATAAATTATTTATTTATTTTTATTTGAAACTATTATAAAAACTGACCCGGTCTGGATCTCGTGGGTTTGGTCCGACCCGGCCAATGACACGCACGCGGGCCCGACTCGGATTTTTTTCCATTTTTTGTTGTTTTTTTTTTTTTTAAAAACGAAACGGCATCGTGGCCGGGCGTTCGGGAGACCCGCCCGACCCGACAACCTCGACCCAACAACCCACTCCCCGGCGAAACCCTACTCGGATCCGACCCGAACACTCGAACCGACTCCCGCCGCCCACGGACCGCGAACCCTACCCGATTTTCCGGGTCTGGATCCGCTCGCGACACGGAAAATCACAAACCTTAGGTTTGCGAATCCGCGCGCCGAGGAGCTGCAATGACGACAACGTTAAGACGGCGGCGACGGCGGAGATGACTGGACTATGGAGAGGGAGATGGCGATGGCGAAGGGGACAACGCGATACCTGCTCGGCGACGGCGTGACGAGGGCGAAGATGGCGACGGCGACGGCGAGACCCACACGAATCCCTTCCCCTCCTGCGTCTCTCTCTCTCTACTCTCCCTTCGGCGATGCTCAGATCTGAGGCCGCGAGCCTTCGGTCCCCCTGAAGTCTCTCAGTGGGGGTGTTTAAGGGCTGCGACTCAATCTGGCTCCCTCTCTCTCTCTCTCTCTTCGGGATCTCTGTTTATCTCTCCGGCAGAACTTCTCCCTCTTCGACCGCGATCCTTCGGATCTGGGCTTGCTCGACCTCGGCTCCCCTTCTGAAGTCTCTCAGCAGGAAGCTCGAAGCTTTGCAGTCTTCGATCGTTCTTGGCCCCTCCCTTTCGACGGTGGCCCCCCTCTATTTATAGGCGTGCTCCCGCCGGTTAGACCGTCGTCCCATCCGCCATCATCACCTCCTCCGGTCACGTCCCGTCGACGCCACCTGCTCCTCTGCTCCGCACGCGACTGCCGTCTACTCATGCTTCTCCAGCATCGCGCCTACCCGCGCGTGCTCTTCAGTGGCGCGAGGAAGAAGACAACGTGGAGGGCCCGAGCTTGAGGCGACGATGGGCCGAAGGCCCATGCGGGGGGCTGCTTCTTTGCTTCTGTTTTCGCTTTTTTCGCTTTTCTTTTCATTTTTTTCATTTTTTGTTTATTTATTATCCAATAAAGAATATAATAACTTAATAAATAAAATAAAACAGACCTAAATAAAATTAAGGCATCAACATATATATTTAGATTGGGATCTGCTTTGAGTTTATTTGATTGGGAAAAACTGCTTTACATAATTAGATTTGAGAAATGTCAATAATATCCGAGAAAATATATACCAGAATGAGAGTTTTAAAAGATCCAATTCTCCTTGGAGAGATTCTATGAAAGGATAAATATACTTCTAGTTCTTTTATGTTGTTGTCGGAGTCATTTTTAATTATGTAATGTATAGACAACGCCCTAAGTTACATATTTAACCGATGCAGTACATATATCTCTTAGAGATGAAAAGTGAGTCAAGCAACCCATAAAAAAATGGGCCTCGGTTCGATGATTACACGAGATCCACTCACCTATTCTCGAGCTGAGCTACTTGGGCAGCTTGCTGAGCTAAGCTCAAACTCATCAATATATGGCTTGACAAGCTCGCGAGCCAAAGTGAGCTTAAGAGATTTCTAACTGAGCCGAGCTCGAACTAGTCAATACACATGAGACAAGTATGGGTAGCCACGTGCATAGCGTGTATTAACTTATTGACAAGTCTAGGATCAACATGATGGTGTTATTCCTCGATGCCATGTGTCTAGTTATCAAAATACGGCGATAGACAATAGTTGAGGATGAAAACACACAATTTTGAAGGGAATAGTTATCATCTAAAGACCAAGTCGTTTGGGGCCTATTTGGTAATACTCCTAGGAATAATTGATTATATTCTTCTATTCCCGGGAGTAAAAAAACGAACATAAATCCTTTTGGTAAATTTTTTGTTCGCAGGAACAAAAATCATTTTTTTTTTCGAGAATAGATTTGAAATAGAATCACAAAATAGAAAAAAAAAGTTGCTTTTTATTCTTAAGAACAATTCCTAGAATCAATTCTAATTTTTTTTCTTTTCTCTTCTTCTCTTTTCTTCTAACTCTTCTTCTCTTTCCTTTTCTTCTTCTTCTTCTTCTTCCTTTTGGCTAGTTGCGGCCTTGGCCATGGCCAATGATTGGGTAAACGAGGGTCGGTGATCTCGCTGGAGCATCCCCGTGGAGCCTCGCTGTGGCTAGGCGAGGTCAAGTTCGCCCAACCACCAACGAGGCTCGACCTTGCCAGGCCACCTCCAAGTCGACATTGCCTGGCGGTGGCTTGGCAATGCCAAGCCCTGCCGATGGTTGGGCAAGCTCGACCTTGCTAGATTTAGGAGAGGTTGACCTCACACAACCACGGTGATGCTCGGCCTCACTAGCCGGCGTTAGGCTTGACCTTACCAAGCCAGGGTGAGGTTGACCTCGCATTGCCTGAGTAAGGTCAAGCCTCGCCTGGTGGCTTGGCAAGGCTCGCCTAGCTACCGACTAGGCCGAGGCTCCCCTTGGCCAGTTGAGCCTCCAGTGAACTTCTCGAACCTCACCCAATTGGTCACTGGCCACCGTTGTGGTCGGCGACCGGCTACCAAGGAGGAAGAAGAAGAGAAAAAGAAAAAGAAAAAAAAAAAAAAAAACAAGAAAAAAATGAAAAGCATTAAAAAATTGAAAGAAAAAAATAAGAATCTTGCCAAATGCATTTCCATCGTAGGAATAGAAATTTTGGATAGTTATCAAGAGCGTTCTTTTTCTTAGAATTTGTTCTTGGGAATAGTTTTTTTAGACGTTGCTCTTGCTTTGTTTTGCCTAGAGCCACTTAAACATCCAATTGGGGATAGGGATGGCCGCATGGCCAGACCCAGCCCAAAATTTTCTTAGCCCACTGCATGGGCCCAAACTGACCCACTGACCATTTGACGGTCGGCCGTGGCCGACTACATGTTAAATAAAAATAATTAAAAAAAATCCAAAGTCTTTCTATAAATGAGAGACCTCTCCCTCTCATTTTCACTTTCATCGCTCTTTCACAAATATCTTAGGAAATAGGCAGCAACTCAAGCCGACGTGAAGCAGTACATCATATTATCTCCAGTGATATTTCAAGCTTACTTGGACAAAGTAGTTGAGCAAAAATCCTTCATTTTTAAGATGAGACAACTACATTATCGGTGCCATAAGTGCAATTTTCTCCAATAATCTTTAAGATGTCTTTATTAGGATAGTCATGTGTAGCATGGGCCACAAGACTAGTCAAGCATGAATCGACCTCGTTAATGCTCATATGCAAAGTCAAAATTTCCAACCTAACATGAATGGCTCTTTTGTTTTTTAACGCATGACTTGCTAAGTCCACGGGTTCTCAGAACAGCCTGGGGATTGAATTGTGGCCGTTGGATCCACAAAGAAAATTCAAGGTTTTTCTTCAGTTCATTTTGCATCCTCTTACGTCCGACACCTCCATTTTACCTCTTCTGCTATGAGTCCAAGGTTTGGCAATTACTGCTGAAAACAGGATTCATACTTCCAGATTTGCTCCAATACAATCATTTATTAATAATCTTATTATTGCGGCACAACAAACGCGAACAAATCAAATAGCAAACATTCCCCATGCTTTAAGATTATTAATATTTTTGCAGTGATCCTTTTATTGGAGAAGCCTCTCTCCATGACGAAAGTTTCTATCTATGAAGGCATAAAAAATAAAGGATTTCTTAAAAATACAGTCAGGGGTAAATATTTCTCCATATGCAGTCTTCACAGTCGGAAGCGTTTGCAATAGGAACCCAGTAGCCTCGGAATCTTGAAAATTAAACATGAAAGGAGTCAGAAATTATGAAAACGAAGGATTTTGGGGCCGTAGACAATGGCAAAAAAGAAATACAGCACTGCACTCTGGATAAGCTATTCAAGTTAGTATTACGGGCTCTGATTGATTCATCCTCCTCTTCCTTATATATTTTTCAGGCGACACATGGGAGATGGCGGCCTGATCCATCTTAGGTTGTTGAGTGGGACGGGGAAATTGTAAATGAAGGCGGGCACGGCGTAACTAGTTAGAGCCAGGTTCCTCTTTTTTATGTCAATGTCAGGCTAGCTCGAGTGTCTGTTAAGTCCTTCATCTATAACCTAGCCACTAGGGAGGGCTTTCGACTACGAGTGGCCTCAGTTTGCTATTTGGTGAGTCTCCAAACTAGCAGCTTCTAGTTGGTCAGAAGCAAAACTAGCACATTTTGTAACAAATAAAACATGGATTCGAGTATTGCTACGGTAATTTTCCTGCTATAAGATATTCGAATGTACTTGGCTTTAGTTGTGTCGCTCGCTTTCGTTGTAATTTTGCTGCTAAAAGGTGAGAACCTGAGAAATTGTCTGACGAGAATGAGAACCTTCTGAGAGTCCTCGAGGCTGTTATGGAAGGTTTCCATGTACTCCTGTAATATATGGATAGATTTTCTTCTTATGTCCTTAAGCCGATTTTTCTTTCTTCTTTTTTGAAAGTAGTGGAGCAACATTGATACTGCTCAATAGGTTTCACAATGACTTGGTTTCCTGCTTATTACATGATTTTCAGCAATAAGAATATTTTCTTCACTCTTCCATGAAAAGGATTAGCAATCACCGAGATATGGAACGCCATTTCCTCTTTCCAATCTTTTGACAGTAGCAAGGCGAGCACTTTAGTCTTTGACTGAAGAAGTGATCAATTTTAAGTGATGATTATTTAAGTCGAGAACTTGAGACCTATTGAATTTAATGGAAACTAGATAAATTTTTATCTCGGTGATTTGAGAAGTTATAGACATTCAATCGTAAACGATGATCTCTTAAGTGGTGATTTTTCTTTGATAAGATTTATAATAGATATGTTATTGTTTAGAAATCTCATATTCTATATAGAACTAGGGTTGGAGAGAGAGTTGAAATTGAAATTTGAAGAAGTGGATCGTGTCTTGGGAGAATTAAAAGTTCATTATTTCATGGTGCGATTATTTTGTAATAATGTTATCAATGATCACATCTCAAGGTGTTAGTAAGGACATGAGACATATTTGAAGGTTCTTATATACAATAAATAAGAGTTGATTTGCACAAATTTTCAAGTGGATAATGTAATATTCTTAGGTTATGTATGTAATTGAAATTAAAAAAAATGTTGAAAGGAAAAGCGATATCTTGTGAAAATTCAGGTTGTGATATTTATTGATTTGATCAATATTCTGCGGATTGTGTTTCAAGTGTTTATGAAAGAATGTTGAGAGGAAAATTGATAACTTGTGAAAATTCAGGTTGTGATATTTATTGATATGATCAATATTCTGCGGATTGTATTTCAAGTGTTGATGAAAGATAATGAATAATATGATATTAGAGGAGGACCCCTCTAGTAGGTGTGTGATTAGGGGACAAGCCACGCGGAAGTACTGGGCATGTAACTCCAATGAGAGCGGGAAATGGTCAATGTTTTCAAAAGGTCCGAACAAGAAGCAGCTCTCAGAAGGCTTCTAGGATGGTGAAAGGGGTAATAATGAACCAAATTGCACACCAAACTAATGTAGAGCATGCTTGGGATATATATATAAATTAGAATTAACTCACGGAGATGCCTTTTGACATAATTGCAAGTTTTGCTTTGGAATTTTAAGTTCAGTATGCTCAAGCTAGAGCACTACTAAGATGGATAACCTGATGAGAAAATGTCTACCTGAATGCCAAAAGGACAAAACCAAGGGTTGGTATGACATAAGGCAAAGCACACAATTCAAATGCCAAATATAGTCGTTTTATTAGATGTTACTCTTGCTTTGTGTTGTCTAGAGGCACTTGAACATCCGATTAGGGATAGGAATGGCCACATGGCCAGGCCCGGCCCTTTTTTTTTTTTTTTTTTTTAATGAAGTCGAGTCCATTACATCGCCCCAAATTGACCCACTGACCATTGGACGGTCGGCCATGGCCGACTACATGTTAAATAAAATAAAAAAAATCCAAAATCTTTCTATAAATTAGAGGTCTTTCCCTCTCATTTTCACTTTCATCCCTCTTTCACAAATATCTTAGGAAATAGGTAGCACCTGAAGCCGACGTAGAGCAGTACATCATAATATCTCCGGTGATATTTCAAGCTTACTTGGACAGAGTAGTTGAGCGAAAATTCTTCACTTTTAAGACAAGAGAACGGTGCCATAAGTGTGATTTTCCCCAATACTCTTTAAGATGTCTTTATAAGGACAGTCGTGTAGCATGGGCCACAAGACTAGTATGAATCGACCTCATTAATGCTCGTATGCAAAGTCGAAATTTCCAACCTAACATGACTGGCTCTTTTGTTTTCTAACGCATGACTTGCTAAGTCCACAGGTTCTCAGAACATCCTGGGGATTGAATTGTGGCCTTTGGATCCCAAGAAAATTCAAGGTTTTTCTTCAGTTTATTTTGCATCCTCTTAAGTTTGAGACCTCCAGTTTACCTCTTCTGCTATGATTCCAAGGTTTGGCAATTACTTCTGAAAACAGGATTCATACCTTCAAATTTGCTCCAATACAATCATTTATTAATAATCTTATTATTGTGGCACAACAAACGCTAACAAATCAAATGGCAAACATGCTCTATGCTTTAAGATTATTAATCATTTTTCAATAATCTTTTTATTGGAGAAGCCTCTCTCTGTGACGAAAGTTTCTATTTATGAACATAAAAAATAAAGGATTATTCTTAAAAATACTGTCAGGGGTAAATATTTCTCCATATGCGGTCTTCACGGCCGGAAGCGTTTGCAATAGGAACCTAGTAGCAAAACCTCGGAATCTTGAAAATTAACCAAAAAGTTGTCCGAAATTATGAAAACAAAGGATTCTGGGGCCGTAGACAACGGCAAAAGGAAATACAGCACTGTACTCTGAGTTAGCTACTCAAGTTAGTATTACGGGCTCTCTAACTCCTCTTCGATCAAAAGTTAAATAGTATTTTTATCAAACGTTGCGCAAACTCTTGTCCCAAGCTCGCCTTGCCGTTGTTTACTTGTCTGGACGCCCTAGAAAATCTTCAGAAATAGCGGACGCATCACATTGAATTTGGGTTGTCACAATTAGTATTATATGCCTATTTTGAATTTATGGGTCTTGAAAAAAAAGTCAAGATTTTTTGTGGACCTAATTTTGGTCTTTAAATGCAGCAAATCTAAACGGTCAATCTCATGCTTCTAGCTGGCTGGGAGAACTTAAGAACACCATCTCCTGGTCTTTCTGCTTGCTCTGTCTTAACAGATCAAGTATGGAAACAACTTTGCCACACTTGAGAATGCATTTGATATCAGCTTTTATCAGCCTCGTTCTCGTTATACATCAAACTCACTCCAACACTTGTATTGCCTATGCTTTCTATCTTGGAAATGAAACCGACAGGGCGGCATTGCTCGTCTTCAAGAACAAGATGATTGACAATCCTCAAGGGATTGTAAGTTCTTGGAATGAGTCTCTTAGTCACTGCAATTGGGTAGGAGTTTCTTGCAGTCGCCGCCATGCAAGAAGAGAAGAAGAGTCACCGCCCTCAACTTGAATAATCAAAAGCTCATCGGCACAATACCTCATTACATTGGGAATCTCACCTTCTTGAGGCGTGTTCATCTAGAGGTGAATTGGCTCCGAGGCAACATTCCAGAAGAGTTCGGGAGGTTGTTCAGACTGAAGACTCTCGGCCTCTTGAACAATGGACTTGGAGGGGAGATACCACGAAATTTGTCATCTTGTGTAGGTATGCAATACCTCTTTTTGCAATACAATCAACTCAGTAGAAGAATACCTGATGAGCTTCGTTATTTAGTTGAAAGAGAGCTCATTGTTTTTGGGGTCTTAGTGAACGATCTTATTGGGAGAATTCCAAGTTGGTTGGGGAATGGATCGTCACTTATAGAGTTATATATGGGGCATAATGAACAAAGAGGTCGAATACCAGCCGAGGTTGGAAGCATCTCAAAATTAAAGATCCTCAATTTACATTATAATAATCTAACAGGATGCATCCCCTCTTCCGTATACAATCTCATATCACTTGTCTACTTTGATGTAGGGGGTAATAGCCTACATGGTGAAATCCCACCAGATATTGGAAACCATTTTCCTCATTTTCGGGGGCTTTACATCACATTTAATCAATTTTCAGGGCAAGTACCACAGTCACTACTAACGCTACTAGACTTGAAGACTTGTTTCTCACTTCTAATAGCTTTACTGGGAATGTGCCTGCCAATCTTGGAAACTTGAGGAATCTTACAATGATTAGTTTTAGCAAGAACCAATTCCAAACAGGTTTTGACGGCTTAAATTTCCTCACTGAGTTTACCAATTGCACTAAACTCAAAGTGTTAGATTTCGGCCACAACAAATTAAAGGCAAAATACCTGCTTACGTTGCTAATTTGACGAATACGCTTCTGTTCTTACTGGGATCAAATCAGATCACAGGTAATATCCCTCCAAAAATTGAGAAGCTAAATGGTCTACAGGTCTGGGCGTTGTACAACAAAGCATCAGAGGTGAGATTCCCCATGGCATTGGTAAGCTAAAAAATTTGACCTATCTTTTGCTATGGGGCAATAGGATTTTAGGGGCAATTCCTTCCTCTCTTGGAAACGCTACCCACCCTCACCCAGCTGGGCCTCACCTTGGTGGGCAAGGCTAGCCCACCTTGCCATGGTTGGCCCAACCACCGGCAAAAGGTAGAAGAAGACCAAAAAGAAAAGAAGAAAAAAATTAGAAAAAATAATTCAAAAGTTCAAAAAATATTATAATATTACTAAAAATTATCCATGTCATTGTCGCCGGCATCGCACCATTGGCATCCACCTTAGCAAATTCCAACCTAAATTAGTCGAATGGACTAAATTGGCAAGAAGTGAAAATGTTTAGAATTGAATAGACAAAATTAAAATTTTTAGGACCGAATTGATAAAAGTGTAATAGGTTTATGACTTTTTGAACAATCCCCCCAATCTATGTCAACATGTTGTCAATGCAGTTTGTTTGGATTGGAGCTATTTCATTGAGCCGCCTGGCAACTAGCATGTCCACCGTCAGCAGCCACCTTGACACTTGCCAATATGTGCCGTATGGGGCTAGGGCAATGGATCCCTTATAGTACTCCTAAGATCGCATGAGACCGGTGATGGTTTGCTTCGTAAAATTTAGGTCATGGTTCCTGAAGAACTCGGCTGCAACTCTGCTTGAAAGAATCACCATGGTGTCTATCGAGCCTAGCCTAAGCCAAATCACCCGGCCGTACTTTTCACGGAGGCCGCCTAGCGTTCGATGAGGCATACTCCCAAGATTGATCAGGTTGCCGAAGATCAGCCATCTGGAGGGTCCCGGAGGAAGCCAGCGTGACCTGGACCTTTTACGGCGAAAGGAAACAAATAAAGTAGATAAAGTGGTGGACACAAAGAGGATGCAGATCAGTACTAAAACTGAATTATTAGGTTCAGTTATGGTTTCGATCAGTACAAGGAGTTCTCCGATGAGCTTGTTCCCAGTGAACATGACCCCTATAAGTAGCAAAGTCAACTGAAAGTTGGAACTTCCTATTCGCGTGAAATGAATGTCCATTATTATTATTATTTGTTTTAGTATTGTTGTACGTGACTAAAGATGTCAGATTCTAGTTGACATATCCCGATAAGTGAGGAATACAATATAAGTATAAAAGTTTAAAACTAATGAAATTGTCTCCTACAACTGTTCTTTGGACTTGCTGAAACATATAAAAATACGTTAGTTCGAGACACGATCCGGATGATGCAGCCACTGATTGGGACGGTAAGAGGGTGCAAGATTATTGGGATGCGCCATTTTGTAGAGCTTGGCGTGGTCGGCGGCGCCCTGCATTAGGAGATGAGAGACGAATTGAGACAAAATCTGCATGCACCTGACATTAAGTGTTGAATGAGTTGAAAAGGAAGCGGGCGGGTACTGGAAGCAACATTATCGTAGGGCGCGGGATTAAAACTGAGTCAAGTTATTTGGGCTCCACGAGGATAAAAATAATCTGATTTCTGGTCAAGCTCGACCTTGAGTTACTCAAACTACCTTGTCGCGTCAAGTTTGAGCTCGCCAATTTCTAGTTCCATAGGCTCGGGAGTGTAATTGAGCTTTCCTATTCTTTAAAAATAGTATTTGTAAAATAGATTATAAAATACACCACATTATTCGAGCTTTTTTAAGTTTGAATTCAAACTCGAGCTCAAGTTCCTTCACAAATTAATTGTTGTTGAGCCTAATCAAATACCTTGATTTTCCAATAAAGTGGCAGTTGAGCTGAAATTTTAATACTTGATCAATTTCTAGTTGAGTTTCTAACCATTTCACTTGAATTGGATTTGATGACAAAATATCTTTTGTCGAAAGTCGTTCTTCGATTTTATTAGACAATACAGGTTCTGTGATGATTCTGAATAAGAGATATCACTGGTAGACAAAAGAATGAGTATGTTTACTTCAAACATAGCCAAACATACAAAAACTTTATTGGAATTTAATTGATGACAAAGCTAGAAAACGTGAAGATGCAACGTTGGAATTTAATCATCGACGAGGCACCTAGGATTATAGTAAAGATACACATAGAAATATAATCAACAATGCGAATTTGGTAACTACAATTAAAAAAACACGTCGAAGTTTAATCGATAACACAAGTTTGAAACCTAAAATTCTTGTGTCGAAAGGTAAAGATAATTGAAAGATAACATATTGTTTGTTTGTGCATTGAGTCGTAGGGAGAGGGTGTAATATCCTAAAATTTGACCTTTCTCGAGATATATGTAATATTTATTTCATCAATGTACTAATAATAAAATTAACTCTGAATTGATCACTCATGAGTTAACTAATTTATTGGGAGATGCCACATATGATTAAAATGCGAATGACCAGAGAATTTAATTAGAGATAGACTGCTTGACCATAAGGATCAACAATGAACAATACTACACTATTACAAGTCAATTAGTTAAGGGATATAAATCAATTCGACAAAGGTACATAATCAGATTGAGGGTGATTCCGCACGATTACGATACTTGTTGCAAATGACAGTAAACCAATTTTCTATTGATCTTGTATTTAGGGTGAGTAATTGATTCCTCGCGATTACATGATAATCGAGGGTTATCCATGATTTGAAGAGGCATAAACATGGATAAAAAATTATCAATCATGAGTCAAATGTGTGAAAACCCCTAAGAGCCACCCGATAGTTTAAGTCTATCGCGGCCTAAAATTTCGGGTGCGCCACCTAAGATTAGGCTAATGGGCTACTAAGTCTAAACTTAGCTCGAGCCCTCTTAAGCCCATACCGATTTGCAACTTAGGGTCAAATATTTAGCATGCAAAAGATTATTAGCTAGGAGTCGCCACTAATCAGTTTACGGTAAGTTGATTAGACACCTAAATAAAATAATGGGATAATTATTTTACTCATACGAACTATAGACTTTGGGTACGGGCACTTGGTTACATTAGATTTCTCTAATGCCCTTTCGGTACCATTCTCTTTATTTTAAAAAATGTTTTTGCAAGCAGTTTGGATTTATTTTAACCTAAATTACTATCATGCAAATAAGGCATTCACACGAATGTTCAACCATTATTAAACATTCAATAAATAAAACAAATTGCACAAAAGGAATTCAACACACTAAAGCAAGCAATTTTTTTGGGTTTTCTTTTATCTCGAAATTAGACCTTTACCATAAAACATGCACTTTAATTACATGACCTAATTTTACTAACAAGCTATTTCTAATTAAATGATCCTAACATGCAAACTAATTCCTAATATTTTTTGTATTTTTGTATTAAAATTCGTAATAAAAAATAATTAAATTATCTAAAATGGATAATTTTCTAATCTATTTTAGGGATTAATTTGACTTAAACCCTATCCCATCTTAGAAAACTATTTTTTTTTTTTAAATGAGACTATTAAAATATGCAAACATTATCTAATATCCTATCTTTATAAAAAAAATGTTATTTAGATCCAATCCTAATCTATTCCAAAATTATCTAAACATGCAATCTAAAAATGCAATCCTAATTTATAAAACCATCATGTTCCAATGCAAGATTGTTTTTTTGTTTTTTTTTTTTTTTTTTTCCAAGACAAGCAATTATCAGATAAACATCATATTTAAGCCAAACAAGATATTCATCAAATAAAGGATTAAAACAATTGAAAAAATAATCCGTCGTCTCACGGATTAAATTAACGATTATTTTAACCATAAACATCACAACATATAAGAAAGTTCAAAATAATTAAAAATTTGATCCGAAGTTTTACGGATCAAATTAATGAATACTATCGAAATGCCCCAAAATCAATATAATTAAAAAATGATCCAACGTCTTACAGATCAAATTAATAATTACAATAACTTTGGGAAAAAGTTTATGAATAATGCCTAAAATATTCATAAAATGAACATCAACATCCAATGTTCTAATTTACACGATAACAACTAAACCTGATAAAAAATAAAAGATAAAAAAATAATAATAAAAAGTAAACTACCTCGACTATTTTTTTATAAAAAAAAAAAGGAAACCAATGTGCGGGTTTTGGGCCGACGATTTGTGCCGGGGTCAGGGATGGTGACACGAGCGTTGGGCAGCGGGAGCAGCGATGGCAGCAACGCTAGGAGCTCCAGTGAAGGTGCTGCTGGTGGTTGCAGCGAGGCGGCGGAGGTGTTGCTGGTGGCTACAGCGAGGCAACGAAGGGCAACGGCGGGCTGTTGTAGCGTCGACAACGAGCAAGCGGGATAGAGATGGAGGTGTCGGGGCCGGTGCAGGCGCTGGTGAGGAGCGGCAAAGAGGGGTGTCAGGTGTTGGTGCAGGTTGCTGCGGTGTCGGCCATGGGGTGGAGAGCAGCTCGGTTACAGTGGGCGAAGCTCGGAGGCAGAAGCGGAGGCAGAGGCGCGTTTGGAGCGGGGCTTAGGCGGCGGGAGACGTGCGGTCGTCGGTGCTTGGGGTTGCAGTGGTGGTGGTGCGGGAAGAGAGAGGCAGAGCCAACGGACCTGCAGGCGTTGGGTGGACCAGCAGGAGTCGGGCAGAGACGGGCGCAGCGACGTGCGAGAGGGCGAACACGGCAACGACGGGCGGACCGGTAGGCGTCGGGTAGAGACGGGTGCGGCGACGAGCAGCGGTGGACGGCGGGCGGAGGCGCAGCTGCTGCGGACGTGCTACTGCGGTGGTTTGGTGACGGGCGAGTGGCGCTGCAACGAAGGGACGAGCGGCGGTGGCCGACGGAGACAGAGGCGCGGTTGCTGCGAGGCGTTGCTAGTGGTTGAAGCGTCGAAGAAGATGAACAGTCCCCTTCAAGCCTTTTTCTTTCTTTCTTTTTTCCTTCTAGCCCCTCACACGTCCCTCTCTCTCTCAAGTCCTCTCACGTCCCCCTCGCGGCACTTCCCTCTCTTCTGCTTCTCTGTACTTTCTGCCCCCTTTACAGACGTTTCCTTTTTCCTCAACAGCTTTTTTTTTTTCCTCTTTTGTTTTTGAATAATGCCTAAAATATTCATAAAATGAACATCAACATCCGATGTTCTAATTTCCACAATAACAACTAAACCTAATAATTTTTTTTTTTTAAATAATAATAAAAAGTAAACTACCTTGACTATTTTTTTATAAAAAAAAAAAAGGAAACCATTGTACGGGTTTTGGACTGAAGATTTGCGCCGAGGTTAGGGACGGTGACGTGAGCGTTGGGCAGTGGGAGCAGCGATGGCAACGATGCTCGGAGCTCCGACGAAGATTGGCGGGCGGCGACAGTGCTGTTGGTGGCTGCAGCGAGGCGACGAAGGTGTTGCTGGTGGCTGCGCGAGGCGACGGAGGGCAACGAAATTGAGCCTCTATATGGAAGAAGCAAAAACTTCCTTCTTCTTTTCGATTGCATCTCATGTGGCCAAAGCACAATCTTCACCATTTTATTTCATTTTCTTTCCTTTGTTCATGCCCATCAACAATTGAAAGATCTGATGTTTCTTTTATTATGTAAAAAATACATATTACCCGCAGATGAACGCCAAATATATATCCCATTTGAAATATTACATCGAAGCCTTCCAATTTTCTGCAAAATATATCTCTCGGTATGTATCATTTGAATATATAAAAGATTTATTGAATATATCAAATCGTTATTCCTTATCATAACAAGATGCACCTAAAATTATATGCTATTTTATTTTATTTCTTTCTTTCTAGTTTTTTAGGAGTTAAAATTAATCCCTAATTTTTATGCAATAAATTAATGACTAGGTCGCCAAAATTTAGGTGTCAATAAGGTCGTATTAAAGTTGCATTTGATCGATTTTAACCATGGATTTTAATCCTATTTCGAGTGAACTCTCAAGAATTCCAAGATCAACCTATCGGACGTCGCCTCATTTATCTACCAATTTATCGATAAGCCTTAATCTTTGGACAAGGATTAGTAGGTCGAGAATTAGAAGTCGGAAAGGGAGCCGGGCCAAGCGAAGGCCCTATGAGCCTCATGCCCAAATTAAAGGCCCAAATTGGATGAGTTAAGCCCAAATCCAAGTTTGTCAAGCCCAAACCCAAGCCCTATGTGCATGAATAGTGTGCATGAATAGTAACTCGTATGAATAGTAACCTAGCCTCTAGAAGCCTAATTTTAGGCTTGCCTTCAAAGTCTTGATTCATTAATGCCCTCTAGAAGCCATGATTATAATAGACAAAGACTTTGGTCTTGCAAGAAGACTTGCCACCTTTGGTTTCTTAAATTCAACTTTGATTCCAGTTTTTGAAATTCCTGGACCCTCACTGTTTTCCGATTTTATAGAACTTCTTGTGTTTCAAATTTGGAGAAACTTCCTTCATGAAAGTTGTTTAAATTTTTTTGATATATAACATACTTTAATTTCAGATTTTTATAAGGTGAAAAGGTTGGTACAAGAGCCTAATATTTCACCGTGTGAAAACTGCCAAGTGCAGTAAAAGCAGTGATCTATTTGTCTTCTTAATTTTTTTATAAAATTTTCCCCTTGGAATCTGAACATTCTACCCACACAAAAGTTGTAGATGACATCCATTTCTACAATATACTAAAATTTCAAAGTGTTTTATGAAGATTTGGATGTTGAAATGAATTTTCTTCTGCTGTCGTTGAATCTGTCTGACGAATGAAACGTTGGGTTGTATTTGGTGATTTGATGCTCTTTATACAAAACGAATTGGGCTTGGTTTCCTTCATAAAAAATGTTATTTAAGGTCTTCTATACAACATATTAAATTTTCATAATTTTTTGAATCCTTTTGATAAGGTAATGACATTTTTTTCAAAAGTTGCTCAAAACTGTTCTTTACATTGGAGGGGAAGGGCCACATGCCCAAGCTTGGAGGACAAGCCTAGGCAATTGCATGGTTGAGATCAACCCTTGCTCTCCAAGCTTAGACTAATAGATAGCCAAGGTTGCTTCTTGCTCCCAAAGTATAGTCAATTGTGTGCTCCCCAAGTTTAGGCAGTTGTGTGGTTGAGATCTACCTTGCTCCCCAAGTTG
Organism: Eucalyptus albens; assembly: GCA_014182695.1. NCBI lineage: Eukaryota > Viridiplantae > Streptophyta > Magnoliopsida > Myrtales > Myrtaceae > Eucalyptus > Eucalyptus albens. The sequence goes on along the minus strand of CM024654.1, from coordinate 21,489,609 downwards.
GAATGGAGGGCCAAGGTGTGTTTTTGGTCCCCAAGTTAGGACATTAAGTCAAGGGGCATTAAATGGCCAACTTCTTCCTCAAGTTTTCCTATTTTTCCCTCATTTCTCTCACTTTCTCTCTCTACCCCTCCCTTTGGACGAACTTTCCCTCATCTCTCTCCCTCATCTTATACCCATTCCTCTCTCATTCTCTCTTGATTTGCTGCCCTACGCGTCGTACCATGCTGCCTTGCTGTTCGTCGTCCCTCAAGCCACAAGCCACCATCACCGCCGGACCACCACCAAGCCACCAAGCTTCCTTAGCTGTGAGCTCAAGCCACTGTTGTCATTGTCGCGCCGCCGTCACCGTTTGCTCGTCGTCGCCTAATCTTTGATTAGGGTGTTGATTGCGTATAGGGGTGGTTTAGATTAAGGCTAACGGTAGTTAGTATTGTTTAGTTGATAGGTTATCGTAATAGGTGATAAGTAGACTTGATAGGTTATTGCGATAGGTGATAAGTGAACTCGATAGGTTATCACAATAGGTGATAAGTGGACTTGATAGGTTTTTAAGAATAAGTGATTAGCTATCACTGAATGGATGATAAGCTATCGAGAAATTGGTGATAAGATATCACCAAAGGAGGATAAGCTATCGGAAAATAAGCGATAAGCTATCGCTAAATAGGCAATAAGCTATCGGTTTAAGGTTGATAGGCTATCACAATAGGGCGATAAGTGATGATTTTTATGTGTTTTATGCTTGATTTATTGGATGAATTTATGCATAATTCGTATTGTTTGAGCTTATTATGCCATGATGTTGATTGCCAAAACCATAAGTTTTAAATGCTATTTTCAAAGAAGGTTTTACTTACAAGAAAATGACAAACTTTGAGGTGTCATGTTTGGATACCATGTTTTATGTACTAAATCGGTCAATGGGGGTTTTAAAATGAAAGTGTGCAAAGTTTGACGGGTTGATTTTAAGTACATGACCACATGTGATTATTTCACCATAATTTTAAGTATAAAGATTTTTCGAGATTTGTTATTTGAGCACAAACTCTTTTACACTGAGCTAATTGATGACAGATAAAATTAGCTTGAGTGTTGGCGTGCTTGAGTGGTCACTTAATTGAACCCGTTACCCAATTGGAGTTTGGGAGCAATGCCCGATATTTATCGGATGCTCAGCAGGGGTTCGAATGTTGAGTCGTGGTTAAGACCGGACCGATACTCCTTTATGGAATGCCGTCTAGGCGGGGGTTCTAGACGTTGTAGTGCCTGATGGGGGCGGAACAATGCCCGATCATGCAGGAAGACTGCCAACCCTTGTGGTGGCCGTGGCCCGAAGGGTCGTAATAATTTGGAATCATGATCTCTAGAATAGCATAGTAGTATGGGATGCCATGATATTCTTGAGACGCCACTATGCAAAATGCATGAGTGCTAATGCAAAATCTAAGAGTGATATTATGAGTTACACATGTATAACATGGATATATATATATGAGTCACATGAGGATGCTTGTGAGTTATTTGACGGCTTTAATATTTGTCTTTGGGGTTGATTATTGGGCCATGTTTATAGCTAAGGCAAAGCAAGGGTTGCTTTGCAATTGATCTACCGTTGATAAAATATTGCATGTTTAGGTTGCCTTCGAGATGAATTAGCAAACCAAAGATTTTTTTGCAAACCGAGATTTTTGGAGGAAAATCAAAGTAAGGCCATTTTAGATCGGGAAAGTCAAAGGGCTGTTTTTGATCGCATCTTTAGCCATCGATGGGGAAAAATCATAAGAGAGACAAAGACACCTTGGCTGAATTGTTTGAGCTTCAATTGGATTGATTTGAAGAGGAATTGAATGAAATTGAAGGGGAATTGATGTACAAATGTCCAAAATTCGTAGCCCCCATGGTGCACAACTTGTTGGACCATTTGGCAAGCTTCTTGAGGAAGCCAAGGAGAGGAAAATGGCTGAGGGTGAGGGCCAAGGCTGGTGGGGGCAAGCCAAGAGAGATTAAGACAAGTGTTAAGGCCTTAGAAGCCTTTGGGGTCCCCCTTGCTTTAGCAGCCTTCTTCTCCCTCAACCAGCCACCTTTCTCCATTTTTGCTGTCCATCTTGAGCTTCAAAGAACTAGAGAAAATAGCAGCTTCTTCCCCTCCACTGTTGCATGCCGCCGGAGCCACCGTCGGCCTCTTTTCCCCTCTGTTTTCTTTCTTCTAGTTTCTGCTCCAATTGACCTTTCTCCAGAAACCCTTGTTAAAAGTTACATTCCCGGACGAATCAGCTCACGTGCTACTCACCGTCGTCTTTAGGACATCCAAACCGTACGGGAGGACCCCACCATTTGCCAAAAGGAGCCGCCGGCCGACCCACACGCCGGCGAGAAGAAACAGCTCACCGGATCGCCTGGAAGCCCACCCGAGTGCATTGTTTTGCGTTTTCTGCATTTTTCCTCCCATTTTGACCCTTCCTCCACCCATCCCAACCACCAGCAAGTCCCCCTTGACCCCCAGGTGCCGTTGGTTGCTAGCCACCCCCTTGCCGAAGCTCCGATCAACCCGTCCTTGCCGTTGCAGCTGTTGTTTCTCTCCTTTGGTTCAGCCAAGAACAGAAGTAGAAGCTAGCAAGGGTCTTGAAGCTTTGTGGCCTGTTTGCGAGCCCTTCTCAGCCTTCATTTGTGTCGCCACTAGGAGGATTGTCGCTTGCCTTTGCGTTGCCGTCACCGTGGACTCACCGGAACACTAATCTTTGCTTAGGGAGTTAATGATGCTTAAGGGGTGTTTAGGTTGAGCTCAACATGTTTAGGTAGTTAGATTAGTTTATTTAAATGTTAATTAGATGAATTATTAGTTTAGTGGATGGACTAATTAGTCTAATTATGTAATTAGATTAGTGTTAATCACGATTGGACTTTTAATTAATTAATTATTTGAATTTAATATTATTTAATATTATTATTTATATTTAAATTAAATTAATTTTCGAAATTTATTTAATTATTAATTTATATTTTCCGGAAATTATACCGGGAGAGCCGCTCGATAGAATTTCAAGCTGATTGCATTGATGTGTTTAGTTTTTGTAATTGAATGTTGTTTCGTGAAATTGAGTGATGGTTGTGAAATATAGGTATTTTAAGTGGAAAATACTGGGTGTCGGGTGTTGACACCAATAGAGGTTTTTAAAGTACCCTAGCAACTTCTGTAAGCATTTGGTTACGACAAATGGCTAAGCCAGAGGACCACCTAACATTTAGTAGGTTGTGCCAATCGAGTCATGAGTTATCGTTGAACTTGGAAAAGGCAGTGCCCTTCGGGTCGTGAGTTACCGCCGAACTTAGAAAATGTTGTGCCCATTAGGCCGTGATTTCTGCCTAACATAGGCTGTGCCCATTGGGCCATGATTAACCTAATTACACTAGGAGACCGCCGAACATGGAATAGGCTATGCCCGTGAGTGGCCATGTTTAATAATTGGAATGAGTGATTGATTGAGATATAGTGAGATGTGTTCCAATTGTTGAATCACGTTACCGTACATATATGAGATATAAATTGTACTAATGTGTAGGAAGGAATTGAGACGAGGTGAGTCCTTTGATTTGTGTGGCTAGGCCTCTAGGCATATTTCCTTCCTAGTCGGAGTTTAGGGGGTGAACTTGCTGAGACATTGTCTCATCCCGTCGTGGGCTCAACATTTTCAAGACCTTAGATGGCGGTTGTGGAGGACCCGAAGCCCCGGAGTTCGGGGAGGTGGAGACCGAAGAATTGGCAAAAGTGTCTGACTAGCAGGTCATAGGAGAGTTCCCTTTTTGTTGAGCCGATCTTTTGTAAACAACCTAATATTGTGTATAAACCTGGAGTGTTTATAAAAGGCTTTTTTTGGTTGTGATTTGTTGCTTGCTTTTCTATCCGAAGCTTTTGTTGTCAGGAGTATTTGTTCGCTTCCGCATGCATATTAAAATGAATGGGTTGGTGATGTGTCTTGGGACGTCGCATATTTATCGACCACTAAGGGATGGGCACATGCTCAAGGATTGGGGCGTGACATCCCCATTTAAGTGGTATCAGAGCGAGTTTGTGAATGGAGTGATAAGGTACGATGGTTTATGGGATAGTTAGTAGGAATGAATTTTATTTCATGCTGGTGCATGTGATTGATAGATGGTTTGTAGATTGTTTGTGTGGATCACTCTAATTCTAATTTGGTATTGGAATGGGAAAATAGGTGTTTATAAAGATCTTGTAAATGAGTGATCAGAGAACTCCTAGAAAGAGGACCATTGGTCCAGTGACTCTAGGTAGAATGCCGACTAGGGTCAGTACCTAAGGTGGCCGTGGTAAAGCGTAGGCTGAGGCCAGCGCTAGTAGAGTAGCACCGCCTCCTATAGGTGCTGGGGTAATAGCCCCTAATGATCCAAGGTTTGCTAGAATCATGCAGGCGTTAGAGATGCTGGGAAATAGGATGGATCGACAGGCTCAAATTCAAGCTACTAATGTTGCCGCTTTAGCCGCCACTACCATAGCTGCCGTTAATGCCGCCGCGGATGCTGTTGCTGCTGCTGTTGTTACTGTAAAACTTGTTGCCGCACCCGTTGCCGCACCTGCTGAGGTTCCACCAGGGAATGTGGTCACTAGGAGACCAATTCACAAGCTCGTTGAGTAGTTCTTGAAGTTGAACTTGCCGAGGTTCAATGGTGCAGGAGATCCTAAAGTTACGTCACTTTGGGTCCAAAACTTGGAGAAGGCCTTTGCACTTCTGATGTGTAGTGCGGAGGGAAAAGTTGTCCTGGCAGTATACAGGCTGCAGGGTAACGCTAATACTTGGTGGCAAGCCACTAGAGGCACGACATTTCCTGAAGACGTAGTCCTGGTGTGAGATGCTTTCCTCAGAGCCTTTAATGGCAAATACTTTTTGGGTAACGCCCGAGAGCAGAAGATGGAGGAGTTCCGGCGTCTCCATCAAAACATGTTGACTATGGATCAATATGAAGCCAAGTTCGTGGAACTATCTTAGTACGCTCCAAGACTGATAGAGGATCCATAAGAGAAAGCTCAGAGGTTCAGGAATGGCCTTATACCAAAGCTGAAGAACCCGTTCGTTCCATTCGACCTAAAGGATTATAATGAGATTTATGGTCAGGCCTAGCTAATTGAGAGGAACCTAAGTGAACAGACTGCTGCGTCTGGTTCGAGGTTCAATTCAAATAGGGATAGAATCCTGTTCGGGAAGAAACCAATGATCGAAGGAAGATATCCTATTTCACCCAATAGGAAAGGTGGAGTTGGTAAGTCAGCGTCGAGTCAAAATGGCATGTGTCGTTTCTGCGGAAGACGATATGGCTTAGCCCCATGCCCTTCTAAGACAGGTGCTTGTTTTGAGTGTGGCTAGCAGGGTCACATAGCTAGAAATGGTCCCAGAAGATAGACGAGATAGCAATTATCGCCACCGCCACCAATGGGTCTGAATAGAGGGTTTGTGCCTCAAATTGCATAGCAGGGTGGATTGAACAAACCTCTAGCTCAAGGAATGACGTATGCTATTACGAGAGGATAGGCTGAGGATGCGTCTAATGTGATTACATGTATGGTCTCGTTGAACGACCATGTTGCATATGCTTTATTTGACCCTAGCGCCACTCATTCCTTTATAGTTGAGCAATTTGTAAAGCTGGTAGAATTAAGTCCTAAGTTGTTGGAGTTAGTGGTTAGCATATCTACACCGTTAAAGGATAAGGTGCTAGCTACATTGGGTTGTTCTGGTTGTAAGTTAGTGATTGGTGAGCGAGGTGAGCGAGAAGGGAGGATAGATTTATTAGTCCTAGCCATGTATGATTTGGATGTGATAATTGACATGGACTAGCTCACCAAGCAATGAGCTAAGATGAATTGCTATTGCAAGGCGATTCAGTTTAACCTGTTAGGGGGTGAAAGTTTTGAGTTTGTTGGGAGTCGAGGAGGACCCTCGATTACCCTAATCTCGTCGCTTGAGGCAACCCGTTTGTTAGACAGGGGTTGTCAAGGTTACCCGGCGACTGTTGTGGACACGACAGTTGAGGAGCTGAAGATTGAGGTCGTCTTAGTGGTATACGAATTTCCAGATATGTTTCCAAAAGAATTGCTAGGTTTGCCGCCAGAGAGAGGGAGATCGAGTTTGTGATTGAGTTAGCACCGGGGACAAAGCCAATCTAAGGCTCCTTACTAGATGGCTTTATTTGAATTGAAAGAACTGAAAGTGCAGATGCAGGAATTGTTGGATAAGGGATTCATACGTCCTAGTGCATCACCTTGAGGAGCACCAATTCTATTTGTGAAGAAGGAGGATGGTTCGTTGTGCCTATGCATCAACTATCGTCAGGTGATGATCAAGAATAAGTATCCATTGCCGAAGATCCACAACTAGTTTGTTCAATTACAAGGAGCATCGATATTTTCTAAAATCAACTTGAGGGTAAGGTATCATCAGCCGAGAATCAGAAAGGAGGACATACCGAAGTTAGCGTTTTATACTTAATACGACCATTATGAGTTCACTGTAATGCCGTTTGGTTTGACCAACGCCCCAGTTGCTTTCATGGATCTGATGAACCGTGTTTTCAAGGAGTACCAGGATTAGTTTGTGATTGTTTTCATCGATGACATCCTGGTGTATTCGAGAAGTCCTGAGGAACACGAAAGACATCTGAGGATAGTACTCTAGACCTTGAAAAATCATGAGCTGTACTCCAAGTTCAATAAGTGCGAGTTTTGGTTAACTCATGTGGCATTCCTAGATCACGTGATTTCAGGTGAAGGAATCTCCGTGGACCCAAGTAAGATTAAGGTAGTGATCAACTGGCCAAGACCGACGATAGTGATAGAGATAAGAAGTTTCTTGGGTTTAGTAGGGTACTATAGAAGGTTCGTAGAGGGATTTTTAACTTTAGTGTCGCCGTTGACTTGACTACTGAAGAAAGAAGAGAATTTTGTGTGGACTAACTACCGCACCTGTGCTGACCATTCCATTTGGTCTTGGAGGATACGAGATCTATAGTAATGTGATGTTTAGAGGACTGTGTTGTGTGTTGATGCAACATGGTAGGGTTGTTGCATACACGTCCTGTTACCCGATGCATGACTTGGAACTCGCAGCGATCATTTTCACTCTAAAGATTTGGAGACATTATTTGTGCAGAGAAAGATTCCAAATTTTCACTGACCATCAGAGTCTCAAATACCTATTCTCTTGGAAGGAGTTGAATATGAGACAACGTCGTTGGATGGAACTCTTGAAGGACTATGACTGTGATATCTTGTATCACACTAGAAAGGCGAATAAGGTCGCAAATGCACTGAGTCAGAAGTCTTTAGTTGCGCATATGATGCTCAAGGAATGGACTTTACTTGAGAAGGCTCGAGATTCAATTTTCAAATTTGAGGTAGGCCACCTTTCGAATCTTATGACCACCCTTAGAATTGAATCGGAAGTGCAGATAAGGATTAAAATGCTTTAGTGGATAGACTCAGAGATTCAGAAGATCCTGCAAGAGAATACAGAAAAGAAAAATGTTGACTTTCAAATTTCTGAGAATAGAACACTGAGGTTTTGAGGATGATTGTGTGTACCTGATGATGCAGTGCTTAAGGAAGAAATCTTATTAGAAGCTTATCGTAATAGTTACGGCATTCATCTTGGTAGTATGAAGATGTATCAAAATCTGCGTCAACACTATTGGTAGTTTGATATGAAGGCAGGCATCACCAATCATGTTGCCAAGTGTTTGACGTGTCAGCAAGTGAAGGCACAGTACCGTAAGATGGGAGGACTTCTGCAACCTCTCAAAATTCCTGAGTGGAAATTGGAGCATATCACAATGGATTTTGTGATAGGATTACCCAAGAGTTAGAGGGGTAATGATTCTATCTAGGTAGTGGTCAATAAACTAATGAAGTCGGCTCAGTTCATCGCAGTACAAAAGGACTTTGATTTGGATAGACACGTAGAGTTGAATGTGTGTTAGATAGTTCTTCTGCATGGAGTGCTGATGACGATTACATATGACCGAAACCCGAGATTCACAACTGCTTTTTGGAAGAGCTTACAAAGTGCTTGAGGAACGAAGTTGCAATATAGTACGGCTTATCATCCTTAGATGGATGGTCAGTTTGAGAGGATAAGTCAAACCCTCGAAGACATGCTACGAGCTTGCGTATTGGATTTCAAGGGAAGCTGGGAGGAACAACTTCATCTTGTCGAGTTTGCCCACAACAACAGTTACCAGCAGAGCATTCAGATGGCTCCTTTTGAAGCGTTGTATGGCAAATCGTGCAGAACACCAGTGTATTGGGATGTGGTTGGAGAATGAAAGATCATAGGCCTAGAGTTAGTTCAACAGTTAGTAGATGCAATTGCCGTTATCAGAGACAAATTAAAGACCACTCAGAGTCGCTAGAAAAGCTACGTAGATAAGCGTCAAAGGCCATTGGAGTTCCAAGTTGGTGATCATGTTTTTCTGAAGGTGTCACCAATGAGGGGTACTTCACGCTTTGGTAAGAAGAGAAAGCTGAGTCCGAGGTCGTAGGTCCCTTTGAGATTCTAGAGAGAATCGAGATTCTCATGTATCGTCTTGCATTACCGCCGAGATTGGCGCAGGTGCATGACGTCTTTCACGTGTCGATGTTGAGGAAGTATGAGCCTGACTCGACCCACATGCTTAATTTTGAGGAATTGGACGTGGACGATAGAGTGTCGTACGTGGAAAGCTCGGTTCAGATTGTGGATTGGAAAGAACAGGTTTTGCATACCAAAACCATCTCGTTGGTTAAAGTGGTCTGGCAACACCACGGCACTGAAGGAGCAACAAAGGAAAGTGAATAGTCAATGAGACCACCTTTTTGTTTAAAGATTGTAATGGTTTAAATTTTGATGACGAAATTTTTATAAGAGGGGAAGAGTTGTGACATCCCAAATTTGTAATTCTATTTTAAATTAAATAAGTCGGGCTTTTCATCGTCACGCCTATGATTCTATTCTCCGAGCTGACCACTTACGAGATAACTAGTCTATCGGGTGAAGCCGTTAAGGAGTTTAAATGCAATAAACTTGAGAATTTGATCATGAATCAGCTACTCGACCGTACTAGTCTGCAATGATTATTATGATACTGTCAGAATCGAACAGAGATCAGAGATAGGTCGATTTGACTGAGATATATGATTAGAGTGTGGGTGATTCCACCTGATTGCAATATTCTTGTCAATCGGCATCATACTAATTTTTCTATCATTTTGGGTATCCTGTGTCCGTATTTGAAATCTCAAGATTTTCACAACAACTGAGAGTCGTTAATGTATCGAAGATTTATGTCATGGCTTGAAAATAATCAACCACGGGTCAATTGCACTAAAATTCCTAAAAGCTATCCGGTAAAGTAGGTCGCGCTCAAATCGCGCTAGATCGAAATTAATCGTGAATTTAAACCCGATTTCAGAAATTGAAAGTTCCGTCATGTCACAATTCATTTTAAGAACGTTGACTGATCATTCGAAGATTTTTCTGCAAATTGAGATTTTTGGAGGAAAATCAAAATAAGGCCATTTTTGATCGGGAAAGTTAGAGGGCCATTTTTGATCGCATCTTTAGCAGTCATGTTGGATCAATTGATGGGGAAAAATCATAAGAGGGACAAGGACACCTTGGCTGAATTGTTTGAGCTTCAATTGGATTGATTTGAAGATGAATTGAATGGAATTGAAGGGGAATTGATGTACAAATGTCCAAAATTCGTAGCCCCCATGGTGCACAACTTGTTGGACCATTTGGCAAGCTTCTTGAGGAAGCCAAGGAGAGGAAAATGGCTAAGGGTGAGGGCCGGGGCTGGTGGGGGCAAGCCAAGAGAGATTGAGACAAGTGTTGAGGCCTTAGAAGCCTTTAGGGTCCCCTTTGCTTCAGTAGCCTTCTTCTCTCTCAACAAACCACCTTTCTTTATTGTTGTTGTCCATCTTGAGCTTCAAAGAACTAAAGAAAACCGTAGCTCCTTCCCCTCCACCGTTGCACACCCGTTGGATCCACCGTCGGCCTCTTTCCCCTTCGTTTTCTCTTATTCCAGTTTATGATCCAGCTGACCTTTCTCTAAAAACCCAAGTTAAAAGTTGCCTTCTTGGATGAATCAGCTCACGTGCCACCTTCCGTCGTCTTCAGGACATCCAAACCGTACGGGAGGATCTACCATTCGCCGGAAGGAGTCGCCGGTCGACTCGTAAGCCGACGAGAAGAAATGGCTCACCGAACTGCCTGGAAGCCCACTCGAGTGCACTGTTTTGCAAGTTCTGCCTTTTTCCTCCTATTTCGACCCTTCCTCCGCCCATCCCAACCACTAGTAAGTCCCTCTTGACCCCCAGGTGTCGCTAGTTGCTGGCCACCCGCTCATTGGAGCTCCGATCAGCGTGTCCTCGCCGTTGCAGCCACTGGTTCTCTCATTCGGTTCAGCCAAGAACAGAAGAAGAAGCCAGAAAGGGTCTTGAAGCTTCGTGGCCCGTTTCTGAGCCCTTCCCAACCTCTGTTGGTGTCACTGCTAGGAGGATTGTTGGCCACTTCGCATTGCCGTCACCGTGGACTCACTAGAACACCAAACTGGTAAGTTTAATCACTAATCTCTGCTTATGGAGTTAATGATGCTTGAGGGTTGTTTAGATTAGGCTAAGCATGCTTAGTTTATTTAAATGTTAATTAGATTAGATGAATGATTAGTTTAGTGGATGTATTAATTAGTCTAATTATGTAATTATATTAGTGTTAATCATGATTAGACTTTTAATTAATTATTATAATTAATTAATTAATTATTTAAATTTAATATTATTTAATTATATTATTTATATTTAAATTAAATTAATTTTCAGAATTTATTTAATTGTTAATTAATTAATATTTTTAAATAATTATACTAGAAGAGTCGCTTGATAGAATTTCGAGCTGATCGCAGTGATGTGTTTAGTTTCTGTAATTGAATATTGTTTTGTGAAATTGAGTGATGGTTGTGAAATATAGGTATTTTAAGTGGAAAATACCGGGTGTCGGGTGTTGACACCGATAAGGGTTTTTAAAGTACCCTAGCAGCTTCGGTAAGCATTTGGTTATGACACCTAGCTAAGCCAGAGGACCGCCTAACATTTAGTAGGCTGTGCCCATTGGGCCGTGAGTTATCGCCGAACTTGGAAAAGGTTGTGCCCTTCAGATCGTGAGTTACCATTGAACTTGGAAAAGGCTGTGCCCATTGGATCATGATTTTCACCTAACATAGGCTGTGCCCATTGGGCCGTGATTACCGCCGAACATTGAGAAGGTCTTGCCCATTGGGCCGTGATTAACCTAGTTACACTAGGAGACCGCTGAACATGGAATAGACTGTGCCTGTGAGTGGCCATGATTAATAATTGGAACGAGTGATTGATTGAGATATAGTGAGATGCGTTCCAATTGTTGAATGATGTTACTGTACACATATGAGATATGAATTGTACTAACATGCAGGAAGGAACTGAGACGAGGTGAGTCCTTTGATTTGTGTGGCTAGGCCTCTAGGCATATTTCCTTCATAGTAGAAGTTTAGGGGGTGAACTTGTTGAGACATTGTCTTACCCTGTCGTGGGCTCAACATTTTCAAGTCCTTAGATAGCGGTCATGGAGGAGCCGAAGCCTCGGAGTCTAGGGGGTGGAGATCGAAGAATCGACGAAAGTGTCTAACTAGCGGGTCGTAGGATAGTTCCCTTTTTGTTGAGCCGATCTTTTGTAAACATTCTAATATTGTGTATAAACCTGGAGTGTTTATAAAAGACTTGTTTTGGTTGTGATTTGTTGCCTGCTTTTCTATCCTAAGCTTTTGTTGTCAGGGGTATTTATTCCCTTCCGCATGCCTACTAAAATGAATGGGTTGGCGATGCGTCCTAAGACATCGCATATTTATCGAACATTGAGGGATGGGCACGTAGTCAAGGATTGGGGAGTTACAATATCTCACCCCGTTGTTTAATATTTTTTAGGCTCGTAGTATGGAAAACTGTCATGCTCGGTTCGGGGTCCCTTTAAAGACGAGAGATTGACTTAGTGTTTGTGAAGTTTAGGTTAACCCGGACCCACTGTTGGTTTTATTGGTTGTTTGGAAGTTGCCAGTGTAAAGGCTTGTAATCACTAAACTTCCTAGGGTTAGCAGTAAATTTTCAAAATAAGTATTTAGTTTGATGTTGTTGGTTTTCCGTGCTATCCCTATTATATTTTGGTTTGTTAGGAGTTGTTATATACGTTCCACTTGCGTTTAATTGAAAGATAAAAAAAATAGGTCGACGACGCGTTCTGGAACGTTGTAAATTTATCGACCGTTGTGGAATGTTTGCGTGTTCAGGGGTTCGAGGCGTGACAGTGGGGGTGGTCTCTAGTCGTTGAGCACTAGTATAATATAGTGCATATGTGTCTCCTATGACATAACCACTCAAAAGTAGTTTCCTTGCAGTTTCAGTCATGCCTCCATATCTCTGAGGATCTTGATCTTATGTTCCAATGATGCCATGATAATGTGTTTAGGTGGTTTGTCCTTAAAAATCACACATTGATCCTTCACCCTTGCTTTAACTTAATACTTTTTCCATGATCTATTGAACTTTAACTCTGCCTCTTTGACGAATGATTTCAAATTGGAATATCACAACTGTTTTTTGGCACTTCTCATATATCTCTTCCTTATTGGCAGTCTCAATCGACGATTCTTTTTAATTGGTATCTTTGCCAACCAACTCTACTATGATGTTTTCCATCATCAACGGAACACCGTTTTATCTCGATAGTTGATTAATGGGCATGGATGTATCTTGATATAGGCAACATTTTTTTTTATGGTAGTTAATGATGGCTTATGCATTTAATAATAACTTGTATTCTAGTTGCGTGCTTAATGACTTGGTTATATTTGGTGCAAATATATGCCTCCTTTTAAAAGAATTAAAAGTAATTTTGGTTTCTTTTAAAATATCTAAATCATGTGGGTCTTTCTTTCCTGGACAATACTAATGCCTATTTTACCTCTGAAGCTTTGTACTCTGTGTGTAGTCTGCTACCTCATAGCTTCCTAGCACGTCACTTCTATCATGCCCTGATCCTCCAGGCCCGTGCCCATCCCTGCTTGGTCGATATAATAGTGATGTCCCAGGACGCATCGCTTACCCATTCGATTTAATATATGCATGCGAAAGCAGATATAAATCTCCAGACAATAAAACAATGGGATAGGAAAGTAGGGCCAAAAAATTTCCAACCACACAACCACACTTATATATATAAATAACACAACTGGTCATATATTATACAAGTTGGTCCAAGTACATAAACACACATAATGTCAGGTTCTCAAACAGGGAGGGGGTCTAACAACTCCGACTACTCGTCGTCGCTAAATTCCTCTTGCTCCACATCTTCGTCGACCTCTCCTTCTTCCTCGCTCCAACTGCTGCCCTCGGCGAAGTACACTGGAGAGTCAGGATTGTCCTCGAGCTTGGGATCCTTAGCATCCACCACTGATCCATCCTTGGGATCTGTTATACCCTTCTCGAGTGCAACTTCCAAAACATACAAAGGTACATTAGATTTTGACACAGGACCCTCCCTTCGCCCATCATGATAGTGACGATACCATGACTGGTACTCATGGGGTATCTTATCGAGTCCACCCACGTCAACCCAGACGATGGATTTCACCATTACATACTCCAATCCTTCAAGGTGGGGGTGTATTGGAATATGATAACTTACTTATGTAATTTCCTTAAGTATACCAAAATGCTTGGGAGGAACTTGAGGTGCTGCCATCTACGGACCTAAAATGTTGTCCCACAATGGGATGAGGCTATGTCTCAACAAGTTCTATCCCTTAAGACCCGATTAGGAAGCCAATACGCCATAAGGCTACCTAAGCACAACACGACTCAGAAGATTTACCTTGGCCTTAGTCCCTTCCTGCAAGTCGGTTCAATTCATAAATACTGACAAATATAACACCCAATCAAATCAGATCGAATCATCGATCAATCGACTCAATCGATTACATGTCAACAAGACCACTATTAGGCCATTTCAATCATTCAATCTCAATTCTTATTCACGGCTCAATGAGCATAGCCTACCAAATTATTGGCTATAAATCCCGGTCTTAAGGACACAACCTATCTTTAGGTGGTAATCACGGCCCAATGGGCGCGACCTTTAATAGGTGATAGATCACGACCTGATGGGCATGACCTCTATTGGGTGGTGGATCACAGCCCGAGTGGGCACGACCTCTAACGGGTGGTAAATCACGGCCTTAGTGGGCACGACCAATTCCAAATTTGGTGGTAAATCACAGCTCTAATAGGCACGACCTTTTTCAGATGGTGAATCAAGGCCTTAATAGGCACGACCTCTTTCAGATGGTGAGTCATAGCCTAATTTGGGCAAGGCCATACTTCGGCGGTTTTCTTAGTTCACTCACAACCTCTCAGGTTCATTTTCCCATCAACACCGACATTTCTCAATGTTTGGAAAAATTCTCCACATAATCACCAATTCACTCGATTTTCACAAGCCGGTGCTCAATTAAATAAACAGAAAGCACCACCGAAATCAGTACGAAATTCTGGTTACCATCCATCCTAGTTGAATTTTTGAAAAATAAATAAATAAATAAATAAATAAATGCCAATAAATAGAATAAATCAAACATAGGCCCAGAAATGTCTAAACGGAAGCTGAGACGGGCCGAGAAAATTACCGAACCACTCTAGTTAAATACTAGAGCTCATCTAGGCTCTAATTACAATAACTAACCACCTAACATGCATCGATAAATAATTAAATTTACTAATTTAATTTAATTTAACCACCTAAACCATCTTAGCCTAATCTAATTAATCACTAAGCATCATTAATCTACTAAGCGAGGTTTAGTGAGTTAAACTCACTTGTTTATTGAATCACTCAATTCAATTCGAAGGAGACATGACGGGGCTTGATCTTCTCCAAAGTGGCGACGGTCTTCGAGCACAAATCAGGCCCAAAAAATGGCCCGTAAAGCCTCTGATTTTCTGCTCGGTTTCCTCAGCTATCGGGCTAATTTCAGTGACGAAGCAATGGCCGAATCTTGTGGCTTCAAGCAGCTGTTTCTACAGGGACTTCAAAGGATAGGAACAAAGAGAAAAACCAGAAGCTACTTGTCCAAGCTGCAGGCGGTCGAAACCAGGCAAAATGAAAGCAAAAGGAACAAAGACCCATGGGGAGGGTGCTCACAGAAGCCAAAAGGGAAAAGAAAGAAAATAGAGGGAGAGAGAAAGAGAGAAGAATGGGGATAGGGGATGTCAGCAAAAGAGGATAAGTGAGAGAGAGAGGGGATTGACTAAAATTCAAAGATGAGAGGGAGAGAATGAAAATGGGACACGGTAGGGGAAAAGGAGATGTCAGCGTGGGGGAAAAGGAATTGCATGAGAGAGAGAGAGAGAGAGAGAGAGAGAGAGAGAGAGAGAGAGGGGAGGGAGGGAGGGAGTGCGGCCATGGGGGGAAGCAAAAGAAAAATAAAAAGGAATTTAATAGAAATTCCTAAAAACCGAAAATTCTTAGTCCAATTTGATTTCCAAAATTCCCATGCTGAAGCACTTAATCCTCACTTGCTTTCTTGCACCAAATTTCCCCGAACAACAAGTCTCGGGCAACAAAAATGGCAATTTCCTTCAATTCCGAATTCTAATTCATTTTTTTTGGAATTCGGTTTTCTGTACAAACTTTTCCGATTGAGGTCCAATTTGTTGAGGAAAAATCCCATAAGAATTTACTTTCACTAATTCACTTACACCAAATGCCAAAAGTTCCTTGAAATTGGCAAATTCGAATTCCCATTCGTTTTTCGAATCGTCTCGAATCTATTTTCCGTAAAAATCCCAAACTCACCGAAAATTCCTCAAAAGATGAGTTGACGTTCCTAAAATGACCTGTGGCATGACAAAACTTTCAATATCTGAAATCGAATTCAAATTCACAGTTAATTTCGATCTGGCATGATTTTAGTGTGATCTAAGCTATTAAGTAGCTTTCAGATTTTTTTAGTGCAAATGACTCGTGGTCGATTTTCTTTGAGCCACAATGAACCTCTTTGACACATTAACGACTCTTGGTAGTCGTGAAAATCTCGAGGTTTCAAATATGGATATAATGTACCAAAATGACAGAAAATTCAAACTAGTACCGATCGATGAGAATTTCGCAATTTAGTGGGATCACCCACGTTTAACCATGCATCTCGCTTGAACCGACCTATCTCTCGATCTCTAATAAATTTATATATGTGCCGTAATGATCTCAACAAATAAACACAGTCAAGCAGCTGATTCCTGATCAAATCCTCAAGTCTATTTGCCTTAAAATCCCTTAATGACTTTCCAAAATGATCTAGTTATCTCACAAGTGATCAGCTCTAAGAACAATACTATAGGCATGTCGATGAAATGCTCGATTTATTGAATTGAAAGTAGAAGTGAAAAATCCAGGATGTCACAACTCTTCCCCTCTTATAAAAATTTCTTCCTCCAAATTTAAACCTTACACACTTTAAGCAAAAAGGTAGGGGTTCAAACGTTTCATCGACTCTTCAGTCTCCCAGGTTACTCCTTCAGTATTATGGTATTGCGAGACCACTTTGACTATTGGGATGGTCTTTGTATGTAGAACTTGTTCTTTTCTGTCCGATCTAAGCTAGGCTTTCAACGTATGACACATGGTTATCCACGTCCAATTCCTTGAAATTGAGCACGTGGGTCGGGTCATGTTCATACTTCCTTAACATCGACACGTGAAAGACGTCGTGCACTTGCACTAATCTCAACGGCAACGCAAGACGATACATTAAGGTCTCAATTCTCTTAAGAATCTCAAATGGACCTACGTACCTCGGACTCAGTTTTCCTTTCTTGCCAAAGCATGAAGTTCCCCTCATTGGTGACACCTTTAGAAAAACGTGATCACAAACTTGAAATTCCAAAAGCCTTTGACACTTATCTACATAGCTTTTCTAACGACTCTGAGTAGTCTTTAATATATTTTTTATCACTATCATGGCATCCACTAATTGCTAAACTAACTCTGGGCCTGTAATCCTTCTATCCCCAATTTCATCCCAACACACTGGTGTTCTATATGATCTACTATACAACACTTCAAATGGAGCCATCTGGATGCTCTGCTGATAATTATTGTTATATGTAAATTCTACGAGATGAAGTTGTTTCTCCCAACTTCCTTTAAAGTCTAGTACATAAGCACGCAGCATATCTTTCTGGGTCTGAATTGTCCTCTTAGACTGACCATCCGTCTGAAGATGATATGATGTACTATACTGAAGCTTTGTACCTAAAGCACCTTGCAAGCTCTTCCAAAAAGTGGCAGTAAATCTCGAGTCTTGATCTGACGTTATCGTAACCGGCACTCCATGCATTCGAACTATTTGGCGCACGTACAACTTAGCATGCCTATCTAAGCCTAGATCCTTTCATACTACGAGGAAGTGAGCCGACTTCGTCAGTCTATTGACCACTATCCAAATGGAATCATTGCCTCTCTGATTCCTTGACAAGATTGTTACAAGATTCATCGTGATATACTTTCATTCCCACTCAGAACTCTCGAGTGATTGTAAAAGTCCTCCAGGCTTGCATTACTAAACTTCCACTTATTAGCACCTTTGACACTTGCGACTTGTCCGACGATATCTACCTTTATATCGGTCTACCATCGAGGTGATGCCGATTCTGACCTACTTTGTATTGGCCGGTCGAATACTGCAACTACTACAGTAAATTTCTGACAAGGTCTCTTCCCTGAGTGCTACATTGTCAGGTACACCCAATCACTCTCGGAACTTGAGTGTTCCATCCTCAGAAATTTGAAAGTCAGTCCCTCTCTCATCAGTATCCTCTTGCAGGATCTTTTGAACATTTTGGTCTGTTAACTGAAGCGTCTGATTCTAACTTGAATATTCGGTTCAATTTTGAAGGTGGCCTTAAAATTCGAAAGGTGGCCTATATCAGATTTGAAAACCAAATTTCAAACTTTCTCAAGTAAGGTCCATACTTTAACTAGCCTATATACAATTGACGACTCTCAACGCCTCAGTGACTTCTTTTGTTCTTCTAGGGTGATATCAAATATCACCATCTTAGTCCTCCAAAAGTTCTGATTCACAACTCTATCTTACATTCAATTCCTTCTAAGAGAGTAATTACTGGAGACTTTGTTGGTTAGTGAAGATCTAGAGTCTTTCTCCACACAACTAACATCTTCAATTTTCAGTGCGAAAATTAATGCTGCGAATTCTAGTCATGCATTGGGTAATTCAACTTGTGAAATCACAGCTGATGGAATGCGTAGGCAACACTCCTACCATGTTGCATCAATACGCAATACAGTCTCCTAAACGACGCATCACTATAGATCTCGTGTCCTCTAGGACCAGATGGAATGATTAGCACAAATGCGCTATTTAGCTTCTAATTAAGCTCTTGAAAATTGTGTTTGCACTTGTTTGTCCACACGAACTTTTCTTCTTTCTTCAGAAGTCTAATCAATGGCGACACTAGTGTTGAAAATCCTTCCACGAATCCTCTGCAGTAATCTGTCCAGTTCATATGGTTTCTTATCTCTAATATTGTTGTTGGTCTTAGTTGGGTTCAGAGAGATTCCTTTGCTTGAAATCTTGTGACCATTCTCAGATGACTCTCGTGCTCCTCAACACTCATCGAATATGCCATAATATCATTGATAGACATGACCACGAACTGAACTAGATATTCCTTGAACACTTAGTTTGCCAAATCCATGATAGTAGCTGGAGTGTTCACCAGGCCAAACGGTCTTACAATACTCTTGTAAAGACCATTTTGAGTACTAAACACTGAATTCAATATGTACTTCTTTCTGATCCTCAATTGATGATGCCTTGTTCTCAAGTCGACCTTTGAAAATATTGACACTATTTGCAACTCATCACACAATTCGTTGATCTTCAACCATGAATACTTGCCCTTGGTTGTCACCTGATTGAGTTGATGATGGTTGATGCATAATTACAATGAACCATCTTTCTTCACAAACGAAACCAGTGCTCCCCAAGGTGATGCATTGGTATGTATAAATTCCTCATTCAGTAATTCTCACATTTGCATCATCAGTCCTTTAACTCAAACAATGACAACTGATAAGAGGCCTTAGAGAGTGGCTCTGTCCCGGGTGCTAACTCGATCACGAATTCTAATCCTTTCACTGATGACCGACTTGACAATATCTGTGGAAACAAATCTAGAAATTCTTCGACTATTGAGATGTCCTCAATCTTCAGTTCTTCAATCTATCTTGTCTATGACAATGGCCAAGTCGTCTTGGCAATCCCCATCTACCAAATGGATTGCCTTCACGCAACAAGATTAATGAAGTCGAGGGTCCTTCTTGACTCCCAATAAACTCGACATTTCCATATGCTAATGGATTAAGCTGGATTACTCCATGATAACAATTTATCACCACAAGATACTCCAGGAGCCAATTCTTTCCACACTTGATGACAAAGTTGTACACAAACAACTAATCAAGTACACCTCTAGTCAGTGGTTCTTCTCCTAGAACCTTAATACACAAACTGAAATTCCACAACATAACCCCCAAAGTTCTGCAGTGCTACTCTGATAAAATCACCTCAAAGCATTCTTCCTCTGATCGGTACATGGTCGGTTCAACTCCTATCCCTTTCGCCATCCTGGAGGTGTCTTATTTGTGGTAGCATTGTTGGTGTTCTTGTTGAACTCCAATTGACAGTCCCTCACCTGATGGCTGTGCTGACTACCATCAAAGAATGCTCCATTTATACCGGGACACTGGGTTGATCCGTGTTTCCTTCTACAAACTCGGTATCCATCTGGTGAGTCCTCTGTCTCATGCCAAGCAACAACATGCACCCTTGATTGCATTGGAAGCCTGTTCCAAAAACCTTGTGGTGTGTTCTATGGGGCACTCCTGCCAATCAGTGACGATGGCACTTGCGATCCTATAAAAGTGGTGACGGCAACTGTTGTTGTGGTCCCATCGACCTTCTGGAATAGTCTCTTGCCAAGTGACTTTGTGAGTCATAGTGAAAACAACCACCCGTCCTAAAATTGCTTGGGGCCAATTCATGTTGCCTTCCACGACACACTGCATCTTGATTCAATGCTGACTTGTCTATCCCACCTCTCTTGATGGGCAGAATAAAATGTCTTTCTCCAATCATAAGCTCATTTCCAAATCAATTTCCATCTCTACTAAATCCAAACCTCGACTCGGATGCAACGGCTTGCTCCCAGATCACATATCCATGTTGGACCTCGGCAGGTGTGGCAACAACAATGGTTACGGCACTGGCGGTGACAGCGGCAACAGCGGCGGCTTAGTCCTGAGCTTGCTGGCTCAACCAATTCCAAGGAACACTAGCGCTTGAACAATCCTGTTGAACCTAGGATCGCTTGGTGCTTCTACACTCTCAGTACTGACCTACGGAAGTACTTTTACACTCGCGTTGGCCTAAGCTAGTGCTCTGCCACAACCACCTCAGGCACCGATCCTTGTCAGTGTTCTTTCTCGAGTCCCAGAGGCTTTTGTCCTCTTACTAGGAGTCTCAGCTCTTAATCACTCATACTACAGGGTCTTTATAGAAACCTCTTTTCTAATTCTAATACCACATTAGAGTTCGAGTGACCCACAAACAAGATACAAATCAGCTATCATAGACATGCACTAGCATGAATTAAAGGCCATTCATACTAACTATCCCATGACTCATTGCACCTTATCACTCCAACTATTGAGCTGCTCTGATACCACTAAACTAGGATGTCACACCCCGATCCTCCGGGCCCATGCCCATCCTTGCTTGGTCGATATAATAGTGATGTCCTAGGATGCATCACCGACCCATTCGATTTAATATACACATGCGTAAGCAAATATAAATCCTCATACAATAAAACAATGGGATAGGAAAGTAGGTTCATAAAATTTCCAACCACACAACCACACTTATATATACATATAACACAACTGGTCATATATTATACAAGTTGGTCAAAGTATATAAACACACATAATGTCAGGTACTCAAACAGGGAGGGGGTCTAACAACTCCGACTACTCGTCATCGCTAAATTCCTCTTGCTCCACATCTTCGTCGACCTCTCCTTCTTCCTCGCTCCAATTGGCGCCCTCGACGAAGTACATTGGAGAGTTAGGATCGTCCTCGAGCTTGGGATCCTTAGCATCCACCATTGATCCATCCTTGGATCTGCTGTTACCTTCTCGAGCGTAACTTCCAAAACGTACAAAGGTACATCAGATTTCTGGCACAGGACCCTCCCTTCACCCATCATGATAGTGATGATACCATGACCAGTACTCATGGGGCACCTTATCGGGTCCGCCCACGTCAACCCAAACGGTGGATTTCACCATTACATACTCCAATCCTTCAGGGTGGGGGTGTATCGAAATATGATAACCTACTTCTGTAATTTCCTTAGGTATACTAAAATGCTCGGGAGGAGCTGGAGGTGCTGCCATCTACAGACTTGAAATGTTGTTCCATAACGGGGTGAGATTACGTCTTAGCAAGTTCTACCCCTTAAGACCCGATTAGGAAGCCAATATGCCCTAAGGCTACCTAAGCATAACACGGGTCTGAGAACTTACCTTGGCCTTAGACCCTTCCTGCAAGTCAGTTCAATTCATAAATACTAACAAATATAACGCCCAATCAAATCAGATGGAATCATCGATCAATCGATTTAATCGATTACATGTCAATAAGACCACTCTTAGGTCATTTCAATCATTCAATCTCAATTCTTATTCATGGCTCAGCAAGCATAACCTACCAAATTCTTGGCTATAAATCCCAATCCCAATAACACAACCTATCTTTAGGTGGTAATCACGGCCCAATGGACGTGACCTTTAATAGGTGGTAGATCACGGCCCGATGGGCATGACCTCTATCGAGTGGTGGATCACGGCCCGAGTGGGCACAATCTCTAACAGGTGGTAAATCACGGCCCCAGTGGGCACGACCGATTCCAAATTTGGTGGTAAATCATGGCCCTAATAGGCACGACCTCTTTCAGGTGGTGAATCACGGCCCGATTTGGGCACACCATACTTTGACGGTTTTCTTAGTTCACTCACAATCTCTCAAGTTTATTTTCTCATCAACACCGACATTTCTCAATTTTTGGGAAAATTCTCCACATAATCACCAATTCACTCTATTTTCACAAACGGTGCTCAATCAAATAAACAGAAAGCACCATTGAAATTAGCACGAAATTTTGGTCACCGGCCATCACGGTTGAATTTTCGGAAAATAAACAAATAATTAAATAATTACAAAAGTAAATAAATAAATGCCAATAAATAGCATAAATCAAACAAAGGCCCATAAATGCCTAAACGGAAGTCGAGATGGGTCTGGAAAATTACCAAACCACTCTAGTTAAATACTAGAGCTCGTCTAGGCTTTAATTGCAAGAACTAACCACATAACATGCATCAATAAATAATTAAATTCACTAATTTAATATAATCTAACCACCTAAACCATCTTATCCTAATCTAATTAACTACTAAGCATCATTAACATACTAAGCGAGATTTAGTGAGTTAAACTCACTTGTTTATCGAACCAATCGATTCAATTCGACGAGGCTCGATCTTCTCCAAAGTGGTGACGGCTTTCGAGCACGAGTTGGGCCCAAAAAATGGCCCGCAAAGTCTCTGATTTTCTGCTCGGGTTCCTCAGCTATTGGGCTAATTTCGGTGAGGAAGTAACGGCCGAATCTTGCGGCTTCAAGTAGCTGCTGCTGCGGGGACTTTGAAGGATGGGAACGAAGAGAAAAACCAGAAGCTGCTCATCCAAGCTGCAGGTGGTCGAAACCAGGGAAAATGAAAGCAAAAGAAATGAAGACCAGTGGGGGAGGGTGCTCGCAGAAGCCAAAAGGGAAAATAAAGAAAACAGAGGGAGAGAGAAAGAGAGAAGAATGGGGATGAGGGATGTCGGCAAGAGAGGATAAGTGAGAGAGGGAGAGGATTGACTAAAATTCAAAGATGAGAGGGAGAGAAGGAAAATGGGACATGGCAGGGGAAAAGGAGACGTCGGCGTGGGGGAAAAGGGATCGCACGAGGGGGGGGGGAGAGAGAGAGAGAGAGAGAGTGCGGCCATGGGGGAAGCAAAAGAAAAAAACTGGAATTTAATAGAAATTCCTAAAAACCGAAAATTCTTAGTCCCACTTGCTCTTGTTTAGTCCAATTTGATCCCCAAAATTCTCATGCTAAAGCACTTGATCCTCACTTGCTTTCCTGCACCAAATTTCTCCCAAACAACAAGTCTCGGGCAACAAAGATGGCAATTTCCTTCAATTCCGAATTCAAATTCATTTTTTTTTTTTTTTGGAATCCGATTTTCTGAACAAACTTTTCCAATTGAGGTCCAATTTGTTGAGGAAAAATCCCATAAAAATTTCCTTTCACGAATTCATGTACACCGGATGCCAAAATTCTTTTAAATTGGCCAATTCGAATTCCCGATTGTTTTCCGAATCATTCGAATCGATTTTCCGTAAAAATCCCGAACTCACCGAAAAATTCTCGAAAAATGAGTTGATGTTCCTAAAATGACTTGTGACATGACAGAACTTTCAATTTCTGAAATCGGATTCAAATTCGCCGTTAATTTCAATCCGGCGCGATTTTAGCGTGACTTAGGCTATCAAGTAGTTTTCATAACTTTTTAGTGCAAATGACCCGTGGTTGATTTCTTCGAGCCACAATGAACCTCTTTGACACATTGGCAACTCTTGGTAGTCATGAAAATCTCAAGGTTTCAAATACGAACATAGGGTACCAAAATGATAGAAAAATCAAACTAGTGTTGATCGATGAGAATGTTGCAATTTAGTGGGATCACCCACGTTTAACCACGCATCTCAGTCGAACTGACCTACCTTTGATTTCTAATTGAGTTATCTCTGTGTCGTAATGATCTCGGCAGATGAACACAATCGAGCAGCTGATTTCTGGTTGAATTCTCAAGTCTATATGCCTTAAAATCCGTTAATGACTTTTCTAGATAATCTAATTATCTCATGAGTGATCAACTCTGAAAACAACACTATAGGTGCGTCGATGAAATGCCCAATTTATTGAATTGAAAGCAAAAGTGAAAAATCCATGATGTCACAACTTCAATCAACACCATCCATGAATTGCTATTATCATGAATCATATCTCAATGTACAGTGGCCCATTTTTGGAAAGTATAAATTCTGCAAAGATTTGATTTTTATCTCACTTCCTTCTTCATATTGAACCTTAAATCCTAATCCTCTTCTATTCAAAGCTCTTGACCTGAAAGTTCCACTTGTCATCAACCTTGCCGTTTCTATGGCCCCTAAAGTCTAAATCCTCTATATACTCTTTGCGGATTATATTACTAAGTTTGAAAAGTAAAAAGAAATAAATTTTGTGGAAAGGAGTTTATGGAGCAAAAAAGGATCTAAGCATGGGCCAGACTAATCCTCACTTAAGCCAGGGATCTTTTATTTATACTGAATCCAAAATTGGATTCCTAATCCAATCCCTTTACTTGTACAATCATCCAATGACGTATCATTTAACCACTCTTACATTTCCATTGGTGTTAATCCCAAACAAACAATAGAAGTAAAATAGAAAAGTTGTTAAGTCCTCTTTTAATGATTTGAATATTGTGGAAAAAAAACGAAATAAATATGATAAAAAGCCGGGCCTCGCCAAAGTCAACTCTTGCTCAGGCGCAGCTCAGTGAGGTTGACCCTTGCCTATGGCTAGCAAGAGCGATCCTCACCTAGGCGAGGCTAGTCCTTGCTAGCTACTGACAAAAACAAAAGGGAAAGAAAAAGAAAGGAAAAAAAAAATTCAAAAAAATTATTAAAAAAAAAATCCAGATCAACATTGGTCATACCACATGGACCGCCAATATTTATATTAGTAATTTCCAGTCTAAATAAGCCGGCCGGATTGAATTGATATCAATGTGAAAATGTTTATAACTAAATTAACTCGATTGAAAGGTTTATGAATGAATCGAATCCGTCACCATAGATTTAGATTTTTTTTTAATACTTTTTCCACATATAGGAATCATGTCTTCTCTCAACAATCTCATAGATAGAGCGTGGCAACAAGAAGGTTGTATATGAATGGACCCCTAACCCAGATAACGTGTGCCGGCCTTCTAGACCCTCTTCTTGTTCGGAGATTTTGGACCTTTGGGCTTAGTCACGCATCAAACGTTTATAGCAAAAGAAAGACGAAAGGTAATAAACAGACGTTTTTTTACAAATTTTTTAATTTTTTCTCGCGAACGAGCATGCCATTTCTAGTTTCCTTGGAAAGCCGCCAATCCAACTGGATGTTCATAAGTTTCTTCTCGTATTATTCACGGTGGAAAAAAAAGGGAAATCTGTGCCCATTCCCTCTCAAAGTCAATGGACGCACCTTGTTCATGCAAAGGTAATCCAACTTTTAGATAGTAAAAATCAAGTAATAATCTTTCCGATGCACTCATAACGAAGAGGTTGCACGGAAGGATAGAAACTAAACAATCTACTCGCGAGATACCTGAGATTGATTCATTGATTTTTGCCGGGTTCAAGTAAGAAGTTGTTAATTGAGAAATGATAGCTGTACTAATTAGGGCACACAGATTTTATTAATTGACTTAGCCCCATGAAGAACTCCCCCCCTGCAAGTATTGATGTCAGTTTCGGACGTTCCAAAATTCCAATATCGGTTTTGGCTGCTCAAAAGGCAAGAACCACCCTGCAGATTCATTTTTGATGAGCTATTATTTCGAAAACATTATCCTTGCGTTATGTGAGTATGATTGCTTTCTATCATACTCGTTTCGCCGAACATAATCATCTCAAAACTGTGAAGTATCCCAGAACAATTGCACATACAAGACTTTGTAATGTGATACGAGAGATGGTATTTTAAACAAGTTCAAACGATTTGGCTAAGAAACAAGTGATTTACATTAACTTTGAATAGATGCTTGCTTACACGAAAGGAGGAAAATTAACTATCATTCTGCTCTTACAAAAAGAAAACATTTAGACTATGCATCTTCCAAGTTTTATAACTAAGTAATCGACATCTTACTGCCAAACACAGAAGCCAGAAAAGGTGAACACACCACAGTAACTCGATCAGAAACTTGCAACCTCCCGAATGTGGTCTAAAAGTTCCTGCCATCGAGATCACGGAGTTGTTGTAAGGTGACTCCAAAGAACGGCAAAACCGGTGGTGCTTGAACTCGAAGCTCTTGCAAAACTTGTGTCATGGTCGGTCGACGTTGAGGATTGGTCCGCAAGCAAGCGAGTGCTAGTGCTGCAACAGAGATTACGTTTTGGACATGCCAATTTGTCGGAGGCGAGAGGCGTTGGTCCAACACATCCTTCAATGGGGTTTGCGACTCGGATTGAGTGGATGAAAATACCAATGAGACATAATCTCCTGGATGCTTTCCCATGATTATCTCCAGTACTACAACTCCAAAGCTATATACATCACATTTTTCAGTCGGAATGTTGGTATAAGCTAGCTCTGCAATTGAAGAATTCAAAGTCCATTGATAATCTTATTAGTTGTGATTAAAGACTCAGACATTTGCTTTCACATACCAATGACAACACGAGTTGGGACAGTAAATTAATATGCTTCTATAAAGAACATCACCTGGAGCGATGTATCCAATGGTGCCAGCAGTAGCAGTCCAGTTGGTGGAATCTGACCTCAATAATCTTGCGGTGCCAAAGTCTGAAACATGAGCCTCGAAATCAGCATCCAACAAGATGTTGTTGCTGGTCAAGTCCCGATGGATCAATGGAGGAAAACAGTCGTGATGCATATACGACAACGCATCCGCAATTGCTCGAACCATGTTTATCCGTTTGTCCCAGCCAAGCTTTGATGCTTTGTCATTATCATTCAAAATTGTTCTCAAGCTCCCTCTTTCGAAGTACTCATATACCAGAAAACAATGTTTTGCATGAGAGCAGAACCCATAAAGTTTCACGATGTTGCGGTGGCGAATATTTTGTAAGGCTTCAATTTCCCTTTCAAAAGGAACAATGTTGACAATCTCATCTTCCTGGGATGATGGAATTTTTTTCACTGCAACAGTTTGACCTGTGGATAGATCAGCCTTGTAAACAACGCCATAGGCCCCTTCTCCCAGATAATACTTGGAGCTAAATCCTTCTGTCGCCTCCATGATTCGCTCATAGAAAATTTTGCCATCAAAACTCAGAATGTGCAAGAAATCTAAATCATTAGTCTTTGTCAATGCATTCCTCTCTCTCTTGATAATCTTTCTCCGATGGTAGTTAATGATTATGAGGACGATCGAGAAGGAAGAGAGAATGAGGAATCCCAAGAATGAGAGAATGGGGATAATCAAAATTCTAGCTCCACCGTGTTGATTGTGTTTCTTTCTCATGGTAGAAATATTGCATACCTGTAATCCAGCCTCGTTTCCACACAGCCCCTTGTTATGCTGAAATGCCTCAAATGGAGCCTCCTTAAAAGCTTTGACATTTGGGAGAGGACCTTCCAAGTCATTGTAGGACACATCAACAGAAATTAATGCCCATAAGTCAGCAAAACTACGTGGGATGGAACTAGAGAGGCCATTGTGGGAGATGTTTAGGGTTTCTAGGACTCTCAATTTTCCTAGATTTGGTGGTATTCTTCCAGTCAATAGATTTTGACTCAAATCAAGAACCCTTAGGAATTGCATATCGCCTATCTCAAAAGGAATGCTTCTCTCAATTTTATTTTGGCTCAAGTTCAAGCTTAGCAAGTTGGTGCATAGGCTAAGCTGCGGTGGAATGGCTCCACTCAAATTGTTTGATCCTAGGTTGAGATATTCTAGTCGAGATAAAAGTCCAATTTGATGGGGAATATCACCTGTGATCCCATTATTGTTAAGGATAAGATCTAGTAGTAGTTGCAAGCTTCCCAACTCCCTTGGAATCTTTCCGCTTAAATTATTTGCAGAAAGGTCAAGAAATTGTAATTGAGCCATCCTTCCGAATATCGGGGGTATCTCACCGGAAATGTTATTGTTCGATATCCTTAAGCTCGTCAAATTGTGGCAATGACCCCATTTCCATGAAAGTTCACCGTGCAAATAATTGTGGCTCAAGTCCATAAAATTCAATCGCGGATATACTCCAAAAGCTTCCATTACATTTCCAGTAAATTTGTTTCCTTCGAGCCTCACTCTATATAATGAAGTACAATTCCTCAAGCTTTTAGGGATATGACCAGTGAAATGATTATTCTTCACAGTGAAATTTTGCAATAATCCCCCTAGGCATATATTTTCCGGCAGCTGCCCTTCGAGTTCATTATTGGAGAGATCCAAAACACTTAAATTAATGATCTTGTTCATTTCGGGAGGCAAGATACCGAGAAATTTGTTCTCTCTAAGGCGTAACAAAGTTAAATTGGCCATGCTTCCAATTGATGCAGGGATTGAACCAGTCAAAGTATTGTTAGCTAAATCTAATTCAATAAGATCGGTTAGCCTCCCAATCTCCGAAGGTATGGATCCCGAAAGATTATTGCTCCATAAGTAAAGAAACTTCAATCTTCTTAAGTCACCTATCTCTCTTGGAATTGGACCAGAAAGGTCATTTGTTTCTAAGCACAAATATCTTAAGTTGCCTAGTTTTCCAAGAGATGGAGGAATGGACCCTGAAAACTGGTTTCCCCAAAGATAGAGAACATTTAGACTGCTCAGGTTTCCCAGTGAAGCAGGGATATGCTCGACCAACTTATTTTCATAAAAACGTAATTCAATAAGATCAGTTAACCTCCCAATCTCCGAAGGTATGGATCCCGAAAGTTTATTCCTTGATAAGTAAAGAAACTTCAATCTTCTTAAGTCACCTATCTCTCTTGGAATGGGACCAGAAAGGTCATTTGTTTCTAAGCTCAAATTTCTTAAGTTGCCTAATTTTCCAAGAGATGGAGGAATGGACCCTGAAAATTGGTTTCCCCAAAGATAGAGAACATTTAGACTGCTCAGGTTTCCAAGTGAAGCGGGGATATGCCCGACCAGCTTATTTTCATAAAGACATAATTCAATAAGATCGGTTAGCCTCCCAATCTCCGAAGGTATGGATCCCGAAAGATTATTGCCCCATAAGTAAAGAAACTTCAATCTTCTTAAGTCACCTATCTCTCTTGGAATGGGACCAGAAAGGTCATTTGTTACTAAGCTCAAATTTCTTAAGTTGCCTAATTTTCCAAGAGATGGAGGAATGGACCCTGAAAATTGGTTTCCCCAAGATAGAGAACATTTAGACTGCTCAGGTTTCCCAGTGAAGCAGGGATATGCTCGACCAACTTATTTTCATAAAAACGTAATTCAATAAGATCAGTTAACCTCCCAATCTCCGAAGGTATGGATCCCGAAAGTTTATTCCTTGATAAGTAAAGAAACTTCAATCTTCTTAAGTCACCTATCTCTCTTGGAATGGGACCAGAAAGGTCATTTGTTTCTAAGCTCAAATTTCTTAAGTTGCCTAATTTTCCAAGAGATGGAGGAATGGACCCTGAAAGTTGGTTTCCCAAAGATAGAGAACATTTAGACTGCCCAGGTTTCCAAGTGAAGCGGGGATATGCCCGACCAACTTATTTTCATAAAGACATAATTCAATAAGATTGGTTAGCCTCCCAATCTCCGAAGGTATGGATCCTGAAAGATTATTGCCCCATAAGTAAAGAAACTTCAATCTTCTTAAGTCACCTATCTCTCTTGGAATGGGACCAGAAAGATTATTTATTTCTAAGCACAAATATCTTAAGTTGCCTAGTTTTCCAAGAGATGGAGGAATGGACCCTGAAAACTGGTTTCCCCAAAGATAGAGAACATTTAGACTGCTCAGGTTTCCCAGTGAAGCAGGGATATGCTCGACCAACTTATTTTCATGAAAACGTAATTCAATAAGATCGGTTAACCTCCCAATCTCCGAAGGTATGGATCCCGAAAGTTTATTCCCCGATAAGTAAAGAAACTTCAATCTTCTTAAGTCACCTATCTCTCTTGGAATGGGACCAGAAAGGTCATTTGTTTCTAAGCTCAAATTTCTTAAGTTGCCTAATTTTCCAAGAGATGGAGGAATGGACCCTGAAAATTGGTTTCCCCAAAGATAGAGAACATTTAGACTGCTCAGGTTTCCAAGTGAAGCGGGGATATGCCCGACCAACTTATTTTCATAAAGACATAATTCAATAAGATCGGTTAGCCTCCCAATCTCCGAAGGTATGGATCCCGAAAGATTATTGCCCCATAAGTAAAGAAACTTCAATCTTCTTAAGTCACCTATCTCTCTTGGAATGGGACCAGAAAGGTCATTTGTTTCTAAGCACAAATTTCTTAAGTTGCCTAATTTTCCAAGAGATGGAGGAATGGACCCTGAAAATTGGTTTCCCCAAAGATAGAGAACATTTAGACTGCTCAGGTTTCCAAGTGAAGCGGGGATATGCCCGACCAACTTATTTTCATAAAGACATAATTCAATAAGATCGGTTAGCCTCCCAATCTCCGAAGGTATGGATCCCGAAAGATTATTGCCCCATAAGTAAAGAAACTTCAATCTTGTTAGGTCACCTATCTCTCTTGGAATGGGACCAAAAAGGTTATTCGTTGCTAAGCTCAAATTTCTTAAGTTGCCTAATTTTCCCAGAGATTGAGGTATGGACCCTGAAAATTGGTTTTGAGAAAGACTGAGAATATTTAAGTTGCCTAGGCTTCCTAGTGAAGGAGGGATAGGACCTCTGAGATTGTTCTTTTCAAAATAAACTTCCAAAAGAGAATCTAACAATCCAATCTCCCAAGGAATGTGTCCACTCAATCTATTGTCACAAAAATTAAGATACTTGAGTTTGGAAAGATTACCAAAACTTGAGGTTACGGGACCGTAGATCGAGTTGCTGGAAAAGTCAAGACTAACCACCTTGGTTAAGCGTGAGAAGTCGAGACTATTTAAAGTTCCTCTCAGGCCAAGATTAGAAAGATTAAGATAGGCAACGGATCCATAGTCATCGCAAGTGACACCCATGAAGTCGCAAGAGTTGTTACCATGCCATGAAGACAGTAGAGATTGGTTGTGGTCTTCGAGACTATATTTCCATTTCAAGAGAGCATCTGCTTCATCCGTATGGTTGGTCACATTGGTCGCATTGGGAGCGAAAGAAGTGGAGGAAGCAGAAACGCCTATGCCATGAAATGGAGTGGAAACAAAGATGGCGATGTCGTTTACGAAGAAGAGCGAGTAGAATAAGAAGAAGACTCCTGAAGAAGACGGCTTCCACAGAAATAAGGAAGAGGCCATGATTTTGAGGTGGTATTCACGATGTGAGATTGTCCAGGTTCGCATGTTCTCAACAACAAGATTGATAAGATATTTATAGATGGCTAATCATTATTATATGAGGCCTCAATCATGCACAATGCATATATCGCTGTCATTTTGAAACAGTTAAACACGGAGTGCTTGTCATGTTTGTCCAGAATTCATCTAAACCACACAGCCTCTATCCTTTTTAACGCAACCCGCTTTAACAGGTTGTGCGATCCACCATTTCGTATGTAAGTTTTGTTTCCCTCATGAAAATCCTGTCTAGAAATTATATTGGAAAAATATTTAATTTAAATTTTCATCTAAGCATGACAATTTGTGTTAGAGTTTGCAATTCACGTCAATTTCTGCTAGCATAAGACATCATAAGTCTTTCTCTCTATAATTCAGAAATTATCTCTCGTCTCTTTTTTCTATCAATTCGCGTTACCATTAAATCGTTGGAGTATAGAAAATGATCATGTTATCGAGAAAAGACTTGTGTTATGCATTATTATTAGCTGACAAACTATTCGTGGGAAGGATGTTATCATGGTGGGGACCGAGAAGCGAATGAGTCTCGTTCTCTCATTTCTTATCTTTTCATGTCAGCACTTTGTAGAGATATTATCATATTAGCAATGGTATTCCTTTTATCACATTTTGCTCAGAAGACCAGCATTGTCTCCACAAGACTTTGAATAGTCTACACTAAACACATCGACAGACTAGGACCCGCAAACCTTAACGTACAAATGGAACATTAATCGATTTTGGACTCATCCACTTTGGTTCTTTGTGGACGGTTGACAACTAAGTATAGGCACGGGGTCGATCTCGGGTTCTGCAAACGAAATCTAGAATAAATCGCTAACTCAATTTCGAGGTTCTTGAAGTTGATGGCAAGAAAATCATGCGAGCAATTGGATGTAAAATACATGAATCTAGATTGACCAAGAAACATAAAATGCTGGCGGCTGGGGTGCGTAAATATGAATACAATATGACGCGGGTCGTTAATATTTGCGAAATATTAGTTCAATATGTTATTGATCATGTAATATTACTATAAATATGATTTTAATATTATTCATTCGTCAAATATGAAGCCAAAATGAGATCGATCTTTCAAATAGATTACTCTAAAATGTGAGTCAACAGTGAGATAGATAGTCCTGACGGATTTTTTCATTGATTTTCTAATATATTTATTTGTCAAATATGAGACCAATTGGAGATTGATCATCTAATATCATTATTTATCAGACCGACCATAGGAGCAGTAGCAACAGCGACAACAACTGAGCCAGTTGAGTAGGATTGGACATATGAATCATCTTTTGCGCTATTGCACTCAATTCTGTATCAAGCCAACGAGCAATAAGACCACAAAATTTCACTCAAAGCCAAACCAACCAATGCTATTGTTGGAGCTGGAAAAAAGGATGAGATGATAAGTCTAAAACACTCATAACTTACTTCCTATTTTTCACTTGTCAGATATACAAGAATTCCCCAATTATAGAAAAAAAAGAAAAAAAAAAGGCATCCTCACCTTATATTGAAGGTGAAAATTCAATTTCAATTTAGAGGAAAAAAAATTGTGCTAAACATATTTGGTGTTAGGGATATTCAATCTAGGTGCACACTGCCAATGCAAAGTCATAACTATAAATTGAGATCCCAACATGTGCTCATCATTAATGATGATGTGTGATTCAATGATTAGCTGCCAATTCTTTTGCTTAGATGCAATCACAAATTTGTTCTGGAAGGACAGGCATATGTTTAGCTTTGCAAACCATGCCTTAATAATATACCTTAATTTATGGATTTTGGTTTGTTTATGGTGATTTCTGAGATTTCTTATGAATCTTTTCAGGTATCATTTTAGTAATAAATGTAAGTTTCCTTCGGGGGAAAAAAGATGCTACTTAAACACTTCCCATAGCCAATGGCTTATCGTTCTTCATCGTCCAGTATCAATTCTTTCCCGTTGCAGCATATAGGAATCATGTCTTCTCTCAACAATCCCATAGGAGGTTCTCGGCAACAAAAAGGTTGCATATGGATTGACCCCATACCAAGCATAACTTGTACCCAGCCATTCGACCCCCTTCCCATTTGATGTTTTGGACATCTAAGCATAGTCACCTGTGTCATGCCCCAATCCTCGAGCGCGTGCCCATCCCTCAGTGGTCGATAAAATTTTGCAACTTCCCCAGACGAGTCATCGACCCCTTTCATTTTATTGCACATGCAGAAGCAAAAAAAAAATCCCCTAACAATAACCATCTCAAGATAGAAAAGCAGGACATCAGATTCAAAAACAAAACATGCTTTTAAATGCACACCAAGTCAAATACGAAAGTCTACAGTCACAAGACTTCAAATGATGGACTCTAAAAAAGAACTGTTCTATCTGACCTACACTTGAGATCACCTCAGCTCGGCTCTAGGTCTTCCACCCTACGGTCCTGAAAAATGAAGCCCGAGGGTGAGATATAAATCTCAGTGAGTTCATGCTCTAAACCCCGATTAAGAGGGTAATATGCCTAAGACGTCTTAATCACACAATCATACAATCATAGAAACTCACATTGTCTCAAATCCTCCCTGCAGGTCAACACAGTTCTTATCACAACCATGTGTATATAGCAAATTCACATACCAATTTGGAACGTCCAAACCAATCATTACTAACACGAGCAAGAACTACTGATACACATGAAAGCAAGAATTATAATTAAATCACTGCTCACACGAGCAAGAACTACCAATACACATCAAAGCAAGAATTATAATTAAATCACTGCTCACACGAGTAAGAACTAGCAATACACATCAAATCAAGAATTATAATTAAATCATTGCTTACATGAGCAAGAACTACCAATACACATCAAAGCAAGAATTATTGAAACACATCGATTCATCAATTCAACTCAACATGCATTCCAATTAATTAACTATTAATTACTACCCACATGAGCAGTTTTATCCGACACACGTCAGGGAGAATAATAAATACCGACATGTCGGGGAAGGGTAAAATCCACCGACACATGCCGGGGAAGAGTAGTAACTACTGACACACACCGGGAAAGACTAATAACTACCGACACACATTGGGAAATAATAATAACTACCGACACACGCCGGGAAAGAGTAAAACCCACCAAAACACACCGGGGAAGACTAATAACTACTAACATCCACCAACACACACTGGGGATGGTTTCTCTTAACTATAAACGTCCACCAACACACGCTAGGGACATATTTTCTTAACTATTAACGTCCACTAACACACGCTATTGTTTTGAAACTGTTAAACACTGAGAGGGCCTCAATCATGGACAATGCATATATCGCTGTCGTTTTGAAACAGTTAAACACGGAGTGCTTGTCATGTTTGTCCAGAATTCATCTGAACCACACATCCTCTATCCTTTTTAACGCAACCCGCTTTAATGGGTTGTGCGATCCACCATTTCGTATGTGAGTTTTGTTTCCCTCATGAAAATCCCGTCTAAAAATTATATTGGCAAAATCTTCAATTTAAATTTTCATCTAAGCATGACAATTTGTGTTAGAGTTTGCAATTCACGTCAATTTCTGCTAGCATAAGACATCATAAGTCTTTCTCTCTATAATTCAGAAATTATCTCTCGTCTCTTTTTTCTATCAATTCGCGTTACCATTAAATCGTTGGAGTATAGAAAATGATCATGTTATCGAGAAAAGACTTGTGTTATGCATTACTATTAGCTGACAAACTATTCGTGGGAAGGATGTTATCATGGTGGGGACCGAGAAGCGAATGAGTCTCGTTCTCTCATTTCTTATCTTTTCATGTCAGCATTTTGTAGAGATATTATCATATTAGCAATGGTATTCCTTTTATCACATTTTGCTCAGAAGACCAGCATTGTCTCCACAAGACTTTGAATAGTCTACACTGAACACATCGACAGACTGGGACCCGCAAACCTTCACGTACAAATGGAACATTAATCGATTTTGGATTCATCCACTTTGGTTCTTTGTGGACGGTTGACAACTAAGTATAGGCACGGGTCGATCTCGGGTTCTGCAAACGAAATCTAGAATAAATCGCTCACTCAATTTCGAGGTTCTTGAAGTTGATGGCAAGAAAATCATGCGAGCAATTGGATGTAAAATACATGAATCTAGATTGACCAAGAAACATAAAATGCTGGTGGCTGAGGTGCGTAATTATGAATACAATATGACGCGGGTCGTTTAATATTGTTTATTTGCCAAATATTAGTTCAATATGTTATTGATTATGTAATATTACTATAAATATGATTTTAATATTATTCATTTGTCAAATATGAAGCCAAAATGAGATCGATCTTTCAAATAGATTACTCTAAAATGTGAGTCAACAATGAGATAGATAGTCCTGACGGATTTTTTCATTGATTTTCTAATATATTTATTTGTCAAATATGAGACCAATTGGAGATTGATCATCTAATATCATTATTTATCAGACATGATTTTAATATTCTTTAATTGTCAAATAAGAGCCCATATGAGATTGATCTTTTAATATATAATTTGTTAAATACGAGCCAATCACAAGATTGGTATCCCTATACTGTTAAATTCTTTCAAAACCTTATCTTGAGCAAGTTTATATAAGGATAGACATTGCTGGTATTTCGAGATAGAATCTACACGTATGTATTACCAAAAATATGCATAGTTCTCTTAGAGAATTATGAATAAAAATATTATGGAAGTATACCAATAATAGAAATTTTTAATAAAAATTTGCATTAGACTAGAGATGTAGAGTTAGAGATATGTTAGGATTAAAGATTTGCTAAAGTGATCATCAAAAACAATTTATCAAGAGTTTCGTGCGTAAGCATGCTATATGGCTCCACTTCTCAAGAGTTTTGCTCACTTTGTACTAGGTTTTTTTTTTTTAGTAACCCAGGACTCCGCCACATGCCCTTGTGCCCGAACGGCTCCTAAGAACCGGGCCCCCATACCTCGGGGAAGACTAGCACAGCAACCCAATGCGATGGCCCCTCACTTAAATCGCTAGCAACATAGGGTTTCCAACTCTTGACCTCAGCGATAAGGGAGGGACTCTCAACCAACTGCACTACCCACGGATAGGTCACTTTTTACTAGGTTGATGCCCCGTTTGTACAAGAATAAATTTTACTAGTATTTTACTTGAACAATGGCTGCAGGGCATTTGTTATGTAACAAAATAACAAAATATCGAAATTATAATGCCCCTCGTGACATACGCAATTAATATTTTGAAAATTCGAATCTTTCTGCATTAAACATGTTTAACAAGTATCTCCAACGCATATTAGCAAGATTCATTTTATTTTCAGTCTTTTTAAGTAGGGAATGCGGCAAGATTTTCTCTAGTGAATCTGTCGTCCATTTTGCTTCCAAAAAGTTACTTCACTTATAGGCTGAAGTGCCATCAAATGAAGGACACATTGGGCCTTGTCGTGAAGATTTTTTTTCCCTGCATTGACAATATATTTTGAGATAAATCTTTCCTTTTTTATTTTTTATTTTTAATTTTAGCACATATTCAAAAATACGGTGATGATGATTAAACAGTACAAAATGATGAATCTCAATCATATTTGTAATCTTGCTCTTCTGACCGAGAGGGCACTTTATGCTATCTTGATCATTTTTCAATATCCACGCTCCACTTACTTCTCCAAGTCTTCATTAAAATTGAGCTAGTTAGTCAAGTAAATTTGTGGAAAAAAGATGAACTTAAGTGTCAGTATACTCAAATCCCAAGTTATTGATTTGCTCAGGTCTTCAATCGACGCAATCCTATGAGAGTGATAGTCGATATCTGATGGGAGAACGGTAATAATTCGAACAATATCGAATCAACGCAGCGGAATAAAATAATCTCCCCTCTTGTGTAAACCTAATAGGAATTGATATAGTAGAATAAAATAAATACCAAGCACGCGAACACAAGACGATTTTTTTACGTGGAAAACCTCATCGATGTGAGGAGATAAAAAAAACCACGGGACCGGAGTTCACCTGAAAATCTTCACTATCAATAAAATTGTTCTTCTCTGGCAAATACTAGAGGTACATAGCAGCAAACACCTCAAGAACATAATTCTTGGCAATACACATGAACTTCACAAGAGATCAAGGATAAATCTGACCAAAAACGCAGGTTTTGATCAATCCACAAAAAACCTAATGTATGGAGCTTCAAACGAAAATCAAACCGTTCAGATTCGATAAAATTGCGCCTCAAACATGCTGACAAAATTTCAGCTCAATCGGACCGCGAATCGACCTCCGACGCTAGCTTGATGTAAATCGATATTGCCCCAAACCCCGATTTTCTCGTTTCTTTTTCTCTCATTCGTTTCCTTTTCTCTTTATACCTCTTTATATAAATAAATAGTGAAAACCATATTTCCTCATATAACTTATTATATGGGCTCAGCCTTTTGAGCTCAGAACTCACAAGCCTTCCTCCACATAAGAGTGAACCCAGCTAACAATATCATCGGAGGAATGATGATGGAAGCATGGGGAATAATATAGATTTCCTTCTCTCATTTCCAGACTGTAGAACCTTCTCTCCCTTGCAAGGGCAGCAGTTCAACCTAATATTTGTACGAGATGAATTCGTTTCAGTAAAAAATTATGAAATATAATTGGGTCCCGAGTAGGTTCTTTGTGTGCATTAACCAGTTGCTAAACATAATCTTTCATATATAGTAGTTTCATCAAGCAGTTGCCAGAATAAATCATCATGATGAATGTCATACCATTGAGAAGATCACATTTGCTTGTGCATCACGTAATATTCTCGTTAGGAGCCCACTTTGATTATTATTCCTTTTTTTAACCGATAAATTCCCGACTTACTTTTGCTGGTCTTCACTCGTGAGTCATGGACTCTCCTTGTGTTACACATGGTGGGCCGGAATATTTACGTAAAGCATACTTTTATGACGGAGGAACTTTGGTGAAAATTTAGGCTGGATGCCTTAATCGGAGCACGGATCACCTCTACCTTTACAGTTCATTGAAAAAAGGTCGTAGCTCATAATCAAACGGGCTATATTGTAATGTTTATATATAACCATAATGTATAAAGATGTGAAAAATGTACAATTATCCAATGACAATCTCACCTTTTTCTTATAAAATATTGAATGCAAAAGCGGAGACAAGGATACTACATTAAAGGGAGACTTCAAACGATAATATATATGATTAAAAATTTTCATCCATATACCATCAAATAAAGGTTTTGGATAGATGAAGACATTTAGCGAAATCTCAAGTGTCAACACATCAAGCGATAAATTTCAAAATTGATCTATTTTGTATGAATTGGGCTGGATGATTGAGTTTCAACAGTGGTTAATGACTT
Organism: Eucalyptus albens; assembly: GCA_014182695.1. NCBI lineage: Eukaryota > Viridiplantae > Streptophyta > Magnoliopsida > Myrtales > Myrtaceae > Eucalyptus > Eucalyptus albens. Next base: position 21,450,664 of record CM024654.1, on the reverse strand, counting down.
TCTTCTTTACCAATCTCTATGGCAAAAAAAAGAAAAAAAGTAATATGATGCTTGGTAAAAACTTCAAAAGACAAAAAAGATGATTAATGGCTTTCTTCTTGGCCAATTTTTATTATTACATTATTTAAAATAAAAAGAGAACTGGAAAGCTGTGCATCCCTTCACGGTTAGCTTGAAAAATGAAAAATCGCGACCGTCCTTATTAAGATCAGATGAAACTTAAATCTATAATGTTGCAATGTTCCCATATGCAAGAAAAATGGAAACCGTCCTTCTTCATCCATCTCTGATCTTTTTACACAGTTCTCATTTCAAGAAATAAGACTTATTGCTTCCTGGAAATACCTGAAGAATGTGTCAAATGAAAACCCACTACTCCGCGGTTCGACTCCAGCTGAAACTGTCGCTGCTTCGTGAATTAGAAACCAAAGCTCGTTCAAGTTCCAAGTTTTCCATTGCGAAAGACGAATAAAAGGAGCATGCAAGAGAGGAACGAATCCCTTAAGCTACCCAAAAAAAAAAAAAAAAAGCCAACATGCATTCATCTCCACGGATACTACTGAAAACCCGTGTGATTGCCAATGGTTTATTTCTGCATCATCCATTATGAAATTTATGCAAACATAATGTCTAGAAGAAAATTTTAATTTTTCCAAATTTGACTCCGGAAAGACCGACCATAGGAGCAGTAGCAACAGCGACAACAACTAAGCCAGTTGAGTAGGATTGGACATATGAATCATCTTTTGCGCCATTGCACTCAATTCTGTATCAAGCCAAAGAGCGATAAGACCACAAAATTTCACTTAAAGCCAAACCACCCAATGCCATTGTTGGAGCTGGAAAAAAGGATGTGATGATAAGTCTAAAACACTCATAACTTACTTCCTATTTTTCACTTGTTAGATATACAAGAATTCCCCAATTATTTTCATTCGAGCATTCTGACCTTATTTCTCCTCCAAAAAAAGAAAAAAGAAAAAAGAAAAAAGGCATCCTCACCTTATATTGAAGGTTAAAATTCAATTTCAATTTAAAGGAAAAAAAATTATGCGAAACATATTTGGTGTGGGGGATATTGAATCTAGGTGCACACTGCCAAAACGCAAAGTCATAACTATAAATGGAGATCCCAACATGTGCTCATCATTAATGATGATGTGTGATTCAATGATTAGCTGCCGATTCTTTTGCTTAGATGCAATCACAAATTTGTTCTTGAAGGACAAGCATATGTTTAGCTTTGCTAACCATGCCTTAATAATATACCTTAATTTCTGGATTTTGGTTTGTTTATGGTGATTTCTGAGATTTCTTATGAATCTTTTCAGGTATCATTTTAGTAATAAATGTAAGTTTCCTTCGCGGGGAAAAAACAGATGCTACTTAAACACTTCTGATAGCCAATGGCTTATGGTTTCTTCATCGTCCAGTATCAATTCTTTCCTATTGCAGCATACAGGAATCATGTCTTCTCTCAACAATCCCATAGGAGGTTCCCGGCAACAAAAAGGTTGCATATGGATTGACCCCATACCAAGCATAACTTGTACCCAGCTATTCGACCCCCTTCCCATTTGATGTTTTTGGACATCTGAGTCTAGTCACTCGTGTCATGTCCCAATCCTCGAGCGCATGCCCATCCCTCAGTGGCCGATAAAATTTTGCGACTTTCCAGGACGAGTCGCCGACCCCTTTCATTTTATTGCACATGAGGAAGCAAAAACAAATCCCTTGACAATAACCATCTTGGCATAGAAAAGCAGGATATCAAATTCAAAAACAAAACATGCTTTTAAATGCATACCAAGTCAAATACAAAAGTCTACAGTCACAAGACTTCAAATGATTGACTCTAAAAAAGAACTGTTCTATCTGACCTACACTTTAGATCACCTTAGCTCGGCTCCAGGTCTTCCACCCTACAGTCCTGAAAAATGAAGCCCACAACAGGGTGAGATATAAATCTCAGCGAGTTCACGCTTTAAACCCCGATTAGGAGGGTAATACGCCTAAGACGTCTTAATCACACAATCATGCAATCATAGAAACTTACCTTGTCTCAAATCCTCCCTGTAGGTCAGCACAGTTCCCATCACAACCATGTGTATATAGCACATTCACATATCAATTTGGAACGTCCAAACCAATCATTACTCACATGAGCAAGAATCACAATTTGATCACTGCTCACATGAGCAAGAACTATTGATACACATCAAAGCAAGAATTATAATTCAATCACTACTCACACAAGCAAGAACTACCAATACACATCAAAGCAAGAATTATAATTAAATCACTGCTCACACGAGCAAGAACTACCAATACATATCAAATCAAGAATTATAATTAAATCACTGCTCACACGAGTAAGAACTACCAATACACATCAAAGAAAGAATTACCGATACACGTCGATCCATCAATTCAACTCAACATGCGTTCCAATTAATTAACTATTAATTACTACCCACACGAGCAGTTTTATCCGACACACGTCATGAAGAATAATAAATACCGACACACGCCGGGGAAGGGTAAAATCCACTGACACCCGCCGGGGAAGAGTAATAATTACCGACACACGCCGGGAAAGACTAATAACTACTGACACACGTCGGGAAAGAATAATAACTACCAACACACGCCAGGAAAGAGTAAAATCCACTGACACATGCCAGGGAAGAATAATAACTACTAACGTCCACCAACACACGCTGGGGACGGTTTCTCTTAACTATTAACATCCATCAACAGACGCTGGGGACATATTCTCTCAACTATTAACATCCACTAACACATGCTGTCGTTTTGAAACAGTTAAACACCGACTGCTTGTCATGTTTGTCCAGAATTCATCTGAACCACTCAGCCTCTATCCTTTTTAACGCAACCCGCTTTAACAGGTTGTGTGATCCACCATTTCCTATGTAAGTTTTGTTTCCCTCATGAAAATCCTGTCTAAAAATTATATTGCAAAAATCTTTAATTTAAATTTTCATCTAAGCATGACAATTTGTGTTAGAGTTTGCAATTCACGTCAATTTCTGCTAGCATAAGACATCATAAGTCTTTCTCTATATAATTCAGAAATTATCTCTCGTCTCTTTTTTTCTATCAATTCGCGTTACCATTAAATCGTTGGAGTATAGAAAATGATCATGTTATCGAGAAAAGACTTGTGTTATGCATTACTATTAGCTGACAAACTATTCGTGGGAAGGATGTTATCATGGTGGGGACCGAGAAGCGAATGAGTCTCGTTCTCTCATTTCTTATCTTTTCATGTCAGCATTTTGTAGAGATATTATCATATTAGCAATGGTATTCCTTTTATCACATTTTGCTCAGAAGACCAGCATTGTCTCCACAAGACTTTGAATAGTCTACACTGAACACATCGACAGACTAGGACCCGCAAACCTTCTCGTACAAATGGAACATTAATCGATTTTGGATTCATCCACTTTGGTTCTTCGTGGACGGTTGACAACTAAGTATAGGCACGGGTCGATCTCGGGTTCTGCAAACGAAATCTAGAATAAATCGCTCACTCAATTTCGAGGTTCTTGAAGTTGATGGCAAGAAAACCATGCGAGCAATTGGATGTAAAATACATGAATCTAGATTGACCAAGAAACATAAAATGCTGGTGGCTGAGGTGCGTAAATATGAATACAATATGACGCGGGTCGTTTAATATTGTTTATTTGCCAAATATTAGTTCAATATGTTATTGATTATGTAATATTACTATAAATATGATTTTAATATTATTCATTTGTCAAATATGAAGCCAAAATGAGATCGATCTTTCAAATAGATTACTCTAAAATGTGAGTCAACAATGAGATAGATAGTCCTGACGGATTTTTTCATTGATTTTCTAATATATTTATTTGTTAAATATGAGACCAATTGGAGATTGATCATCTAATATCATTATTTATCAGACATGTTTTTAATATTCTTTAATTGTCAAATAAGAGCCCATATGAGATTGATCTTTTAATATATAATTTGTTAAATATGAGCCAATCACATGATTGGTATCCCTATACTGTTAAATTCTTTCAAAACCTTATCTTGAGCAAGTTCATGTAAGGATAGACATTGCTGGTATTTCGAGATAGAATCTACACGTATGTATTACCAAAAATAAGCATAGTTCTCTTAGAGAATTATGAATAAAAATATTATGGAAGTATACCAATAATAGAAATTTTTAATAAAAATTTGCATTAGACTAGAGATGTAGAGTTAGAGATATGTTAGGATTAAAGATTTGCTAAAGTGATCATCAAAAACAATTTATCAAGAGTTTCGTGCGTAAGCATGCTATATGGCTCCACTTCTCAAGAGTTTTGCTCACTTTTTACTAGGTTTTTTTTTTTTAGTAACCCAGGACTCCGCCACATTCCCCCGTGCCCGAACAGCTCCTAAGGACCGGGCCCCCATACCTCGGGGAAGACTAGTATAGCAACCCACCGCCATGGCCCCTCACTTAAATCGCTAGCAACACAGGGTTTTCAACTCTTGACCTCAGCGATAAGGGAGGGACTCTCAACCAATTATGCTACCCACGGATGAGTCACTTTTTACTAGGTTGATGCCCCGTTTGTACAAGAATAAATTTTACTAGTATTTTACTTGAACAATGGCTGCAGAGCATTTGTTATGTAACAAAATAACAAAATATCGAAATTATAATGCACCTCGTGACATACGCAATTAATATTTTGAAAATTCGAATCTTTCTGCATTAAACATGTTTAACAAGTATCTCCAACGCATATTAGCAAGATTCATTTTATTTTCAGTCTTTTTAAGTAGGGAATGCGGCAAGATTTTCTCTAGTGAATCTGTCTTCCATGTTGCTTCCAAAAAGTTACTTCACTTATAGGCTGAAGTGCCATCAAATGAAGGGACAAATTGGGCCTTGTCGTGAAGATTTTTTTTCCCCGCATTGACAATATATTGTGAGATAAATCTTTCCTTTTTTATTTTTTATTTTTAATTTTAGCACATATTCAAAAATATGGTGATGATGATTAAACAGTAGAAAATGATGAATCTCAATCATATTTGTTATCTTGCTCTTCTGACCGAGAGTGCACTTTATGTAGCTTCGGTAAGCATTTGGGTACGACACCTGGCTAAGCCATAGGACCGCCTAACATTTAGTAGGCTGTGCCCTTCGGGTTGTGAGTTACTGCCGAACTTGGAAAAGGTTGTGCCCTTCAGACCATGTGTTACCACCGAACTTGGAAAAGACTGTTGTGACACCCCGAACCCTTCGCAGGTCGTCACCATCACCAATGTTACTCCTTATTACCTTTCTCCTTTAGAAGATGCGTCGTAATTCATAGACACAATTTTTTTTTTTTTAAAACAAAACGGTCCCAACGCGACTCAATAGCGGAAGCAAAATAAAGCATCATCATCTATCCCCTTACCAATCCATGATACCAATACACACCACTAATCACCATAATTTTTATAAACATGCCATGACACTTTATTTACATATATTTTCAAGATGGGATTACTCTTGGGTCGGTACATCAAAAAAGAAAAGCTAGGACTCAGCCATGTCCAGCTTAAAACCTCAAAAAGAACCCTTGACCCTCTACATCGCACATGTACAATCCCCCATCATAAGTGTCGGCTACTAACTCCCAAAAAAACACAACCCCTACTCGTCGCGCTCAGGTCTCACACCCATTCCGGTGCGTTAGGCGGTGGCGGTGGCAGCATCTCTCTCATCACCCAAACGCGGCGAACGTGAACAGAAACAAACTCCTGAACGACTGGACCCACAGCCAGGGCTATGTCGTACATGACAAGACAGCGTACGCGTATGTAGGTGAGTCCAGGCACGGAAGGACAACCGAACTCCTCACACTCTACCTCAACGTCGGATGGTAACCCGTAAAATGTACCTCGCATGACAGCAGGAAGCGGCATACTAGCTAATCTGAAATGTTATCCCCAGAAGGGGTGAGTACAACCACTCAGCAGATAGGGAAATCCAATAACAACTCAATGCATCAAGCAAATCATACATGCATTGCAGGCGTTACTTACCTTGAAACTATACGCATACTATCATGCATCATTATTATAGTCCTAACACGTACAAGCGTATCATCATATCAAGTATTTACATCACCATATCATATCATCATACACATCATCATGTATATCATTATCACCATGCATATCATCATGCATATCATCATGTATATCATCATCACCATGCATATCATCATGCACATCATCGTCACCATGCATATCATCATGCACATCATCGTCACCATGCATATCATCATGCACATCATCATCACCATGCATATCATCATGCACATCATCATCACCATGCATATCATCATGCATATCATCATCTTATTTATCTCATCATTTTATTTATCTCCTCGGGCAAAGACCTCCGAGGCTTCCGGCATTTAGCCTCCCAGGCCACCGGGCATCCGGCCCCCCACATTCCGGGCATCTCGCATCTCAACTAGCATCACGAGGCATTTCTCTTCGAGCAAAGACCTTCGACAGGGCTTCTGGCCCCCCCACATTCCGGGCATCCTGAATCTCCCAGGGAATTCCGGCAATGTATCTCTATACATTACGGGCATCATCCGCCATCACAACCATCTCCTCATTTACCATCATCCATGTTTACCATTATTTTAATCTCATTTTAACATGGCACATGGCATGATATCAAATAAATCATACTAGGCATGACATTCACACATGCATTGATTCAATGCCATACATATGCCAAGACTTTATCACATCTGCATCTCAATTCAATGTCATACACATACCAAGGCTTTATCACATATGCAACTCAATTCGATATCATACACATATCAAGGCTTTATCACACATGCAACATGAATTAATTAAATGGAATCTATGGCCAATGAAATAATCCATTTTATTTATTTATTTATTTATTTATTTATATTTATTATTATATATATTTTTAATAACTATAAATTACCAAAATTATCAAAATTCCAGAAATTATTAAACAAACCCATAGGATGATAATTACTTGCAAAATTCATGGCCAAATTGAATTTTTACAAAATCTCATAATTTTTCCCAAAACATCCTATGCTTCTCGGTGAAACCAGAATGCACGGTTTCCAAATAAATTCAATTAAAATATCCATATGGCCTCCAAAAATTATAAAATTTTACTGGATTATAGCCAAGACATTTTCATACAACTTTCATGAAGAACTCCAAGCCAGATTCCTTATAGATTATTTTATTCAACCTCACGAAACTTCTGGATCTATTACCGCATCGTCCAGTGTACACATCTCCGAAATATTGAGATTTCACCTACCTATTCTCTTTTTTTTTCTCTAATATTTGGATATGTTATGTGTCAAGGTGTCCTTTACAAGTTTTATGAAGAGATATAGGTCAAATAACCAGAGTATAGTCCTCAGTTTAGTCCTTTAAGTCTCGGATGTCTCGGAATACTTCACCAGAATCATCGTCTTCAAGATCTAGTGGATTTACCAAGCTATACTTGTTCTTTTCACTTCAAATTTGAGTATGTTGTATTTTAAGATGTTCCCTACAACTTTCGTGAAGAAATCAAAGTAAGATTCTCAACAAAAACCAACATACAACCATGAATCCAGCAAAAGGTCAGTAAAAACTCTCCAGATCTGAGGTCTCCGTAAGATGAGACTTTAACCCCTCAAATATCCATCATTTTCCACGAAATTTCAGTATGTTATAGTACGAGATGTTAGCTACAACTTTCATGAAGACATCAAAGCCAAAATCGGACTCCAAAAACACATGCAAGCTCAAACAAGTTACTGACCCACACGATCCGAGCAAGAACAGTCACACGACTTAAGAACAAGCCAACCATACCTCGGTTTTTCTCACTTAAAACACCCAAAATCTAACATGCAAACAGCATACAAGCATGCAAGAGAAGATAGAGGACTCCCACTTGCCTCTAGGATGGACGAACGATGACGTACGGCGGACGGACGGCAAGCGACGGCGACTCCCTCCTTCCTCTCTCTCTCGACCGCTCCTCCCTCTCGCATGATCTCTCTCTCTCTCTCTCTCTCTCTCTCTCTCACTCTCTCTTTGGGCGAGCAAATGGCCGGCCACCCTTCTCTCTCTTCCCTTCTTATACCCCTAAACTCTCGTGATTAGTAATGATTGCTTTGCCTCAACCATGGCCAATGCATGGCCTTCCCCTTTGCCACTTGTCCAATTACATGCATCATGGCCTTGGAGTTGGGCTTCTTGGGCTTGGGCTCCTTTATGGCCCGCGACCACTCCCTCTTGGGCCTCTATTGAGCCGACTAACTTGGCCCATTAAGCTTAGGCCAATGGGCCTAAGGCCCATTCCTAAAATTAACCCTTTTTCCTCTTTTTTTTTTTTGAAATTCTTCTATAAATATTTTTAAATTTCCATTTTCAATCTTGGCCAAAGTCTTGGGACAGCTTGTCTATTGAAATTTAATTTATAAATCTTATGGCCAAGCATAGATTATTAATCTATCAAATTTAAATTTTCACAATCATATGCACAAATCATCTCAATAGAAAGACTAATGACTAAAGCATAAGCCAAGGGAAATTTTATCACCTAATTAGGAACTTTAACACACCTTATGGCTTGTCATAGAATTTTGGGATGCCACAACTGTGCCCATTGGGCCGTGATTTCCACCTAACATAGGCTGTGCCCATTAGGCCGTGATTACTGCCGAACATTGAGTAGGCCGTGCCCATTGGGCTGTGATTAACCTAATTACACTAGGAGACCGTTGAACATGGAATAGGTTGTGCCTGTGAGTGGCCGTGATTAAAAATTGCAACGAGTGATTGATTGAGATATAGTGAGATGCGTTCCCATTGTTGAATGATGTTACTGTACATATATGAGAGATGAATTGTACTAACATTCGGGAGGGAACCAAGGCGAGGTGAGTCCTCTGATTTGTGTGGCTAGGTCTCTAGGCATATTTCATTCCTAGTCGGAGTTTAGGGGGTGAACTGTCTCACGTCGTCGTGGGCTCAACATTTTCAGGTCTTTAAATGGCGGTCGTGGAGGACTCGAAGCCCCGGAGTTTTGGGAGGTGGAGACCGAAGAATAGGTGAAAGTGTCTGACTAGCGGGTCATAGGACAGATCCCTTTTTGTTGAGCCGATCTTTTGTAAACAGCCTAGTATTGTGCTTTACCAAAAAAAAAAAAAAAAAAAAAAACAAGCTAGTATTGTGTATAAACCTGGGAGTGTTTATTAAAGGCTTGTTTTGGTTGTGATTTGTTGCCTGCCTTTCTATCCTAAGCTTTTGTTTTTAAGGGTATTTGTTCGCTTTCGCATACGTATTAAAATGAATGGGTCGACAATGCGTTATGGGACGTCACATATTTATCGACCATCGAGGGATGGGCACGTACTTGAGGATCGGAGCGTGACAATATCTCACCCCGTTGTTTTTTAATATTTTTTAGGCCCGTAGTATGGAAAACCTTCATGCTCAGTTTGGGGTCCCTTTGGAGACGAGAGATTGACCTAATGTTAGTGAACTTTAGCTTAACCCGGACCCACTGTTGGTTTTATTGATTGGTTGGAAGTTGCCAATGTAAAGGCTTGTAATCACTAAACTTCCTAGGGTTAGTAGTAAATTTTCAAAAGAAGTATTTGGTTTGATGTTGTGGGTTTTCCGTGCTATTCCTATTATATTTTGGTTTGTTGGGAGTTGTTATACACGTTCCACTTGCGTTCAATTGAAAGATAAAAAGAATGAGTCGACGACGCATCTTGGGACGTCGTAAATTTATCGACCGTTATGGGATGTTCGCATGTTTGGGGGTTTGGGGCGTGACAGAGGGGGTGGTCTCTAGTCGTTGAGCACTAGTATAATATTGTGCATATGTTTCTCCTATGACATAACCACTCAAAAGTAGTTTCCTTGCTATTTCAGTCATGCCTCCATATCTCCGAGGATCTCGATCCTATGTTCCAATGATGCCATTATAGTGTGTTTAGGTGGTTTGTCCTTAAAAACCGTGCATTGATCCTTCACCCTTGCTTTAACTTAATATTTTTTCCATGATCTATTGAACTTTAACTCTGCCTCTTTGACGAATGATTTCGAATTGGAATATCACAACTGTTTTTGGCACTTCTCATATATCTCTTCCCTATTGGTAGTCACAATCAGTGATTCTTTTTAATTGGTATCTTTGCCAACCAACTCTACTATGATGTTTGCCATCATCAACGGAACACCGTTTTATATCGACAGTTGATTAATGGTCATGGATGTATCTTGATATAGGCAACATTTTTTATGGTAGTTGACGATGGCTCATGCATTTAATAATAACTTGTATTCTAGTTGCGTGCCTAATGACCTGGTCATATTTGGTGCAAATATATGCCTCCTTTTAAAAAAATTAAAAGTAATTTTTGTTTCTTTTAAAATATCTAAATCATGCGGGTCTTCGTTTCTCGGACAATACTAATGCCTATTTTACCTCTGAAGCTTTGTACTTTGTGTGCAGTCTGCTACCTCATAGCTTCCTGGCACGTCAATTCAATCGACACGATCCATGAATTGCTATTATCATGAATCATATCTCAATTAGGGGTGAGCATGGTCTAGGTTGGGCCAGTCCACCCCCACCCTAGGGCCAACCTGCACAGTGCTGGTCCTCAATTTTTGAGACCGAGGACCGACCCTATTGAGTTTGGGACCGAGGACCGAATCGACCCAATGGGTTCGGTCCGGTTCCAGGGTCAACCTAGAACCAACTAATAATTTTATTTCATTTTTTGTACTCCTTAAAAAAGTGATTGAGGACCGAATTGATCTAATGGGTTCGGGCCGATTTCAATGTCAACCAAAAACCAACCAATAACTTTTTATTTCATTTTTTGTACTCCTTGAAAGGGCAACCGGAGATTGTATCGACCTAATGGGTTCAATGATAAGCGAGGTCAGCTAAGATAGGCAAGCGATGAATTTCAAGTGGGGTGAGCGTCGAATAGAATGAGCGTCGAACATAATGAGCATTGAATGTCAAGCAGGGAGCAATAAGCCAAGCGAGCATCGAGCGGCGAGCGGCACAAGTGACCCAAAGCGAGCGGGGCAAGTGTCGAGTGTCGAGCAGAGAAATTAATTCTTTCGATTTTGGAAAATTGTAAACTAAGAGGACAAATAAGATAGAAGAGAACGAATACTAGAGGAGGATAACATTAGGTGCCTTTTTGGACACCGTAAAGACTCTTCACAAAAATATTTTCCTCATTCGTAAATTATGACTATTAACGCCGTAAAAGGCATTAAAAATCTAAGTTACTAAAGAATAATGTAAAATTATTTGAACTCCTCACTAAATAGCTATTTAATGTTGTTGACACCGTTTATTTTAAGGTTTTCTCTATATAAAATTTATATATATAAATAAATATATTTATATAGTCGGGGTTGGTTCGGGTTGGATCGACCCGAAACTCTTAAGACCGAGGACCGACCCGCACAATGCTGGTCCAATAATTTCAGAACCAATGATCGACCCAGTCTCCTTGGGAACCGGACTAGGACTGGCAGGGTTGGGCCGGTCCAGGGTTGGTCCAGGGTTGACTCTAGATCGATGCTCACCCTTAATCTCAATGTACAATGGCCCATTTTTGGAAAGTATAAATTCTGCCAAGATTTGATTTTTATCTCACTTCCTTCTTAGTATTCAACCTTAAATCCTAATCCTCTTCTACTCAAAGCTCTTGACCTGAAGGTTCCACTTGTCATCAACCTTGTTGTTTCTATGGCCCCTAAAGTCTAAAGCCTCCATATACTGCTTTGCGGATTATATTTCTAAGTTTGAAAAGTAAAAAGAAATAGATTTTGTGGAAAGGAGTTTATGGAGGAAAAGAGGATCTAAGCATGGGCTAGGCCGATCCTCACTTAAGCCAGGGATCTTTTATTTATACTGAATCCAAAATTGGATTCCTAATCCAATACCTTTACTTGTACAATCATACAATGACGTATCATTTAACTGCTTTTACGTTTCCATTGGTTATAATCCCAAACAAACAATAGAAGTAAAATAGAACAGGAGTTAAGTCCTCTTTTAATGATTTGAATATTGTGGAAAACAAAAAGAAATAAATATGATAAAAAGCCGGGCCTCGCCAAAGCCAACTCTTGCTCAGGCGCAGCTCAGTGAGGTTTACCCTTGCCTATGGCCAGCAAGAGCGATCCTCACCTAGGCGAGGCTAGTCCTTGCTAACCACTAACAAAAAGAAAAGGGAAAGAAAAAGAAAGGAAAAAAAATTCAAAAAAAAATATAAAAAAAATCCACATCAACATTGGTCATACCACATAGGACTGCCAATATTTATATCAGTAATTTCTGGTCTAAATTGGGCGGATGAATTAAATTGATATCAATGTGAAAATGTTTATAACTAAATTGACTCGATTGAAAGGTTTCTGAATGAGTCGGTACTAATGCAATAGATTTTGATTTTTTTTTAATACTTTTTCCACATATAGGAATCATGTCTTCTCTCAACAATCTCATAGATAGAGCCTGGCAACAAGAAGGTTGTATATGAAGACCCTAACCCAGATAACGTGTGCCGGCCTTCTAGACCCCTCTTCCTGTTCGGAGATTTTGGACCTCTGGGCTTAGTCGCGTGTCAAATGTTTCTAGCAAAAGAAAGACGAAAGGTAATAAACTGACGTTTTTCTACAAAATTTTTAATTTTTTCTCGCGAACGAGCATGCCATTTCTAGTTTCCTTGGAAAGCCGCCAATCTAACTGGATGTTTAGAAGTTTCTTCTCGTATTATTCACGGTGGAAAAAAAAGGGAAATCTATGCCCATTCCCTCTCAAAGTCAATGGATGCACCTTGTTCATGAGAAGGTAATGCCTACTTTTAGATAGTAAAAATCAAGTAATAATCTTTCCAACGAACTCATAACGAAGAGGTTGCACGGAAGGATAGAAACTAAACAATCTACTCGCGAGATACCTAAGATTAATTCATTGATTTTTGCCGGGTTCAAGTTGAAAGAAGGCAAAGAGGAGAAGTAAGAATGGACGGAGTCGAGAGAGAGAGTGGCGTAGGAAGACTTTGTTGTATTCTCTCATTGTAATTCGGAATGTACAAATCTCCTAAGATATAATACAAGCTGTATTCTGTGTAAGGAAGTAAATGATCTAAAAAATCAATCTAGATCTAAATCTAATATTTAATTGACATATATACACAAATCATGATCAATTAAGAAGAAAACATCTCGGGCAATTCGCATATCTTCCAACACTCCCTCTCAAGCTGGTGGCTTATAGATGTCCAAGATGCCTAGCTTGTTTAGTAGATATGCGTGTTGTCTCTAACATAGGGGATTGGTGAACATGTCTGCTGGTTGTTCCGTTGTCCCAATTCCTCTTGTCTTAATTACTCCTTCTTGGATCTTTTCCCGCGTAAAGTGACAATCCACTTCTATATGTTTGGTTCTTTCATGCACTTAGGATTGGATGCAAGTTTAAGAGCCGCATCATTATCACAATATAGCTTCATGGGTTTTGCACTTCTACTCCAAGATCCTTAAGTAATCCTCGTATCCAAACTATTTGGCAAGTGGCCTTAGCCATAGCTCGATACTTTGCTTCGGCTGAGGATAGAGACACAGTGGCTTGTTTCTTGGTCTTCCAAGAAAGAAGAGATTCTCCCAACTTAATGCAATATCCAGTGACAGATCTTCGACTAATATGACATGTTGCATAGTCTGCATCACAATATGCTGTCATCCTCATGTCACATTTTTTAGATAGAAATATCCCAAGTCCTAGACATTTCTTCAGATATTTTACGACCTTTAAGGCCGCATCCAAATGAGAACGCTTCAATTGGTGCATAAACTGGCCAAGTTTCTGAACCGCATATGAGATATCAAATCTAGTCATTGTCAAGTATATAAGTTTCCCAACAAGTCTTTGATAGCCTGACGGATCACTGAGTACGAGATCATCATTTCGAGATATTCCCTTATCATAATCTACAGTGGTCAACTTAGTGTTTTGCTCTATGGGAATTACAGCTGGCTTGTATCCTAATAAACCTGCTTCTGATATGATCTCTAATATAAACTTCCGTTGACTAAGGGAAATCCTCTTGTCAGATTGGGCAATTTCAATTCCAAGGAAATATTTTGGTGCTCCTAAGTATTTAATATGAAAGGTGGCATGCAAATATTCCTTGAAATTCTCTATAGAGGCTCTATCATTTCCCATAACAAGTATGTCATTGACATAAATCATCAAATAGATAGATGACATACCTTTAGTTCTTGAGAATAGAGCATAATCGTGCTTAGATTGCTTGAAGCCTGCTGTTGTAAAAGCACTGACAAATTTAGCATACCATTGTCTGGATGCCTGTTTTAATCCATAAAGGGATTTACGGAGACGACATACCTTATTCTCTCCCTGTCTCCGTATGCCTTGAGGGATATCCGTGTAGATTTCTTCATGTAAATCACTGTGGAGGAAGGCATTATGGACATCCATCTGATGTAGGTGCCAGTCATTAATGGCAACAACAGCTAAGAATGAACGGACTGTAACGTCTTTGGTAACTGGAGAGAACGTCTCGTGGTAGTCAAAACCTTCTCTTTGGGTGAACCCTTTGGCTACCAATCTGGCCTTGTACCGTTCAATAGAGCCATCAGCACGATACTTGATCTTGTAAACCCATTTGCATCCAATCGGTTTGCGATGAGGTGGTAGTGGGACAAGATCCCATGTATGATTATCAGTAAGTGCCTTCAATTCTGCCTTCATGGCTTCTTGCCATTTTGGATTAGTGGAAGCTTCTTCATAACTGGACAGTTTCTTGTCGTCGGATAAACGACAAATACAACATCTATGCTTCGGAGATAATCTATGAACGGAAACATATGAGGAGATTGGACACTGAATACCTGGAGAGTTGTGAGTAGCATAGACATAATCTTTAGTCCAGGTTGGAGGTCTTGTAGCTCGTCTAGACTGCATATGATACTCAGCTCCAGTGGTAGGTTGTGATGTCTCTAATGAGGAAGTTGGTGCAATGTTAAGAACTTCCACATTGGCAATGGAATCTTCTAATGCATCTTCTTGAATATGTTCTGAAGAATTCGAATTTGTATTGGAATTTGGTGGAGCTAGGACAGGACTCCTTGGCTGTGTTACTGGTATGTAGGAGAGGTCTTGATATGATGCCTCATCAGAGAGAAAATTATGATGGTTGGAAACTGTCTCTGGGCCTTCATCTAGAGATGTACTTTCAGAAAATAGAAAAATATTCTCATGGAAAATTACATCATGACTTACTAAGAATTCTCTTGTGGAGATCTCAAGAACCCGATATCCTTTTTGGAATTGGGATTGATGATGCTAGTACGAGTATCTAGAGGGGGGTGAATAGGTATACAAAGATTTTTCTTGATAATTTCTGTATACTTGCGCAATACTTAGTCAGTTCAAGGATTAGCGAAAGATAACAATCAACGTAAGACTGAGTAAGGAAAGAGAGAATTAAACACGCGGTTTATAGTGGTTCGGCTTGATTCAAGCCTACGTCCACTCTTACGCACCGACAGCCAATTTGGCTGGATTCCACTATGAACAAAGAGATGTTACAGTGTTGTTCTTCCTTGATTTCGTGTAGATGATCTACCACACTCGCTCAAGGTATCACCAAGTATAAACACTCTCTGTGTATACAATTTCGCTCGGATATGTATCGACTAATAATCAAGAAGCTTCGGACTGGAATTTTTCTATCAATCACATTCTAAAGACAACTAGAATGTCTTCCTTTTTATACTCCTTTATGCCATCATACCGTTGGCACTTACCAAAGGAATTCCTCCAATCTACCCGTTGGACGGAATCAATCAAGAAGATCATTCGAGCTATAAAAGGAACCCGACGATAGCCCATCAATCGGGATCTTGGTTTCCATGAATAGAACATTCCAAGAATACTTCGTCGACCATCGGATCTTTGAATGATTTAGATCAAAAGAATCCGTTATATTCATCCAGCCAAAAAGATCTTCTCCAAACGATAGGATTTAAATCCTCAACCATATACTTTGGCTCTGGATTTCCTTCGTCACTGGATCAGAAAGACTGTCAATGAGAATAGTCTTGAGTCTTGAGTCTCGAACCTTGAGTCTTGAATCTTGAGTCTGGTAGTCAGAGTCTTCAAACTTTAAACTAGACGATCCGTAGATACCCAGACTAGACTGAAGGAAACGTTTTGTCAGCTTCAAAATATTCTGAAACGATTTCTCCAACAATCTCCCCCTTTTTGATGGTGACAAAACTTTCCTGTAGATTTGAACCACTTTGACCTGCAAAAAAATTTCTCAAGCAATATGGCAATCTCATAAAGATTAACAAAGCAACTAGACTCTGCATCCATAGAAAATTGGTTAGTCTTTCATGAGTAATACCATATAACAACACTTGATATGAATGCAAACAGTCAAGCATTAAAATCCACAGCCAATTCAGTCAAGTTCAAGATCAAGTTCAAGTTCACACCCAAGATTGCTCAAGTCATAAACAAACATAAAAAAAAACTTATAGTCAAAGAAAGTTGGTTAGTTGGTTGGTTCAAATTGCTTCTCCCCTTTTTGTCAACATTAAAAAGGTGAGAAAGATGTCATGTCTGCTTGGGAATGCGCACAATCTGGAAGTCTCCCATGGACTGGACTACTCCTTCGAGCTTCTTCAAGTCTTCCCTCAGTTGAGCTACCTCTTCTCCCTTTGCATTGGCCTGAAGTTGCAGAGCGAGGTCTTTCATTTTCTCCTCCAGGGTAACTGAAGATGCTTGTCCAGCATTCTTCAAGGCTTGAATTTCACAGTCGAGCATAGATTTGGCCACGCATTTCCGAAGAATATCCATGATACGACGAAAATCTGCGGAATTGTCCTTCTGAGTACTTGCATTTGCAGACGATGGCACTTCTGTAAAGTCTTGCAGATTTGGTTCTGACGTATCGTGACCTTCTTCAGGCAATTGAGAAGCCTGAACTTCTTCTGGGGCTGCTGGAGATTGTCGTAGACCTTCACTATTGGCAGCATTAGGTGAGGACCTTTCTTGCTCGCCAACTCCCCCTATTTCTAGGACATCAAGAGGAGAAGAGTGATGATCATGCTCTTCTGTATCCTTCTCTCCAGATTCAGCTGCAGACTTTTCTTGCTCTTGTTCTCCTTTTTCTTCAGCTTCTGTCTCCTTCTCTCTCTGCTCTTCTTCTTCTCTGTTCTTGTCTTCTTCTTCTTCTTCTTCTTTCTGTTTCTTCCGCCGTTCTTGTTGATTGTGGAACGAACGTTTTGTCCTTATTAAAGCGAGAGATTGTGAGATCTTCCTCCTCATCTTCATCTTCATCATCCAAGATGAGAGTTCTCTTCTTTTTGGATGGGGCACCAATGGCTTCCTTTCCCTTTCTTTTTTGAAGCGAGACGGAACCGGAGTCTTCACTCAATTTCTCCATTACCTTAGAAAGTTCTTTCAAACGCATCTTTGTCAACATCTTTAAACCTGCCACCATCTTATCGCACGGTCGAACACGAGAGTGTGTGGAGGTTCAATATTCATGTGTCTCAAGATCCCGGTCGCGGACTGGATAAGGCAATTGTCCCTTATCTTTCGACATTGCTCGTACATGTGAAAGAGAATAGTGTGAGGGAGAGAGAACTTCTTCCCCGAGTTGATTGCGTACATCAATTTTGCTTCGAGTTAGACACATCGCCTTTGATGTAGACTTAGGCCTAATGCAATTGATCACAATTTTGTGCAGCACAATATTGATAGCGCGCATGCTCGAATAGATGATTTTTCCCTCAATGTCTCTGTCTTCAACAAGGTCCATTGTGGCACGAGCAACTGAAACTTTGATCAAGTTGATATCGTGCAACTCCAAGTATGTCCGCCAACATATCCACATCCAACACATAATCCTGATCTCGAACACTGAAAGATATTCTATTCGCATCAATAAAGCTAAGATTTGAATAGAAATATGCAATCAGTTGTGCATATCCTTCCATGGTGTCAGTGCAAAAACGTTCCAATTGAAGCGGGATCAACTTTTCTCTCAAGTTCACATTCACAAAGATCCGAAATCAAAGTCGACACTCCTAGGGTTTATCACCCCTCGCTTCAGCTTTGAAGAACAAAGTTTCTGTTCCTTTGATTTAAATAACTCCATCCTCTTTCCCTTCACCTTCGCAGCCACACCCAATCTCGGTTGAAAATCAGTGAACATTTTGTCATCGTCGTTCCCATCAATCAAATTTGGGCCCGACATCCGAGGGTCACTCGGAATATTTGCAATCGCTTCCTCTCGCTCTACCTTTAGGAGCAATTCCCAAATCCTCCATTTTCTTCGAAAAATGTACTCATTCCCATAGTTCTTTTCTTTAAGAAAATCATCCACATATTTCATCGAGTCCCAAGTACTTTTCAAAGCACGATAAAGTTTGTAAATATAAGAGGGTTTTTGGACTCTTACCGGGTCTCCGTCCTCGATTACCTCTTCTTCGGATGTTGACCGCACCTTGTGGGGTAAAAGGCGTTGAATGACGAAGTGGAGAATGAGTTGGGTTCGATGCCGACTCGACAATTCTTCCTCTTCGTGAGATCGAAGTGGGTAGGTCCCTCCTTCATCTTCGTGGTCCCCTTGTCGCGATTCTTGAGGACTTTCTCGAAGACGACATTCTTCTTGACTTTAAAAGATTTCTTTGCTTGCTTTCCCAAGAGAAGATGACAACTTTCTCGAGGATGAACTCGAAGTAGAAATCGGTTTGAGAGGAGAATGCTTTTAGGGTTTTGAAGATTGAAGATGAAAAACCGTATATATATATATAACTTAGTTTTGAAAAGGGGAAATTCAATCGGTACAAGGAAAGTGTACGAATACCTCTTTTCAAAATCGATAATTGCCAAAATTAATCCTTTTGAAAAGACAAGTTTTTCGATTTTCACGGAGACTAAAATAACAACGAAAAATCATACCTTTTCGAGTTTAGATAAAGTAACAACTTACGCCTATAGTTATCAACGTTTGAGTCGTAGAGATTTTGAGTCTGAGAGATTTGAGTCTGACGGTCATCAACTTTCTGAGTCTGAAGGTTGGAGAGTCTCTAGACTTTAACTTCTTCGAGCTTCAAAATGTTGAGTCTGGAGCGGATAAAATCGAATTGATTTTTCTCCAAAGGCTTTGTGAATATATCCGCGAGTTGACTTTTTGAATCAACAAATTGAATCGAGATTTCTCCATTTTGAATATGATCTCTAATAAAGTGATGTCGAATTTCTATATGCTTTGCTCTTGAATGAAGAATTGGATTTTTGGTGAGATTGATTGCGCTGGTGTTGTCACATTTGATTTCGTGCATGAGTCTTCAATCCCAAAGTCTTGTAGCTGTTGTTTTATCCATAGAATTTGTGAACAGCAGCTTCCAAGGGCAACATACTCGCTTCGTTGTTGAGAGAGCTACGGTGCTTTGTTTCCTTGAAAACCAAGACACCGTCCCCGCTTCCAAGCAACGGCAAGTTCCCCGAAGTACTCTTTCTATCGACTCGCAGCCGGCCGGATATGCGTCCGAATATCCTAGAAGATTAAAGTCTCCCTTCTTAGGATACCAAAGACCCATGCTTGAAGATGAAGCAACGTATTTAATGATACGTTTTGCAGCACCGAGATGAGATTCTTTAGGATCCGATTGAAACCTAGCACAGATGCAAACACTCAACAAAATGTCGTCTAGAAACGCAAGATAAAGAAGTGAACCGATGATACTCCCGTACAGCTTTTTGGTCAACTTTCTTCCCTTCCTCATCTTTGTCTATCTTCAAAGAACTTGACATTGGTATATCAGTCTTCTTGCAATTTTCCAATCCAAATCTTTTGACAAGATCATTAGCATATTTTTCTTTGTTAATGAAAGTTCCTTCCTTCAATTGCTTTATTTGAAGGCCAAGAAAGAATGTTAATTCTCCCATCATACTCATTTCAAACTCGTCCCCGCATAGACTTAGAAAATTTCTTGCATAGACTTTCATTAGGAGATCCAAAATAATATCATCCACATATATTTGAACGAGTAAAAAGCTTTTGTTTTCCTTTTTGATAAATAAGGTAGTATCTACTTTACCTTTGACAAAACCATTCTATAATAAAAACTTACTTAGTACGTCGTACCAAGCTCGAGGTGCTTGCTTTAGACCATACGGGGCCTTTTCATCAAAACCGAGTCCGGCTTCTTTGGATCTTCAAATCCAGGTGGTTGTTCCACATAAACTTTCTCTTGGATAAATCCATTTAGGAAAGCACTTTTGACATCCATTTGGAATAACCTGAAATTTTTGAAACAAGCAAACGCAAGTAATAGACGAATAGCTTCTAACCTTGTTACAGGAGCGTAAGTCTCATCATAGTCTATTCATTCTTCTTGCGTGTATCCCTTGGCCACGAGTCTTGCTTTATTCCGTACGACTTTTCCCTTTTCGTTCATCTTGTTTCGAACACCCATTTGGCTCCAATAACGCTTTTACCTTTTGGTTTAGACGTCAATTCCCGGACATCGTTAATGTTGAACTGTCTCGAGCTCCTCTTGCATAGCTTCAATCCAGCTTTCATCGATAAAGCTTCCTCTATGCTTTTTGGTTCAATTTCGAGATGAGAGCAACAAGACTAGACTCTTCACGTCTTTTGGATCTGGTGCGAATTCCTTCATTAATTTCGCCGATAATGAGATCTTTAGGATGGCTGGACTTATGCTTCCAGTTACTGGTTGATTTTGCTGGATGATGATCTCTTTCTTTATTTGAATCTTCATGAATATCTTGAGATACTTTTTCAGATATAAGCTTAGGAAGGTCTGGAGCAGGTTCTGACTCTTCATATTGAGTCTGACTGGATTCATCTTGCGTAAAGTCTTGAAATTTGACATTCATTAACTCCTCCACCGTCTGGCTTTTCTTGTTATAGACTCTGTAGGCTTTGCTTGATGTAGAATATCCAAGAAAGATGCCTTCATCTGATCTTTCTTCAAACTTACCAACTCGATCTTTTGCATTTTTCAATATAAAACATTTGCAACCAAACACATGAAAGTATGAAACAATAGGCTTCTTACCTTTGAATAATTCATAAGGGGTTTTCTCAAGAATAGGTCTTAGGAAGATTCTGTGATAATATAGCATGCTTTGTTGAAACAAACTTCAGCCCAAAACCGTGAAGAAATTTTGCTTTCAATTAAAAGAGTTCTAGCCATTTCTTGAAGAGATCTATTCTTTCTTTCCACAACTCCATTTTGTTGAGGAGTGTATGGAGAGGAGAATACGTGCTTAAAACCAGATTCATCACACAATTTTGTGAAATCTTGATTTTCAAATTCACCTCCATGATCTGTTTTTATACTTGATATAACACATCCTTTTTTCATTTTGAACCTTTTTAGCAAACTTTTCAAAATACGAAAAGGTTTATGATTTACTTGCAAGGAAATATACCCAAGTAAAGCGAGAGAAATCATCCACAATTACTAGGCAGTATTTCTTACCTCCAATACTCTTAGTTCTGGTTGGTCCGAAGAGATCCATATGCAGCAACTGTAGTACATGATTAGTAGAGACATGATTTATTTGCTTAAATGAATTTCTTACCTGTTTTCCCAGAATACGGGGTGTGCATGGATCGGACTTTTGATATGGTAATTTGGGTAGACCTCGAACAAGCTGCTTTGATGAGATTTTGGCTAATTGCTTCATATTGACATGGCCAAGCTTTCTCGTGCCATAAGCTTGCTTCATCTTGAATTGAGATTAGACATTGTGATTCATTTAATTTCATGTCTAATAGGTAGATGTTCCCATGTCTTCGACCCATGAAAGACTGAGTAGAGTCTTTACTAATTCCATAGCAAATTCCTTCTTGAAAGGAGATCTTGAAACCGCATCACACGCTTGGCTAATCTTTGAGGAGATTATAGTTGAGTCCTTCCACTAAGGAAACATTGCTTATTGTGAGATTTCCAATTTTCACAGTTCCAAATCCCACAATGCTTCCTTTGCCGTTTCCTCCAAATGAAACATTTCCGCCGTTTACTTGAACTAGCTTTACAAAGCACTTTGAGTCTCCTGTCATGTGTCTTGAACATCCGCTGTCAAGATACCATTTTATCTTTTTCTTGATGGAGACCTGCATTTAAAAGAGAGTCTCAAGTTTTCTTTGGTACCCAAATTTTCTTGGGTCCTTTGGTGTTAGTAGGATAAGCATTATTAGGCCATACTTTCTTAACAGGCTTCCAAACCATGGGACACTCTTTTTCAAAGTGATCCTTTCTTTGTTACACTTTGAACACCTCGAGCATTTCGACCAACAGGTTTTACAAAAATTTTCTTGAAATGATTTTTGTAAGCCTCTCTCGACGGTCTTTTCTTAATTCTTTCTTTAACTTTAGGAAAATCAATCAAGGGAATTGTTTCCACTGTCATGCCTAGGCCAGACTTATTGAAGTAAGGTCTTTGAATAGAAAGAACTTTTTCAAGCTTTTCGGATCCTATTGAAAACTTCTTTGAAATATTTGATAAATCCGTTTTTAAGAAAACATTTTCTTTCAACAGATCATCTTCTTTTTCTTTAAGAGCAGAAACATTTAGCTCTAGACTTTTAACTCTTTCTTCTAAAATGACTTCCTTTTGTTTTAGAGCTGAGTTTTCCTTTTAAGTTCGGAAATCCTTTTGAGAGAAGTCTTAAGACGAAACATAGTTCATCAATATATTTAGAGACTTTGACAGGAATTTTAAAATCACTTACCTCAAATTCATCATCGAGTCCGATCCGAATCTAAGTCTGAGTCTGAATGTGCCATCAAACATATGTTGGCATATTCATTATCACTTTCTTCACATTCTGTATCACTCCAGGTTTCGGCTTTGAGAGCTTTTCGAAACTTCTCAGCTTTTCCTCTTTTCTTCTTCAGAAGAGGACAATTGGGTCTGATGTGTCCCTTTTTCTTACATTCGAAGCGTACTACATCTTTATTTGGTTCTTCATCATCAACGACTTGGTCTGCTGTCTTTGGAAACTTTGTTTCTTTGAATTGAACCTTCTGCCTTTTCTATTCAGTTTTCTGAATCTTCTTATCATGAGGGCGAGCTCCTCATCGTCCATATCATCTTCGAATCTGCATCATCGAGTCATCATTTGATTTTAATGCAATAGATTTCTTACCTCTTGGATCTTCGTCTTCATTAATTCGTTCCACTTCATAAGATTGAAGGGTTCCAATCAGCTCGTCGACGAGATAGAGGCATGATTCTTTGCGTCTCTCTTATTGAAGTCTTTATGTGATTCCGAGTCCTTGGAGAGTCCACGTAGTAGCTTGTTCACCTTCATGGGATCAGAAATTTTTTGTCATTGGTTCTCAAGACCATTGACAATATCTGTAAAACGACTAAACATGTCGCTTATAGATTCTCCTGGTTTCATTTTGAAAGCTTCATATTGACCGAGGAGAATGTTAATCCTGGTCTCCTTCACTCGATCTGTCCCTTCATAGGTGATGTGTAATCTATCCCATACTTCTTTTGCTGTAACACAAGAAGATATTATGTTATATTCAGTTGGAGATAAGGCACAATATAAAGAGTAAATTGTTTTTGCATCGAGTGCTTGTCTCTTGTTTGTCTCTTCCTAAGTCATTCCGCCGGCATCAACGGTTTCTTTTCCTCTTTCGAGAGATTGATGCAGCAGTAGGAGTAATTCCTCTTTCCACAACATCCCATTCCAGAGGATCCTTGGATCGTAAGAAAGCTTTCATCTTGTTCTTCCGGATGTTGTAATCCTTTCCGTCAAAGTAGGGTGGTCTTGTATTGCTTTGCCCTTCCATCAGCCCCGGTGCTAGCATACTAGCCATGGATCTTTTACTCGAAATAAAACACTTCAAACAAAGTAAGAACACGAGCTCTGATACCAATTGATGATGCTAGTACGAGTACCTAGAGGGGGGTGAATAGGTATACAAAGATTTTTCTTGATAATTTCTGTATACTTGCGCAATACTTAGTCAGTTCAAGGATTAGCGAAAGATAACAATCAACGTAAGACTAAGTAAGGAAAGCGAGAATTAAACACGCGGTTTATAGTGGTTCGGCTTGATTCAAGCCTACGTCCACTCTTCTGCACTGACAGCCAATTTGGCTGGATTCCACTATGAACAAAGAGATGTTACAGTGTTGTTCTTCCTTGATTTCTGTGTAGATGATCTACCACACTCGCTCAAGGTATCACCAAGTATAAACACTCTCCGTGTATACAATTTCGCTCGGACTGTATCGACTAATAATCAAGAAGCTTCAGACTGGGAATTTTTCTATCAATCACATTCTAAAGACAACTAGAATGTCTTCCTTTTTATACTCCTTTATGCCATCATACCGTTGGCACTTACCAAAGGAATTCCTCCAATCTACCCGTTGGACGGAATCAATCAAGAAGATCATTCGAGCTATAAAAGGAACTGACGATAGCCCATCAATCCTGTTCGCCCATACAATCAGGATCTTGGTTTCCATGAATAGAACATTCCAAGAATACTTCATCGACCATCGGATCTTTGAATGATTTAGATCAAAAGAATCTGTTATATTCATCCAGCCAAAAAGATCTTCTCCAGACGATAGGATTTAAATCCTCAACCATATACTTCGGCTCGGATTTCCTTCGTCACTTTGGATCGAAAGATTGTCAATGAGAATAGTCTTGAGTCTTGAGTCTCGAACCTTGAGTCTTGAATCTTGAGTCTCGGTAGTCAGAGTCTTCAGACTTTAAACTAGACGATCCGCAGATACCCAGACTAGACTGAAGGAAACGTTTTGTTAGCTTCAAAATATTCTGGAACGATTTCTCCAACAAGGATATCCCATAAAGATGCATCGCCGTGCACGTGGGCTAAATTTATCTCGAGATCCCATTGTTGCAACATAACAAAGACATCCGAAGATCCTGAGGTGATTCAATTCAAGTTTCTTCCCAAACAACAACTTGAATGGCGTTCGCCCATTGAGGATCCGAGTAGGCATTCGATTAATAAGATAACCTGCTGTGATGATACGGTCTCCCCAATAACTTTCTGGAATTGATGCTTGAAATTTTAAGGCACGAGCAACTTCCAATAGATGGCAATGCTTTCGTTCAACCACTCCATTTTGTTGTGGTGAGTAAACGCATCAACTTTCGTGTTGAATACCATGAGAATTGAATAACAGGGAGCATTCATGACTAAAAAATTCTCTCCCGTTATCAGTACGGATCCGCTGAATGGATTTCCTGAATTAAGTCTTGGATAGCATAATGAAATTTTTCATGTGAGAATAGACCTAATTCTTAGATTGCATAAGGAAAATCTATGTTGCCTGAGAATAGTCATCTACTATCGTAAGAAAATAACGAGAGCCATCATGATTGATTGTGTGATAAGGTCCCCAAATGTCCACATGAATTAATGCAAAAATTTCACTAGACCGTGAGGTACTAGAGGGAAATGGTGTACATGATTGCTTTGCAAGGGGACATATAGGACACTCAGGATATGGAAAAGAGGCACTGTGACCCAATCTCATATGCATAGTAAAATTTCTATCATTGGTAGTTGAATTACACAATGATTTCTTATTCAATGAATTGCAGGAAAAATTGAAATTACTTGGAAAACTCATCCAGAAATAGAGTCCTTCGGAAAGATTACCCAAGCCTATTAGTTTGCCAGTCGAAAAGGCCTGAAATAAATAGGTGTCAGCATCGAAAATTACTCGGCATGAATTTTCTTTGCAGGCTTTAGACACAGATATGAGGTTGAATTGGAATTCTAGGACATAGAGCACATTCTGGAGAATAATCTAAGGACCGAGATTCACTGTTCTTGTCACTTTGACATGAGTAATATTTCTGTTTGGTAATTGTATGGAGACAGGAAAATTCAAGCTTTCATTTATATGTGAAAAGAATCCCTTGTCTCATATAATATGGTCACTTGCCTTAGAGTCTATAATCCATGCCTTTATGGAAATAGAACTAATTAGGCAATGTGAAATACCTGAGAAACTTCTCCCTTTGTTGGATATATCCAACTTCTGCAATGCCTGCATGAGTTACTGATACTGACCATATAAAATAGGCTGGTCAATTTGTGGACCAGTTGGTCCAGTGACCTGATAAGCTGTGGAAATTTTTTTCTCCTTTTCTCCGGGTTTTTCGTGTAATTTCCAACAATTGTCAATGGTATGGTTAGTACGCTTGTAATAATCGTAAAAAAATTTACCCTTTCCTTTTGAATTTTTTGCGAAATTCCTTGATGACGTGGCAAAAATCTGGCCGTCCGCTCCTTTGAACGCGAGCTCCTGTCCACTGTCCGATCCAGGCGCGATCTCGACCTCTTGAGAATCGTTTGATCCTCACGTGTAATCTGGGCCATTCAATCCTCGCATGTAATCTGGGCCGTTCGTTTCTCACGTGTAATCTAGGCCGTTCGTCCCATCCCTTTTAAAGCTGCGAAAGTCTACGTCGCCAAACCCTAAGGGATTCTTTCTTTCCCTTTCGCGAGCTAGGGTTAGGGTTGTCCTAGCGGCCGCGTCTCTCCGTTCACCGCAGGCGATAAATTTCAGAATTGATCTATTTCGTATGAATTGGGCTGGTTGATTGAGTTTCAATAGCGGATAATGACTTTCTTCTTTACCAATCTCTATGGCAAAAAAAGAAAAAAAAAAAGTAATATGATGCTTGGTAGAAAACTTCAAAAGACAAAAAAGATGATTAATGGCTTTCTTCTTGGCCAATTTTTATTATTACATTGTCACGACCTAAAATTCGGGTGCACCACCTATAAGTTAGGTTAATAGATTGCTAAGCCTAAACTTAACTCGAGTTCTCCCAAGCCCATACCAATTCTCGACTTAGATTGAAGTTCTTAATATGCATGTGATTTTTAATTAGGAGTCGGCACTAATCTATTTTCGGTGGGTCGATTAGAAACCTAAGTAATGGGAGATTTACTTTACTACTACGAACTAGAGATTGTGAGTTCGGGGACTTGGTTACGCTAGATTTCTCTAACGCCCTTTCAGTACCTTTCCCTGTTTATTTTAAAAAATATTTTGTAGGTAGCTTGAATTTATTTTAATTTACCTCCCTAATATGTGAGGTGATTATGCGGGTATGCAAACCACCAATTAAACACCCAAATGAAGCAATGAATAAATTGCATGACTTACCTCATAGCAACAAAATCACCTGCAATGTTAGCTCAGAATTCACATCGACGATCCTAAATATGATTTCTAATTAACATGCAATCACTCAATTTTTGTTTTCACTTATTTAATGAAGATCATGATTTATGCAATGCATGTCACTAATCTAACATGAAATGATATGATATGGCAACATGACCTAAACTATATGACATGAATAAGCATGCAGCCTATCCTGAAGCATGAGATAATTTATTCTAAAAAATGATTTTTTGTATTTTCCATGAGATTCGAAATTAAAGAAATGCAACAATTAAATACGCAATCTAAATTAACTAAATGACCTAGTTCTAATGATGAGTAATTTCTAACTAAATGAACTTAGCAACAATTACTAGATGATGGGAATTTCATGAACCTAATTCTATATGACATGCGCATGATATTTTTGTATTTTTTTTAAAATTCGTAATTAAAAAAAAAAAACATTAAAAATCTAACTAAAGTCAGAACTAAAGTCAGAACTAAAGTGAGAACTAAAGTGAAAAGTTATCTATTTTAAATACCTTCTAGACATGCATTTAAAAAAAAAAAAAAAAAACTAACCTTTCAAGAAATCAATTATAATCTACATGGAATGCAAATGCAATTTTTCTGTGTTTTCAGGATAAATAGAACAATTAAGAGATAAACATTCAAACCATCCATGGTCATTCAAAACGTTATCCATCACTCAATTTGAAATTCAAATTCGATTATCTCGCTAATAAAATCAATAAATTGATCTTAAGTCTTAAAAATCAAAATATCAATTTTACTCTCACGTGAATAATTATTCCATCTAAAGTCTTATAGATAGAATAAAAATTCGTACGGTTGCAAATTGGACGTTACATCGGGGATTTCAACCATGCATCGAGAAATAAATCAAACAAAGAGACAAAATATCAAAAACTAAACAAGATAAAATAAATCTTCCTAATAAACTAAATCTAACAAATCTACCTAATAAAATAAAATAGATCTCTACCTAAATTTGAATTTTTCCAAAAATCCAATCGGTAGAATGGACCAATGGTGGGCGCAGCACGGCACAGCTCGGCTCTAGGGCAACGGCTGTGGTGGTATCTTGGCGTGGCTTGACAAAGCCGCAACAAGTTCGATGGGCTATCATTCGGGACACCAAGAAATCTGTGGCGTCGAGTTGAACAGGGAGCAGCAACGTCGACGCAGCAAGATCGTCGAGTTTCACCAATGTTGGACTGGGCCGTGATAGGCGCGATTCAAGGCTGAGAAACCGGCGGACGCTTCTGCACCAATGGATGGACGCTGGAGACGATGCTGTTCAGTCTTCTTTGAAGCACACCTGGACTATTGGCCGAAGTTGGGTTGCGGTGGGATGACCACGAAGCACTTGGCAACAAAAACAGCAAATTAATTGATGTTGGGCGCCCCTCACGGACACGATACCAGCACCCAAAAGAGCTGCAGGCACACGTGAAGATCACGACGTCGATGGAGTCCCATTGCTCTCACGATCCGCCCCCTTTCCTCTTGATTTCTCATGCGTGTTTTCTCAATTTCTTCCGTCGTGTACTCAATTGTTCCCCCTCTGCCAAGTGATCCCCAAGAGAGGACTCCCCCTTCGTTGACTTTTAAACACCAAAAAGAACCCACGAAAATTCAACAGAAGAAAACCCCTCACGATTTCTTCTCTCTCGCACGATTTTTCTCTTAATGTGCCCTTTTCTCAATTGTGGATCATGGCCGGTCCCCTCACGATTTCTTCTCTCTCTATGCTCTCAATTGTGGCCGTATGTTCAATGTGTGGCCTCCCCTAAACCCTATGCATTTTAATATATTTATAGGCCACGGATTAGGGTTTTTAATTTTCCAAATCCATATCCACGAAGATTTCTTTTCGAAACGCAATATTTGCTTTTGAATTGAAATTTCACAAAGATAAATCCGTAAAATCTCCCCCAAGGATATGGGCTTGGGCCGATTTCCTCTCTTCATGGGCTTAGCCCGACTCATCAAATTAAAGTTTCTAAACCATCAATTCAAACCCATCTGTCACCGGCCCAATGTAAATGCAAATTAAAAATAAATGCACGTAAAACTATATGATGTGCAATTAATCATTTTTCAGGGATAAAATTAACCCCTAATTTTTTAATGCAATAAATAAATGACCAAATCACCAAAATTTAGGTGTCAACAGCTGCCCATCTTTGAAAGTGAGCTCGTAAAAGTTGCATTCAAAGACAAATTGAGACCTAAATTTTGATCATGCATATGCACTGAATGATTGATTTTTTTTTTGTCCAAAAATGAATCCCATTTTAAAATGCAATTTATATGATGCATAGAAATGTTAATGCAAATGCATGATGCGAAATGAAAGAACGTACCTATAGTTACTTACCAATCAGTGCGGTAGAGCATCTTGAGGTACATGATAAATCCTCATTTACTCCACAAGTACCCAACTCTCACTCAGGTTCCTTGAAGAGTGTAATAGGTAATAGATTGAGACATTGAGATTGAGAAGAACACTCACATCCAAAGTGAAATGTTCAACAAAAAAAAATGGAGACATCCAGATCTAGACTAAGATGTCAAGATTTTTTAACTCGAAATACCTAGATCCAAACTAAGGTATAATGAGGAAGCTCGAAAAACATTCACATCTAAAGTGAAATGTTTAATGAAAAGAATTAAGACATTCAAATCCAAACTGAGATGTCAAGATTTTGTGCTCGAAATACCTAGATCCAGACTAAGGTATAACGAGAAGAATTGACAAACATTCGCATCCAAAGTGAAATGTTTGAATCAAGACATCCGGGCCCCGGACGAGATGTCATGATTTTTGAAGCTCGAAATACCTAGATCTAGTCTAAGGTATAACGAGAAAAATTGAAAAATATTCACGTCCAAAGTGAAATGTTTAACAAAAATAATTAAGACATTTAAATCCAGACTAAGATGTCAAAAGGAACCTACTTGGAATATCTTACCTTGAATGAGGGTAAAGTGATTCAAGATAGTTGGTGTTACCTATCCGAACCCGTACCATTCTACGGTCGCCCGCCCGAATAGTAACGAAGCTTTGTAAGAAGACCGCATTCCTAGGACCTGTACCTTTCTACGGTCGCCCAGTAAGGTAGCAAGATTTTGTAAGGAAACTATTTTCCTAGGACCCGTACCTTTCTACGATCGCATAGTATGGTAGTGTTTGGATTGTGTCTAGGACCCATACCATTCTACGGTTACCTAAATGAATAAACTAATTTTTCAAGACCCGTACCATTCTACGGTCGCCTAAATGGGGAAATAAATGTTGTCTAGGACCCGTTTCGTTCTACGGTCGCCTAGATGGAGATTCGTTTTCCAAGATCCATACCTTTCTACGGTCGCCTGAATAAGAAATCACTTTCCAGGACCCGTACCTTTCTACGGTTGTCTGTTAGAGCAATAAAGGTTGTTTAGGACCCGTACCAGTCTACGGTCGCCTAAACTAAGGTTTTACCTGGCTGGGACCGAAACCTTTCTTCGGTCACCTTAATCAAATTGAATCTAGAGAAAAATATTTTGGGAACAGCTCAATCGAGTGTCAGTGTAAAGGATTCTGGGCTACGAAAGCACGCCAGGTCGATAAAAGAAAACCAGGCTACAGAAACATGCTGGTTCGATAAAAGGGAACCTGAGCTACAAAAGCACTCCAGGTCAATATAAATGAACACCGGACTACGAAAGCACGCCGGGTCAATAAAGAGGGACTCTCGGCTACAAAAGCACGCCAGGTCAAGAACTCTTGGCTATGGAAGCATGCCGGGTCTATTAAAAGAGTCATCGGGCTACGGAAGCATGTCGAGTCAATAAAAAGAAACACTAGGCTACAAAAGCACACCAGGTCAAGAACTTCAAGCTACAGAAGCACGCCGGGTCTATTAAAAGAGACATCGGGTTATGGAAGCATGCCGAGTCAATGAAAAAGGACACTGGGCTACGAAAGCATGCCAGGTCAATTTAAAGGACATTGGGCTACGGAAGCACGCCGGGTCGATGAAATGGACGCTAGGCTACGAAAGCACGCCAGGTCAATATTAAGGATACCTTGACCAAGTCAAGTGTCGAGAATGGATAGAGATATACTTACTTGGTGATATATCTTGATTTTTTGGAATATGTTTTCTGGAACTTAGATATCCTGTAGAGGCCTCTCACCTCCTGGTAGAAATAAATTTTGGAACATCAAGGATGCACCTTGAATGTTCATGATGGTTTCTCATCTCCTAATATCATGAGGCATTCTGAAATGAACCCGAATGTCAGGAGCTCTTGGGTCTTTGAGAAAACATTATCTGTCAGACATGATTAGAGCAAAGATGCATTCACCAAAGAAATAAGCAATTAAGGCTATTATGGAATGCACACTTCAAAATCCACTGAAGTTTTTATTAATTCAATTGGGGTTCATACATAATGACCTTTGCATCACCCAAATTTCCACTGGAGAGAATTATTGTTCAAAATAATTTGCACTCATGACATGGATTTTCTAAGAATACTAAATGAGAGATATTTAGTTAGAAAGGACTTTCACTCACTCTTATTCGGAAAGGCAATTTTAAGAGAATCATTCAATTTCACCATATCGACAAGGGTTTGTGTATTCTCACAAGCGGTACGACCTTACCAATCTAAAGGGTCTTTAACAGGGGACCAAAATGTGGGCTTGGTCAATGGTTTGAACATGGACTCTTTAAATCAAGGCTTTTGAAAAACAATCTTGTAATCATCTCCGAGTTTACAAGTCAAGAACCCTGCAAAATGAGAACGAAATAATCTTGCTCGCACTTCTTCAAGCAATGCTTATAAACATATAAACTCCCATGTTAATTCAAGTGCCATAATCTGAAGAGACTTTATAAGGGACGTAACATAAGCTGCATTTATGGGTTGAGAAACAAAAGGATCATTAGGCTCAAAATATGTGTGAAGGGTGAGAGCTGATGATCATCTTGGTATTGCCACCAATTTTCTTGTGCTCCACTAACTGTAAAAGCTTGATATTTGTGTTCTTTGAATGCTGCTCCATGAGGGATGCAACCTTTTACAATTGATAGTCACCTCTCTTGACTTTTTTTCATTTTCATCTATGGGCATCGGCCTTGCTTTTACCAGGCATACCGCTTTTTCATGCCCCTTAGTTATATTTTGATTTCAATTCTTGCGCATAATGCATGCGTCAAGCAATTACACTTTGAATGACACTCGAACTTTCAAGGGTCTTCATTTGCCTTTTGCCTTGCCCCAATATGGGGGATGATCACCAACTAGGTTTAAAGAAAATGAATTTCCAGGCTCAAGTGGGCTATGCAAAGGGTATAAGTATGTATGATAGAGAAAGAAATGCTCTTCATCATCCTATGGCACTTAAATTAACACATGAATTCAATGTAATAGCATGACTTGAAGATTGATGCAAGTGAGAGCAATAAAATTTCAATTCATTTTCCTCACCTCATGATGTTATTTTACCTCTAATTTGCCCCGATGTGGGGTGGTTCTTGATAGGGGAAATTTGAAAAGAATATCCATAAGTGTATGAGCTCAAAAGGGTTAATCAATGAATCACTTGTAGTGTTTGGGATATAGAAATGAATTGCCCCTCATCATTTCGGTTATCACACCTTTTGTGAGAGAACTCTTTACCTTGTGGATACGAACTTTCCTATACGAACTTTCCTATACTCACCTCACAAGTGTATGAGTAGGGGACCGTGTATAGGATAGGATTTACCTTTCATCATCCTGACTCATCTCATTTAGTATGCTCAATTCATTCCACATCATTCATTAAATTAGTCCATCTTGATGTTCTTTAGTGGAATTGGTGGATAAAACATGTAAGAGTCACAATGCAAAATTCTTTTTAAAAGAGCTTAAAAACAAACAATTTACCACACTAAAAATGATTTTAAGCATTCATTCAGGGAATTCCCCCACAAAAGGACTATCTCAGTAATGGGTGTTCTTGGATTGCTCCTATTGAAAGGGAACAAACACACTAATTGATCAATCAAGACTGAAAATACGATCTTCAATTTGATAGACGCTCCATTCTTGCTTTTGCCCTTGATGTGCCTTTTTTCAAATTCTTTCTCATCCAGCCAAGAAAATAATTCTCTGAAACATAAAGTAAATGAGTCAGAAGATTAAACAGGGCTAACCTAATGCATGCTTTTGGAAACAGCTTGAAAAAGGATTTTTTTTTTTTTTTTTTTTTAAGGATTTTTATGAGGAAGCATGAAAAAGCCCAGTCCTCGAAATTCTCTTTGGATGACATTTTCTTTTCATTGTTGGATATTGTCACCGGGCTGGTTTGGCATACCCCATCATGTCCTCAAAACAAAACTTATAATTTTATTGATGTTCATCAATGAAATTACATTTATTGGAATGAAAAATGTGATATTCAAGCACTAGAAGAAATTTAAACCAATCCCTGAAAAGCAATAAGAATTCCCACGCAAGGGAAGGTGCAACTGAACATGCCCCTAATTAAACAAGGAAAGTGAACTACTTAGGACTATGAATTATGTGTGCTTGAGTTCTTCACCCTCCTTGATCTTGTGAAGCGAACCCTCCAGGTCAAAGATTCTTCCTTCTAGATATGTCACTAGTCTCTTCATGGTGGCATCAAATTCCGCTACCTCAGGAAAATGAGACAATTCAAAAGTTCTTTCGGCTCTCTTCTTTGAGTCGCAATTTCTCACTGAAGATAGAGTACCTATGTCATCACAGCCCTCTTGCTTGATAAGAAAAGCCACAGTAGCAGACAATTCATCGACTTGACTTTAGAGGTGTTCAATTTGCTTGTTCATATTGTCAATGATACAGTCCAACACATCATTTTGATTCGCCATTTTAGCTCTCGACCGTGTACGGATGTGTGAGCAAGATCGCTCCATAATAACCTAATTCAAATAAATGGGAACATGTAAGCATGAGGTGTAAATAGAGAGCTAGTCCATGATAGCAATCTAATCGATTTTTTTATTTTTTTATTTATTCTTGAAAAGTCTGTGCAAGAAGCGAATTTGCTAAAAATAACTAGAAAAATAAAAATAGGACACCCTAGCAAGAACTAAATTTCCTAAACACGAATTAGGAAAGGCCAAAATTTGAAACTCTTTAATGAGAACAATAAAGACATGAATAGAAAATAAGTTCTCCAAAGTTTTTATTATTTTCCAAATGATTCATTGCATGCCAATTTCCTCATTTCATTTCTAACTGACAAAGGAATTAAATCAATGATTGACCTAGATTGTCATGAACCGACCCAAAAGTATGACAAAATAAATTGCATAGTATATGAATGGAAGACTTACTTTACCAAGGAAAATCAACAGCAATCACACAGGCTCGATTTCTACTCTAAACGGCTTAACAAAGTGGAGCTAAGAGGATGATTTGACCGTTGCAGTCTCGCATTAACGTGTCAGGTTCCCCTAACTCCGGCTCAGTAGAATGGAATGCCCAATAATCATGCAGTGTCGTGGATATGGACAAACACATTCGACCCCATGAAAAACTTTTAGGGAAGAGAAGGTCAACCTCTACATAGTAGTCTCGCTTTCGAGAAAGTATCATTCTCAACACCATCCTAAAAATCCTATCACAGCCCAGGTCTAGCCACAGGTTGTGTGTGCAATAGTGTAGTGCTAAAAGCAGTAAAACATGCACAACAATTTAAATGCAAACAACATTTCTAATCAGGAAAAATAAATCATTCATCCCACACATTCCTGCAAGATAGGGATCAGCAAAGACTACTCTCCTTATACCTCACATCTACAAGAACATTTAACACCTAACACCTTAGGAATGTTAGGGACGTACCTGGTGTCCTCGCTGCCAAACAAAAACATTTTTAAAAGAAAAAGAAAAAATGGCCTAAGTCACTAAGTGTTTTAACACACGTCTCCAGCGGAGTCGCCAAGCTGTCGCGACCTAAAATTCGGGTGCACCATCTAGAATTTAGGTTAATGGATTGCTAAGCCTAAACTTAACTCGAGCTCTCCCAAGCCCATACCAATTTGCGACTTAGGTTTAAGTTCTTAACATGCATGTGATTTTTAATTAGGAGTTGCCACTAATCTATTTTCGGTGGGTCGATTAGAAACCCAAGTAAAGTAATGGGAGATTTACTTTACTCCTACGAACCAGAGATTGTGAGTTCGGGGACTTGGTTACGCTAGATTTCTCTAACGCCCTTTCAGTACATTTCCCTTTTTATTTTAAAAAATATTTTGCAGGCAGCTTGAATCGATTTTAATTTACCTCCCTAATATGTGAGGTGATTATGTGGGTGCGTAAACGACCAATTAAACACCCAAATGAAGCAATGAATAAATTGCATGACTTACCTCATAGCATCGAAAGCATCTACAATGTTAGCCCAAAATTCACATCGACGATCCTAAATATGATTTCTAATTAACATGCAATCACTCAATTTTTGTTTTTACTTATTTAATGAAGATCATGATTTATGCAATGCATGTCACTAATCTAACATGAAATGATATGATATGGCAACATGACCTAAACTATATGACATGAATAAGCATGCAGCCTATCTTGAAGCATGAGATGAATTTATTCTAAAAAATGATTTTTTGTATTTTCCATGAGATTCGAAATTAAAGAAATGCAACAATTAAATACGCAATCTAAATTAACTAAATGACCTAGTTCTAATGATGAGTAATTTCTAACTAAATGAACTTAGCAACAATCACTAGATGACGGGAATTTCATGAACCTAATTCTATATGACATGCGCATGATTTTTTTTTGTATTTTTTTAAGAAAATTCGTAATTAAAAAAAAAACACTAAAAATCTAACTAAAGTGAGAACTAAAGTGAAAAGTTATCTATTTTAAATACCTTCTAGACATGCATTTTAAAAAAAAAAAAATAACTAGCCTATCATGAAATCAATTATAATCTACATGGAATACAAATGCAATTTTTTTTTGTGTTTTCGGGATAAATAGAACACTTAAGAGATAAATATTCAAACCATCCATGGTCATTCAAAACGTTATCCATCACTCAATTTGAAATTCAAACTTGATTATCTTGCTAATAAAATCAATAAATTGATCTTAAGTCTTAAAGATCAAAATATCAATTTTACTCCCGCGTGAATAATTAATCCATCTAAAGTCTTATAGATAAAATAAAAATTCGTACGGTTGCAAATTGGACGTTACATCGAGGGATTTCAACCATGCATCGAGAAATAAATCAAACAAAGAGACAAAATATCAAAAACTAAACAAGATAAAATAAATCTTCCTAATAAACTAAACCTAACAAATCTACCTAATATAATAAAATAGATCTCTACCTAAATTTGAATTTTTCCAAAAATCCAATAGGTAGAATGGACCAACGGTGGGCGTGGCATGGCACGGCTCGGCTCTAGGGCAACGGCTGTGGTGGTATCTCGGCGTGGCTTGACAAAGCCGCGACAAGTTGGATGGGCTATTGTTCGGGACACCAAGAAATTTGTGGTGTCGAGTTGAAGAGGGAGCAGCAACGTCGACACAGCAAGATCGTTGAGTTTCATCAATGTTTGACTGGGCTGTGATAGGCACGATTCAAGGCTAAGAAACCGGTGGACGCTTCTGCACCAATGGATGGACGCTGGAGACGATGCTGTTCAATCTTCTTTGAAGCACACCTGGACTATTGGCGGAAGTTGGGTTGCGGTAGGATGACCACGAAGCACTTGGCTGTGGCATCCCAAAATTTCATAATAACCCCTGGATATACCATGAACCATGAATAGGTGATGGGAGTGTTATTGATTTATGTTATGGCCTTTAGACCAAAGAATTTTAATAGATTAATGCCGAGTATTTTAATGGAGAATTATTTGGGTAGAAATACATCTTATGTTAATGGATGATCAAGGTTGGTGCTATAGGACAATTTGAGAGGTGAGGACACCTGGAGTGCCATAACTTGGCACGCCGGGACACTTAAGTGCCATAACTTTAAAATGGTACACTTAAGTGCCATCATCGGAGTAAAATGGGACACTTAAGTGCCAATCCAGCCAAAAACCGGTCAAAATGCAAACGTGGCATTTTCCGGCGACTAGCTTAACTGATGTGGCAATTTTTTTTTTAAAAAAAAAAAGCACACGTGGAGGAGGAAAACGACATCACCCCATCCACTGTGCATTTGGCCAAACTAAACGACGACGTTTTTCGTTAGTGTTAAACGACCTCGTTTGGTTTAGTTGGATTTTAACATTTCGTCAGTTCACACTAGGTCTAACGTCCTCTCCATCCATCGCCGTTCACAGATCGCCGTTAGCAGGTGATAGGTCGCCGTCGTCGCTCGGCTTTGTCGCTCGCCGTCGTCGAGCGCCGTCATCGCTCGCCGTCGTCGATTTGCTCAGGTTTTTTCTCTTCTTCCTCTCCCCCGTGGTGAAATTAGGGCTCCGACTCGTTTATTAGGGCTCGGACTTCAAATTTGGGGGTCGGCTGGGAAAGGTCGGTCAGGCTTGATGTGAGATTTATGGCTGAGATGTAGTGCTACAATCCTATTGGGGGTTCGAATTGACAGTTTAGGAGCGGCATTGAAATATAGGCTCGGTGTAGGGCTCGGCGGGGGGAAAATTAGGGCTCAGTGTAGGGCTTGACGTCGCCTCATCCACTGTGATGTGTGATTCATTCAGGGTGTTTAATTGTGATGTGCGAAAGTAATTTGTAGTGGTCGGATGTGAAATGTGTGATGATTGGTGATTATTAAGGTTCATAGTATTGGACTTTGCACATGTTCGAATCGAAGGTTATGGGGATGGGGACTTCTGGATATTTTTTTAATAAATTGCATTGTTGAGGACCCATGCTGAGGAATCTCTCCATATTTTAAAGAAATGCGACGGCATAATCAAAGCAGTTGTCGGGTCCCATCTTTATTTTTATTTGTCCTTGTCCCGAGGCCTCTTGTTTTCAAGCTGCAGCTATCGTCTGACCGCATCTTCCCTCTCTCTTCTTCTTTTCTTTTCTTTTCTTTAATAAAGAGTGTAGGGACCTCCACTTGCAATTGTCTGTTCTTTGTGAATGTGGTCCCAAAAATTAATTGTATATTTGTCCTCTTTTTGTTGCGAAATGGCGCATAAAGACTATGTTGCTGTCATCGTTTACTACGGTGGAAATTTTGTGATTGGGGAGGATGAGTGGGAGTATGAGGGGGAATGAGGGTACTATCTTTGTAGATATAAAGAAGGCATCTTATATTGGATTTGTTAGGGATATAGTGACATTTTTGCCTTGTAGAGTACAAAAGTTATTGTACTTGTGTTCTGGGAAAGGCTTGAGAGATGGTTTGAGAGTTTTGGAAGATGATAATGGTTTTAGGGATGTCTTATATCATTATCTTCATGGCGAAGAGGCGAAAGTGTTTGTTGAAAACAATAGTGACGACGAAGATGATGACAGAGATACCACCCAAGTAGGAGAAGGAGGAGATGAAGTAGGTCATGATGGACAGGATGGGGAGGAGAGGGGCGCAGATGCTGTTCACCAGAGCGATTGTGACATGGGTGATGTCACCATCACTAAATTAGATTGGGAAGTAGTTGAATCCAGTGACGGTGATGATGACGATGACGATGAAGGGTTGGCGGCTGAAGCTGAAAATTTGTTAATCTTAAGTGACACCGACGATGAGGAGCTTACACAGTCAAAAAAAACAAAGGGACTTTTTGTCAGATAGATTTGCAACTTTGCATGTAACTGTTCATCCAAACAGAGACGAAGGCCCTGTAGATGTTGGTGTTGCTGGCTAGGACCTGGAGACAGATTATGAAGAAAGCATCGACATCGCAACTTCCCAAGACGAAGTTGAAGAAGATCAACGAGCTGTGCGTAAAAGGAAAAGTAAGTTTCCTTCCTATGATCCATCTGTTGCGTCTCCTACTTTGTCAGTAGGTATGAAATTCCATGATGTGATACAATTTAGGGAAGCTATACTGAGTTCTTCCATTGCTGCACAAAGAAATATTGATTTCATTAGAAATACCAAGAAATTTGTAAGAGCTAGGTGTTCGCAGCAAAACTGTCCATGGAAGATTTACGGTGCGTTTGTTAAGAAGAGTGGGTCTTTTCATATTAGAGCCTACCAAGAGGAACACACTTGTTCCATTAATTTTCAAAACAAACGGGTAACAAGTTCATGGTTGTCCAAGCACTTCTTCGATGTGATCAAGGTGATGCCCAACTTGAAACTTGCTAACTTTAGGATGCTGGTGAAGGAGCGTGTAGGCATCAATGTATCTAGGAATCGGTGCAAAAGAGCAAAGCAAAAGGTGATAAAGGTACTTATTGGTCGGTATGCTAAGGAATATGGGCGGGTGTGGGAGTATGCTTGGGAGTGTAGGCTGCAAAACCCTACAAGTAGAGTGTATGTAGAGGTGATTGAGAGACCGCTTCCGATCATGGGACCAAGTTCGATAAGTTCTATGTGTGCTTTGATGCATGCGAGACGAGGATTTTTAGCTGGTTGTAGACGGATTACGGGATTGGATGGCTGTTTCTTGAAGGGCTTGTGCAAGGGAGAATTATTGGCAGCGATTGGAAGAGATGCGAATAACCAAATGTTCCCACTAGCTTGGGCTATTGTAAAGATTGAGAACAAGGACAATTGGTCCCGGTTCTTGAAAAATCTGATGGTTGACTTGGAGATAACAAACGGGGAAGGGTGGGCATTCACGAGCGACCAACGAAGGTAATGCTTGTTTTTTGAAAAATTAGTCAATAGTTTGCTTTGCTTTGTAATATGAACATGTAATTTGCTCTAGTATTTCTTACTTTGAATTATTGCGGGGATTGGTTCCTAGAAGAACCGAGTTGTTGCCCCATGCTGAACATCGAATGTGTGCGCGGCACATATACGGAAATTGGGCAAATAAGTATAAAGGGGATAAGCTGCAATTGCAATTTTGGCAATTAGCAAAGAGTGCAAACATGGCTGACTTTAGAATAACCAAAGAAGGACTCGCTTCGGTTGACAAAGGAAGGTTGTGCTACTCTATTTCAACTAGAACCGAAGCATTGGTGCGGGGCATTCTTCAGTGAGGAGTTCAAGTGCGATAACGTCGACAACAACATTTGTGAAGTATTTAATTCGAAGATAATAGATGCCGATGCAAACCAGTCATCTCAATGCTTGAAGATATACGAGTTGCGGTTATGACTCGGCTGCAAAAACAAAGAGATGAGGCTGCAAAGTGGACAAGACAATATGGTCCTAGGATTGTGAAGAAATTGGATGAGAACTTGGCTGCAAGTACGCATTGTCATCCCATTTGGAATGGAGATGACGGATATGAGATAATGAAGGGTGCAAATAAGTATGTTGTCAATCTAGGAAGTAGGAAGTGTTCATGTAGAGCATGTCAAGTAAGTGAAATTCCATGTGCACATGCCATATGTGCCATCCAGTTGAAGGGCGACAATACATATGATTACATCGATGATTGGTACCATAAATCAAAATATCTTGCTTCCTATCAGTTCATGATGCAGCCAATTAAAAGTAGCAAGTTTTGGGAGCCCACGGATCATGAAGCACCTCAACCTTTGCCACTGAAGAAGACAATTGGAAGGACAAAACGAAGATGAAGAATGGCAGAGGGAGAGGTCTCGGGTCAGCAAAGAATGAGCAGGCAGGGTGCAAAGATCACGTGCTCTTCTTGTCGCCTAACAGGCCACAATATTAAAGGTTGTCAATTGAGGAAGCAACAACGGTTGAGGCAAGGTGAAGGGCCTAGTGAAGAGACAGTTGGAGAAATGCATACAGCAGGGCCAAGTGAGTCGACTATTCTTCAGTCAACAAGTGGAACCCCGGTAAGTCATGAAATTTATTTTATGTTTATGTTGCTTTCTTGTCATTTATCATAAAAATGTACATAATATCCTATTTGGCCTTGTATGTAATGTGTTTGTTAGGTCACAAGAACAACCTCAGTAAGTCATGAAACTGAACAGCCTGTTCGAAGAAGGCAAGGTAGAACACAGCCAGGTGAAAGATTGGCCCAAGCAGCATCACGGCCAGCTGAAGGATTCACCCAAGCAGCATCAGGGCTAGCTGAAGGATTGGCCCAAGCAGCATCACGGCCAGTGCAGTCGACTATTCTTTAACAGCGAAAGAAATACCCAGTGCTAAATTCAACCAATTTGTATTCAGTTTTTATTATTATATGTCTCGATATTATATTTATGGTATCTTTTGGCCTCTTTCTCGGGTTCGAAGAAAGCAAGTTGGAACTCAACGCCAACGAAGGGCCATCACGGGAGCCACCTCAAGGATCATCACAGGAGCCACCAGAAGAATCACTGCAAGGGGCACCACAAGTACCACCACCAGTACCACCAGAAGGCCCAACAGAAGGAGGTGTCACTGAAGTTGAAGGGCTACACAGAAGGGTAACTAGAACAAGGCCAGGTGAAGGGGCGGTACATAAAGGCCATCTAGAAGACGCCCGGACAATTGGTCGAAGAAGCCCCGGGCCGTAGTTAAAGGGCCCAAGAAAGCGGGAAAAAGGGGCAACAAATCACAAGTTCCTGAAAGTGATGCCCCTATTCAAACAAGAAGGGCACTTGGGAAGAGGTTAAGACAATATGGCTATGGCCTTTATACAGATGAGCGTACTGGAACAGTCATTCTCAATGTAAGTTTTATTGGCTGCATTTAATTTAATTTATGTTGTAGATTTTTGCTAACAATTTATTGTTTTTTTGTAGCACGGGAGAAGTTCGAAGTTCTTATCTCAGGCCCAACTCAAGAATCGACGGCTGCACCAACAAAAAAGAAAACATCAACATCAACTGTGCCAACAAAAAATAAGAGAAAGAACCCAGCTCCAGCTCCAGCTCCAGCTCCTTTTGATTCAATTCGGCCTAGGACATTTGCAGCTCCATCTGAGTCAGTGGATACTGAGAAGGTTGAAGAAGAAGTTGCACGTCCGTTAGAAAGAGTGCCAGAATTATGAATCAAGTGAAAGGCCCATCGAAAGGAGGACGAACATGGGGTGTCGTGCATATTGATTGATGAGATGAGATGTGATATTTATGGAGCTTAGGAGTAAAAACAGTTATGTAAACGATGATGTTGTCGTGCATATAGAAAGTCTCTAGATGGTTATCTTTTGTTTTGAAACTTTTCTTTAGTTTGTCATTCATTGATGTTATCAGACTCAGACTTGATGAAATATCAATGACATGATCTTGTGCTGCTTGTCAATTTATGTTGTTGTTTATCATGGATTCTGCTTTTACTTGTTGCTGCTGCTGTTGGTGTTCTGTGGTGATAGCTGGAGTGGTGATGTATCTAGTGATGGTGGATGGTGATGTTTTGTGGTAGTCAGTTTGTTCTTGGGGTGCTAATGTGGTGGGTCGGGGTCTTTGGTGTGGCTGGTGGTGATGCCCGGTGATTATTGGTTTGTGGTGGGGTTATAGGCTTAAGCGGCTGCACCTACACTGGTACAAGTGTGCGGTTTGCACATCTTACACCATGTGTACTGGTGCAAACTAGTGCAAGGCTCGGCTTGCACTAGTATCTTGTGCAAAGAACACCACCAGCATTGCGGTGGCCGGAGCACCTAGTGTGTAGTGTGGCTAGTGGTGATGGTTGGTGGTGTCGCCGGTGCTAGTGGCTGGCGCAATTTTTACAGAAAACCCACAAAAGAATTGGCACTTAACTGATCCTATTCTAAAAAAACTTGGCACTTAACTGTTCACTTTTAACTACAAGTGACACTTAACCGATCACTTTAACAATAACTTGACACTTAAGTGATCCTTTTTTCATCGCGACTAGCACTTACGTGATTACTAAATACAACTTATGGCACTCGGGTAATCATTCATGTTTATCTTGTGTATATGTTGGTCTGCATCAAAACAGAGAAGATGATTCTGCATCAAAACAGAGAAGATGATGGTAAACTTATGGCAAGTCCATACGACAGCACAAACAACAACAAAGCAACAATGATCTTGTTCCACAACAACACCATTTTTAACTATGGCAGTCGAAGAAACTTTTTCTCATTTTCAAGTACATTACATTTCATCATAAAGTACAATAGACAGCAAAACAACACCATAATACACGCTTGGTAACACTTTCGTTCAATTTTCATCATTGGAACTTCATTCTTGAAAGGTTTAGTTGAAGATGCTTGAGCGTGCATTGAGACTTCATTCTTCAAAAGTTTAACTGAAGACACTTGAGCTTGCATTGAGTCAACATCGTCCAAGTCATCCACGAACACAGATGGAGATTGCTGTCTTTTATGAAGTAGATCCAATATCACCTCTGTGGCTCGATCAAAGAACTTCTCATCGATCCATTTGAAGTATTTGCACTTCGACGCTTCTTTATATCGGGCGCATCCATAAAATCTTCTCCCAAGATTGATTTGAGTCCACGATGTTCTTCTTGGACTCGGTAACCCACAAAAACAGAAACGCTGGCCTTCTCATTCGCTTCAGTGAAAGGAAATTGAGGCGCTGCTGCGAGTCTTGCTCTCCATTTCCAAGATTCGACGAAGGAATTTTGGGCAAATGAAAATTAGGGTTCGAGACTTCAATTCGAGCACTTCAATAGGGATTTTGGCCGATTTAGGGTTTTAGATTTGGGGCATTTGGAGAGACGACATCGTTTTTGGAAGATTTGGGGCTTTTATTATGCAGACGACGTCGTTTCTGGTAAGTGAGGGCCGACTCGCTCTCTCCGGCGAGCCACGTAGGCAAAAAATAGTAATAAAATATTGCCACGTAGGATTTCCGGCAAGGGTCGCCGGAGGTGGCACTTAAGTGTCCCACTCGAAAAAAAAAAAAAGTGGCACTTAAGTGTACCGTTTTGAAGTTATGGCACCTAAGTGTCCCGGCGTGCCAAGTTATGGCACTTGTGGTGGACTTCTGCCGACAATTTGATAAAGAAGACTTTGTTCTTGACTATGCACTTTATAGATTTGATTATATGGATTAATGTCGCAAAGTCTTTTGGCCATTTTATTATTCAATTAGGTATTTATTTAAATGAGGATTAAGATGGATTATCAAAAATAAATATGGGCCATTTAAGCTTGGACTTTAGGCCCAAGTGTGTTGGGCCTAAAGCAGGCCAAGAGGCCCAAACCGTCGGCCCATGAAGGAGAACCGGATGGAGGCCACGCCACCTCCTCCATTTGTCCTCTTGATGCAGCCACTTGTCTCCTTGTTGAAGCCAC
Source organism: Eucalyptus albens (assembly GCA_014182695.1). Classification (NCBI taxonomy): domain Eukaryota; kingdom Viridiplantae; phylum Streptophyta; class Magnoliopsida; order Myrtales; family Myrtaceae; genus Eucalyptus; species Eucalyptus albens. The sequence continues at coordinate 21,405,982 of CM024654.1, read as the reverse complement.
TTGTCCTCCTCTTGGAGCCAAGTGTCTCATGCATGCAAAAACCTAATGATTACAAGCAAATAAGAGAATAAAAGGAAAAGGGGGAGGGGGATTTCGACCAGAAGAGAGAGAAGAGAGAGAGTACCGTCCAAAGAAAGAAGAGAGAAAGAGAGGAAGAGAGGAAGAGGAGACGCCGTCGAGCCCGCCTAGTCCCGCCGTCGTTCTTGCTGTGTTTTCCTTTGATTTGAAGCAAGTGAAGCCTAAAACCTACCCTTTGCATTGCTGTGTGTATGTGTAGTAGATGGCAAGTCTTGATTGTGGTAGATGGGATGAAATTTCGGAGCTTTGGAGAGAGATTCGTTGGCCATGCATGTTGTTTCTGGAAAGACCAGTTTGATCATTCTTGAGTTTGTGTGTTGCATGTGACTTTTTAGTCGGAATCTTGTTTTGATTTCTTCGTGAAAGTTGTAGAGAACACCTTGAAGAACAATATACTAAAACTTGAGGTAAAACGAACAAGAAATGGTCAGTGAAATGACTTTTCTTTGGAGAGACTAGATATGAAATTCATTGTGCTGACCTTAAGTGGTTTCGTGGTCTGTAAAGTAACCTTCTTGTGAAAATATCACTTCTATCTCTTAACAAAAGTTGTAGTGTACTTCTTGAGGTAGAACATATAAAAAATTTAGAGGAAATGAACAAAAATAGGTCGGTGAAATCGTTGTCTTATGAAGAAACTGGATCTGGGAAAAACGCTGTTTCAACCTAGTATGATTTCGGGATTTTTATAAAATCATACAGTTAGAATTTGGTCGCATGTCCTAAGGAAACGATTTTTCTTCAACACAGGTAGATCTGGAAAACAATACCGAGAATAGGAAAAGTAAATTGATTTTATCTTTTATTCCAGAACGAATTGGATTACGATTTTTTCATGAAACTTGTATCTCTAGGTCTTAAATGCAGCGTGTCCAAATCTCAAAATTTTTTGAGTTTATTTAAGGGTTCAATCGAAATTATTTTCAAAACTGTGCATGGATGATGTTAAAATCTTTTTTTCAGTGATGTATGGACCTGTACGTATTCTGTGAAGCCTTGTTTGATATGGTGTTCTTCACGAAATGTGTTTTCTTAGATCTTATCTACAATGTGTTGAACACCCATTTGGCTCCAATAACAGTTTTACCTTTTTGGTTTAGATGTCAATTCCCAGACATCATTAACATTGAACTGTCTGAGCTCTTCTTGCATAGCTTCAATCCAGCTTTCATTAGATAAAGCTTCTTCTATGTTTTTTGGTTCAATTTCAGAAATGAGAGCCACAGCACTAGACTCTTCGCGCCTTTTGGATCTTGTGCGAATTCCTTCATTAATGTCGCCAATAATAGGATCTTTGGGATGACTGGATTTGTGCTTCCAGTTACTGGTTGATTCGTCAGGTTGATGATCTCTTTCTTTACTTGAATCTTCACGAACAGCTTGATGCTGGTCTTCCAGAGTCTGAGATGCTTCTTGAGTTGTAAGCTTTAGAGAGTCTGGAGCAGATTCAGATTCTTCATGATGAGTCTGACTGGATTCATTTTGCATAGAATCTTGAAATTTGACATTCATTGATTCCTCCACAGATTGACTCTTCTTGTTGTAGACTCTGTAGGCTTTGCTTGATGTAGAATATCCAAGGAAGATGCCTTCATCTGATCTTTCTTCAAACTTACCAACTCGATCTTTTGCATTTTTCAGTATAAAGCATTTGCAACCGAACACATGAAAGTATGAAACAATAGGCTTCTTACCTTTGAATAACTCATAAGGGGTTTTCTCTAGAATAGGTCTTAAAAAGACTCTATTGATAATATAGCACGCTGTTGAAACAGCTTCAGCCCAAAATCGTGAAGAAATCTTACTTTTAATTAAAAGAGTTCTAGCCATTTCTTGAAGAGATCTATTCTTTCTTTCCACAACTTCATTTTGCTAAGGAGTATATGGAGAGGAGAACACATGCTTAAAGCCAGATTTATCACAAAATTTTGTAAAATCTTGATTTTCAAATTCACCCCCATGATCTGTTCTTATACTTGAGATAACACATCCTTTTTCATTTTGAACCTTTTTAGCAAACTTTTCAAAATACGAGAAGGTTTCGCACTTACTTGCAAGGAAATATACCCAAGTAAATCGGGAGTAATCGTCCACAATTACTAGGCAATATTTCTTACCTCTAATGCTCTGGGTTCTTGTTGGTCCGAAGAGATCCATATGCAACAGCTGTAGTACATGATTAGTAGTGACATGATTTATTGGCTTAAATGAATTTCTTACCTGCTTTCCCAAGATATATGGAGTGCATAGATCAGACTTTTTGTATGATAAATTGGGTAGACCATGAACAAGCTGCTTTGTTAAGATTTTGGCTAATTGCTTCATATTGATGTGACCAAGCTTTATGTGCCATAAGCTTGCTTCGTCTTGAATTAAGATTAAGCATTGCGATTCATCCGGTTTCACATCCAAGAGATAGATATTTCCATGCCTTCGACCCATGAAAGACTGAGTAGAGTCTTTACTAGTTCCAGAACATATTCCTTCTTGAAAGAAGATCTTAAAACCAAAGATCACACGGTTGGCGATACCGAGAAGATTGTAATTGAGTCCTTCCACTAGGGAAACATTACTTATTGTGAGATTTCTAATTTTCATAGTTCCAAATCCCACAATTCTTCCTTTGTTGTTTCCTCCAAATGAGACTTTTCCACCATTTACTTGAACGATCTTTATAAAGCAATTTGAGTCTCCTGTCATATGTCTTGAGCATCCGCTGTCCAGATATCACTTTACCTTTTTCTTGATGGAGACCTGCATTTAAAAGAGAGTCTCAAGCTTCCTTTGGTACCCATATTTTCTTGGGTCCATTGGTGTTAGTAAGATAAACAAGTATTAGCCCATGTTTTCATAACAGGTTTCCAAACCATAGGATACTCTTTTTCAAAGTGATCTAGGCTATTGCACTTTGAACACCGAGGGCATTTCGACCTATAGACTTTACAAAAGCTTTCTTGAAATGATTTTTGTAAGCCTCTCTCGAGGGTCTTTGTTTAATTCTTTCTTTTACTTTAGGAAAATCAATCAAGGGAATTGTTTCTGCTGTCATACCTAGACCAAACTTATTGAAGTAAGTTCTTTGAGCTGAAAGAATTTTTTCAAGTTTCTCGGACCCTATTGAAAATTTCTTTGAGATATTTGATGAGTCACTTTTTAAAAGAGCATTTTCTTTCAAAAGATTATCTTCATTTTCTTTAAGAGTGGAAACATTCATGTCTAAACATTTAACTCTTTCTTTTAAAATATTTTCCTGTTTTTTTAGAGCAAAGTTTTCCTTTTTAAGTTCGGAAATCCTTTTGAGAGAAGTCTTAAAACTAAGACACAGCTCATCAATATACTTAGAAACCTTGACAGGAATTTTAAAATTACTTACCTCAAATTCACCGTCCGAGTCGATCCGGAGTTTGAGTCTCGAGTCCGATTGCGCCATCGACACAAGTTGGCATATTCATTATCACTTTCTTTACACTCTGTATCACTCCAAGTTTCGGCTTTGAGAGCCTTTCGAGACTTTTCAGCTTTTCCTTTCTTCTTCTTCAGAAGAGGACAGTTGGGTCTGATGTGTCCATTTTTCTTACATTCAAAGCAAACTACATCTTTGTTTGATTCATCATCATCAACAGACTTGGTCCGTTGTCTTTGAAAACTTTGTTTCTTTGAGTTAAACCTTCTTTCTTTTCTATTCAGTTTTCTGAATCTTCTTATCATGAGAGCAAGCTCCTCATCGTCCATATCATCTTCGAATCTGTAACATCGAATCATCAATTGATTTTAATGCAATGGATTTCTTACCTTTTGGATCTTCGTCTTCATTAATTCGTTCCACTTCATAAGACTGAAGAGTTCCAACCAGCTCGTCGACAGATGGTGGCATGATTCTTTGTGTCTCTCTTATTGAAGTCTTTATGTGATTCCAATCCTTGGAGAGTCCACGCAGTAGCTTGTTTACCTTCATGGGATCAGAAGTTGGTTGTCCTTGATTTTCAAGACCATTTACAATCTCTGTAAAACGGCTAAACATGTCGGTTATAGATTCTCCGGTTTCATTTTGAAGGCTTCATATTGACCGAGAAGGATGTTGATTATGGTCTCTTTCACTCGATCAGTTCCTTCATAGGTGATATGTAACCTATCCCAGACTTCTTTTGCTGTAACACAAGAAGATATTTTGTTATATTCAGTAGGTGACAAGGCACAATATAAAGAATAAATAGCCTTCGCATCAAGAGTTTGTCTCTTGATTATCTCTTCCTAAGTCATTCTGCTGGTCTCAACAGTTTCTTTCCCTCTTTCTGAGACAGATGCAACTTTAGGAGTGATTCCTTTTTCTACAACGTCACATTCTAGAGGATCCTTTGATCGAAGAAATGCTTTCTTTTTGTTTTTCCAGATGTTGTAGTCATTTCCATCAAAGTAAGGAGGTCTGGTATTGCTTTGACCTTCCATCAACCCTGAAGCTAGCATACTAGCCATGGATCTTTTACTCTGAAGTAAAACACTTCAAATAAAGTAAGTATACGAGCTTTGATACCAATTGATATGGCTAGTAAAAGTATCTAGAGGGGGGTGAATAGGTGTAAAGAGTAATTTCTCACGATAATCGTACAATACTAAACAGTTGATAGAATTGAGACAATTGATTCTTGTTAAACAACAATCAAAATAAGACTGAGAATAGGGAAAAGAAAATTGAACGCAAGGTTTATAGTGGTTTGGCTTATTTCAAGCCTACGTCCACTCTTCTGCACTAACAACCCACTAGCTGGATTCCACTATGAACAAAGAAATGTTACAGCACTGTTCTTCCTTGATTTCACGGTGTAGAAGTTCTACCACACTCCCTCAAGGTATCACTAAGTATAGACTATCTTTTATGAATACAGTTTTGCTCAATATGAATCGACTAATAATCAAGGATCTTCAAACTCTGGAATTTCTCTATCGTGCATCTTCTTGTACAGCTAGAACGTATTCATTTTATACTCATTTATGCCATCATACCCGTTGGCACTTACCAAAGGAATTCTTCCAATCTTCCCGTTGGACATAATCAATTAAGAAGAGCATTCGAGCTATTAAAGGAACATGTCGATAGCCAGTCAATCATGTTCGCCCATACCATCAGGATCTTGGTTTCCAAGAATAGAACCTTCCAAGAGTATTGCGTCAATCATCGGATCTTCAAACGATTTTGATTTCAAATAAAAGAATCCGTATATCATACCCAGCCAAGAGATCTTCTCCAGTGGATAAGACTAAATCCTCAACCAAACTCTTTAGCTCTGGATCGTCTTCGTCGCTGGATTAGAAACTGTCAATGAGAATAGTTGACTCTTGAGTCTTGAGTCTTGAGTCTAGTGATTGGAAAGTCTTCAGACTCTAAATAGAAGGGTCAGCAATGCTCTAGACTAGACTGATAGAAATGTTTTGTCAGCTTCAAAATATTCTAGAAAGATTTCTCCAACATCTCTACTGGTCTTATGACATCCTGAATTTCAGGTTTTGATTTCGATTGGATAAGATGGGCCTTTCGTCAACGTTACTATAGTGTCTTTCTCTGAGTTGGCCACTCATGAGGTAATTGGCCTATCCGGTGAAGCCATTTAGGGATTTTAAATGCAATAGACTTGAGAATTCGACCAGGAATCGACTACTCGACCGTGCTAGTCTGCAAGGGTCATTACGGCATTGTCAAAATCGATCAGAGACCGGAGATAGGTCGATTCGACTGAGATGTGTGACCATATGTGGGTGATGCCACCTAATTGCAAAATTCTCATCGATCGACACTAAACCGATTTTCTGTCGTTTTGGGTACCTTGTGCCCGTATTTGAAACCTTGAGATTTTCACAATCATCAAGAGTCGCCAATGTGTCGGATGGGTTCATTGTGGTTCGAAGAAAATTGACCACGGGTCAATTGCACCAAAAATTCCTAAAAACTACCCGGTAGGTAAGGTCACACTAAAAGTGCGTTTGATTGAAAATAACTACGAATTTGAATTCGATTTCAGAAATTGAAAGTCATGTCGTGTCATGAGTCATTCTAGAAACGTCGCCTCACCTTTTGAGAAAATTCTTGAGAGTTCGGGATTTTTCGAGAAATCAAGATGGACGATTCGGAAAATGAACGGAAATACAGATTGGCCAATTCGAAGAGATATTTGGCATATGGTGTAGGCGAATCGGTAAATGAAAGTTGTTTGGGCTTTTTCTAAATTCGAATTGGGCCTAAAACGGATTTGTTTGTTCAGAATATTGAATGCCGAGAAAAACGAGATAAAAGTCAGATTTGAAGAAAATTCATGGGATTAAAGGATTGCCTTCAATTAGATTTCAAATGTGCAACTGATGAAGAATTTGGCCTAGGATGACCAATCAATAATGTTAATTGAAGGTGAGTATAAAGTGTTTTATTCAACATTTTGGTTCCTTTTCCCTTGGACGCTCTCGGCCATGTACATCTCTTCTCCATCGTACATGCTTCCTAATCATCCGAAGCTCATGCAAGAATATTTAATTCTTTTTCCTCTCTCTCTCTATTTCTTTTTCTTCCTTTTGGCTTGTGCCCCTCTGGCCGACGTTGCCCTTGTCTCACCCGCACATTTATTCTCTCCCTCCTTCTCCCCTTCCATGCACGTTCTTTTTACTTTTTCTTGTGCGTGAACACCATCCGCACATCCTCTCTCTCTCTCTCTCGGTTCATGCCCCACCAACTGTCTCTCCTTGCAGAATTCAATTTCCCCGTTTGACCGAGTCTTTGCTTATCCCTTAAATAAATATCTCTCTCTCTCTTTCTCTTGGTGACGTGGACAAACATCCCATGCGGTTTCTGCCCTGTTCGTCGTCTCCCTCATCAAGACCGAAGGAGTCTTCTCTCCTTTTGTGCGGTTGCTGTCCACTTCCCTCGCATAAATTCTCCCATCTGCACGTGCTGTCTCTTTCCTTAATCAGTCGAAGCATGGTCCACCAGAATCGACGACGCTGCTTCCTTCAGTTGTTCGGTTGTTTGTCCCTTTTTGTGCTCAGTCTGCCCCTCCACAGAAGTCGCGGACGCACCCACTTTGGCAATCAACCCTCCAGCTTGTGGGACTCCTCTCCAACGTGGAAGTTGTGGCCCCTTCAGTAGTAACTTCGGCCTTTCTGTTTTCAGTAGCTCGGCCCAACCCACGCCTACACCGGTTCAATTCTAAGAGGTCCGTTTGAGTGGAAGAAGGCAAACCGTTTCAGCAGCCTATTTCTTCAGTTTCCAGCAAGGGTTTGAAGACCCCGTGGCCCGTTTTTGAGCCGTCTCGACCTCGGTTGCCGGAATCGCTTTGGAGAGAACCGAGCCTTGTCGCGTGCTCGTCGATTTGATCCGAACGGATCTTTAATCCAGTGAGTTTTACTCACTAAAACCTTCTTAGTTTGCTAATTACACTTAAAGGTTGATTAGTGTTAGCTAAGTGTAATTATGTTGTTAGATTAGAATGGATTAGTGATTATTAGTTAATTTCATTGCCTATTAGTGAAATAATTAGTGTACTTGGATAGAGGATTGCCTATAGTATTTACTGGATGCTTTGTGGGATTTTTCCCGACCCTTATCTGGTGTTAATTAGGCAATTCGGGCCTAAGTGGTATTTTTAGGAATTTAATAGTAATTTTCGAAATTAATTAATTAATTATTTAATTTTTCGAAAATTCAACTGGATGGCCAGTGACCAGGATTTTGTGCTGATAATCATGGCGCAATCCGTTTATTTAATTGAGCTTTATGCTGTGATAAATTGAATTTATTGTTTTTATTTATTTATTTTTCGAAATTAATTATTTAATTATTTATTTTCCTGAAATTCAACCAGGATGGCCGGTGACTGGAATTTCGTGCCGATTGTCGTGGTGCAGTCCGTTTATTTAATTGAGCTTCAATTTTTATGGAATTAATTTAAATTGTGAAATTTGAGGAATTGTCATAAATTGTTTGTTATTGAGTATTTGGTTGGTAATGGCCGAACATGGATATATAGCGCCAGTACGTTGATGGGCTATATAGCGGGGAGAATGGTGAGAGCTAACTAGAATGTTATTGGCTGAGACTAATCGATACGATATTATTGGACATACGTGGTTCGGTGATTGGAAGTATCATTTGGCGAAAACGGCGCCTTAAAGAACGCATGTAAATGACTTATAGACAAACGTGGTTCGGTGATTAAGGAAATATCACTGGTGAAAACGATGCCTTAAAGAACTCACGATGTTGTCTATTGCCGATGTCACCTTGGCGAAAACGGCGCCCTAGAAAGGACACGTGGTTCGGTGATCGAGGATATCACTGGTGAAAACGGCACCTTAAAGAACGCACGGTGTCGATGATCGGTATGTCATTGGCGAAAACGACGCCCGAGAAACACATGTGATTTGGTGAATGAGTACACCACTGGGAAATTATGGTACGAGTGGGAATGACCTAGAGATGGTCCGATTGACATGTAATCGACTAAGTCGATTGATCAATGCTTGATCGTATGTCGTGAATTGTTTGAATATATGTGTTTAACCTTAAATTGCAGGGTGGAACTGAGGCCAAGGTAAGTTCTCTGACTTGTGCTGTGCATAGGCAACCTAGACGGTGTATTGGTTTACTAATCGGGTATTAGGGGGTAGAGCTTGCTGAGACGTGATCTCATTGGTTATTGAATAACCATTTCAGGGTCGGAGATGGTAGATCCCCTTGGTCGTTACGATCGTCCTACGAGAACGACCGATCGGGTCTATGCTTTTCCTGATCCAAGGGGCGTTTGGACATATGAGTTGGTGATAACTTCAGTCTGGGCAGATGAGGCCCCAAAACAAGAAGTACCAGATCTCTTTAGAGCCTGGTTCAAAACCACTCCATACGGTTTAAGGATAGGCCCCCTTCTATGCTTCGATGTTCCTGCTTAAGTGATTGATGCGGCTAAGGATGTGGAACAAGCGGACCTACCTGATGGTGATGTAGAAGACCCGTCGTCTCACCCGGATCAAGTGGACCCTGAGAGTCCAAAAGTTGAGTCTAAATAGTTGGTCTTATAACAATAAATTTGATAACCAACCTTTTGTTTGACCTTGTAAATATCAGCTGGCGATGTAAATAAATTAACCCGGTATGTATAAAGGTATGTCCTAGTTTCTATGAGTTGCAGTCCTGCTTTTCTATCCCATTGAATTATTGTCCGGGGATTTTATAATTACTTCCGTGTGTGCTTATTGAAATGAAAAGGTCGGCGATGCGTCCTGGGGCGTCGCTATTAATCGACCAAAGTAAGGGATGTGTGCGTGCCCGAGGATCGGGGCGTGACATCACCTTTTTGTGGTATCAGAGCATGGTAGTAGTTGGAGTGATAAGGTACGATAACCTTTGGGATAGTAGTAGGAAAGACCTTTAAATTTATGCAGTGCATGTCTGTGATAGTTGATTGGTAGATTGTTTGTGGATCACTCGAATTTTAATATGATATTAGAATTTGAAAACATGTGTCTATAAGAGCTTGTAGTATGAGTGATCAGGAGCTGTGAGCTCCTAGTAAGAGGACTGTAGCCTCTGTGACTCGGGAAGAACGCCGACGTGGATCGATGCCCGAGGTGGTTGTGGCAAAGCACTAGCTTAGACCAGAGCGAGTGTAAGAGTACCGCCGTAAGTTGGTGCTGAGAGTGTAGCAGCACCGAGGGATCCTAGGTTCAGCAGGATCATTCAGGCGTAAGTGTTCCCAAGGAACTTATTGAGCCAGTAAGCTCAAGATCGAGCCGCCGTTGTTGCCATTACTATCGTCAGTGCTGGGATCGCTGTTGTTGCCACACCTACAAAGGTTCAATATGGAGATATGATCTAGGAGCAAGCTGTTGCATCCGAGGTGAGGTTCAGATTCGGTAGAGGTGGAAATCAGTTTGGAAAGGAGCCTATGACCGGAAAAGTCTGTTCTATTCCACCCATTAAGAAAGATGGGATAGACAAGTCAGCATTGATTTAGAGCGTTGTGTGTCATGGAAGACAACATGAATCAACCTCGAGCCATGTTAGGACGGGTGGTTATTCTGATCGTAATCAATAGGGTCATTTAGCAAGAAACTGTTCCAAAAGGTTGATGGGACCACAATAACAGTTGTCGTGATCATTGATGGGATTGCAAGTGCCATTGCCATCATTGAGATAAGATCAACAAGAGTGCGCTGTAGAAAATACTACGGGAGTTTTGAGATAGCCTGGTGCAAATAATTGTGCACGCTGTCATGACTAGAGTTGTACTTGATTGGTTGTTGGTCTACAACTCTATTGTCAAGTGTGGAAAGAAGTGGCTCTGGAGCATCTTGTGTTGATGAATTGTTACAGTTGAGTAACCCAACTCATTCTGGGAGCATGTAGAAGTGCTGAATTTTATTGAGAGTCGTAAAGGGTCTTCAACTTTATCAATCTCGTGACATATGACAATCCGTTTGTTAGACAAGGGTTGCCAAGATAGCTTGCTGATTTTCATAGACAAGACAGATTGAAGAATTGAAAATTGAGGGCTCCTTAGTAGTCCAAGAACTTTTTAAAATGTTGCCAGAGGGAGTGTCAGGCCTATCGTCAAACCAATGGTATAGATGGGAGGATTGACGAATGAGGAATTCATGCCTATTGGTGCATTACCTAGGGGAAACATCAGTCTCATAGTGAGAAAGAAAGAAAGATGGTTTGTTGTAATTATGCATCAACTATAGTCGACTTGATCAAGTGACAATCGAGGATAAGTGTTCATTGTTAGAGATCGACGAATTGGGTGACTTGTTATAAAGAGTGTTGACATCTTCAAGGATCGACTCGAGGACAGATTATCGTCAGTTGAGAACCAGGAAGGATGTTATACTGAAGACAACTTTTTGCACTTGATTTGGCCCTTGTGGGATTAATGTAAAGCCATTTGATTTGATGAACGCTCCAACCGCTGTCGTAGATTTGACAAACCGAGTATTAAAAGAATATCTAGATCAATGGTGATCATGTGGTATAACGACATTCTAGTGTATTCATTAAGTGATGAGAATCATGAGAGCCACCTAAGAATGGTCATATGATTCCAGGAGAAGGAATCTTTATGGACCTAGCCAAGATCGAATCAGTTGTTAGCAGAACAGGATTAGCAACAATGTCAAAGATCGAAGTCGTGTGGATTGGACAGGTTACTATGGAGGATTTGTGGGAGACGCTTTGGCATCAGTACCGCCAAAGACTCAACTCCTGAAGAAAGAAGAAAAGTTCGTGTGGACAAATAAGTGTGAGTGTAGTCTCCAAAAGCTTAATGGAAGCTGACTACCGCGCCCGTATTAATCATTCAATCTAGTCGTGGAAGATACAAGACCTATGGTAATGGGTCATTCAGAAGACTGAGTTGTGTGCTAATGTATTATGATAGGGTTGTTGCATAAACGTCCCACCAATTGAGACCTCATAAATTAAAATTTCCAGCGCATGAATTGAAAATTGCAGCATTAATTTTCGCTCTAAAGATTTAGAGACATAGTTGGTATGAGGGAAAATCCCATATCTTCATCATCTATTAAAGTCTCAAGTGTTCACTCTCTTAGAAAAAGTTGAATATGGAATGGTGCTGTAAATCATAACCTTGGGAGGACTAAAAGGGTGATATGGTATCACCCTAGAAGGATAAAAGAAGTCTCTGATGTGTTGAGTCAAGAGTCTTCAATTTTGTATGGGTTGATTAAAGTATGGACTTTACTTGAGAAAGTTCAAGATTCGGTTTTCAAATTTGAGGTAGGCCACATTTTGAACTTTATGGCCACCCTCAGAATTGAACCGGATGTACATGTTAAAATCAGACGTTTCAATTGACAGATTGGGATGTTTGAGAAATCATGTAAGAGGATACCGGTAAGAGAAAGGTTGACTTTCAGATTTCGAGATAGAATACGGAAATATCGTGGATAATGATAGGTGCCAGACAGTACAAAACTTGAGGAGAAGACATTGCCAGAAATTCACTATAGTAGTTGCATTATTCGACTAGACAGTATAAAATAGGTCTGAATCAGCATCAGTTCAATTGATAGATCGCTTTGAAGATAATCAACGCCAGACATATTACAAATATCAAATGTATTAGTAAGCGAAGACTCAGTAGTGCAAACCGGTAGGACATTTATAGTCGCTCGAGAGTCCCGAGTGGGAATGGAAGTATAGCATGATGGAATGTTAAGACAGGCTTATCAAAGAGCCGGGAAGAGTACTAATCCCTTATGGGGTTGTTGTCGATAGATGAACGGAGTCAACTCACCTTAGTGCAACATGAAAAGATCTCGATTGGAATGGATATACCAAAGTGTGTGTATATCAGATAATTCATCGGCATGGAGTGCCGGGGATGAATTGTATTTCAAATCTAGATCAAATATTCCAAGTTGGCAGAATATTCAGATGGTTCTCTCTTAAGCAGTGCATAGCAAAGAATGCAGAACTTCGATTGCCGAGATGAAGTTAGAGAAAGAAAGATCACAGGCCAGGGTCAGTACAATAGTCAGCGATTGCAGTTACTGAGATCAATGTCAGAGTAAAGACCGCATGGAACTACCAAAAAAGTTGAAATCGTGATAAATGAAGGCCCTTAGAGTTCTAAATTGGTGAAGGCATCATTCTGAAAGTGTCACCAATGAGGAATACCTTGCATTTTAGCAAGGAGGGGAAAGCTGAGACCAAGGTACGTAGGTTCCTTAGGGATTCTAGAGACAGAATCAGGACCCTAACGTATTGTCTTGCATTGTCGCCAAAGTAGGTGTAAGTGCATGGCATCTTTCATGTGTTGATGTCGAGGACATATGAGCCTGACTCTACCCACGTGCTAAATCTTAAAAGAATTAGGCGTGGACGATAGAGTGTCGTACATGGAAAGTTGGTTCAGTTATTGGTTCAAAAAGATCAGATTCTATCTACCAAGATGGTCTCATTGTTTAAAGTGGTCCGACAACACCACAAGACCGAAGAGACAGCGTGGAAAAGTGAGACTCGATGAGACGACAGCACCCCCACCTTTTTGTTTAAGGATTGATAAATGTTTAAATTTCGAGGACGAAATTTTTATAAGAGGAGAAGAGTTGTGACATCCTGAATTTCAGGTTCTGATTTCGATTGGATAAGTGGGCCTTTCGTCAACGTTACTATAGTGTTTTTCTCTGAGTTGACCACTATGAGATAACTGGCCTATTCGGTGAAGCCATTCAGGGATTTTAAATGCAATAGACTTGAGAATTCGACCACGAATCGACTACTCAACCGTGCTAGTCTGCAAGGGTCGTTACGGCATTGTCAAAATCGATCAGAGATCGGAGATAGGTCGATTCGACTGAGATGTGTGATCATATGTGGGTGATGCCACCTAATTGCAAAATTCTCATCGATCGACACTAAACCGATTTTATGTCGTTTTGGGTACCCCGTGCCCGTATTTGAAACCTTAAGATTTTCACGATCATCGAGAGTCACCAATGTGTCGGATGGGTTCATTGTGGTTCGAAGAAAATTGACCACTGGTCAATTGCACCAAAAATTCCTAAAAGCTACCCGGTAGGTAAGGTCACACTAAAAGTGCATTTGATTGAAAAATAACTGCGAATTTGAATTCGATTTCAGAAATTGAAAGTCCTGTCGTGTCATGAGTCATTCTAGGAACATCGACTCACCTTTTGAGAAAATTCTTGAGAGTTCGGGATTTTTCGAGAAATCAAGATGGACGATTCAGAAAATGAACGGAAATACGGATTGGCCAATTCGAAGAGATATTTGGCATCTGGTGTAGGCGAATCGGTAAATGAAAGTTGTTTGGGCTTTTTCTAAATTCGAATTGGGCCTAAAACGGATTTGTTTGTTCAGAATATTGAATGCCGAGAAAAATGAGATAAAAGTCAGATTTGAAGAAAATTCATGGGATTAAAGGACTGCCTTCAATTAGATTTCAAATGTGCAACTGATGAAGAATTTGGCCTAGGATGACCAATCAATAATGTTAATTGAAGGTGAGTATAAAGTGTTTTATTCAACATTTTGGTTCCTTTTCCCTTGGACGCTCTCGGCCATGTACATCTCTTCTCCATCGTACATGCTTCCTAATCATCCGAAGCTCATGCAAGAATATTTAATTCTTTTTCCTCTCTCTCTATTTCTTTTTCTTCGCGTGTGCCCCTCTGGCCGACGTTGCCCTTGTCTCACCCGCACATTTATTCTCTCCCTCCTTCTCCCCTTCCACGCACGTTCTTTTTACTTTTTCTTGTGCGTGAACACCATCCGCACATCCTCTCTCTCTCTCTCTCTCGGTTCATGCCCCCACCAATCGTCTCTCCCTGCAGAATTCAATTTCCCCGTTTGACCGAGTCTTTGCTTATCCCTTAAATAAATATCTCTCTCTCTCTTTCTCTTGGCGACGTGGACAAACGTCCCATGCGGTTTCTGCCCTGTTCGTCGTCTCCCTCATCAAGACCGAAGGAGTCTTCTCTCCTTTTGTGCAGTTGCTGTCCACTTCCCTCGCATGAGTTCTCCCATCTGCACGTGCTGTCTCTTTCCTTAATCAGTCGAAGCGTGGTCCACCAGAATCGACGACGCTGCTTCCTTCAGTTGTGCAGCTGTTTGTCCCTTTTCGTGCTCAGTCTGCCCCTCCACAGAAGTCGCGGACGCACCCACTTTGGCAATCAACCCTCCAGCTTGTGGGACTCCTCTCCAACGTGGAAGTTGTGGCCCCTTCGCAGTAACTTCGGCCTTTCTGTTTTCAGTAGCTCGGCCCAACCCACGCCTACACCGGTTCAATTCTAAGAGGTCCGTTTGAGTGGAAGAAGGCAAACCGTTTCAGCAGCCTATTTCTTCAGTTTCCAGCAAGGGTTTGAAGACCCCGCGGCCCGTTTTTGAGCCGTCTCGACCTCGGTTGCCAGAATCGCTTTGGAGAGAACCGAGCCTTGTCGCGTGCTCGTCGATTTGATCCGAACGGATCTTTAATCCAGTGAGTTTTACTCACTAAAACCTTCTTAGTTTGCTAATTACACTTAAAGGTTGATTAGTGTTAGCTAAGTGTAATTATGTTGTTAGATTAGAATGGATTAGTGATTATTAGTTAATTTCATTGCCTATTAGTGAAATAATTAGTGTACTTGGATAGAGGATTGCCTATAGTATTTACTAGATGCTTTGTGGGATTTTTCTGACCCTTATCGGGTGTTAATTAGGCAATTCGGGCCTAAGTGGTATTTTTAGGAATTTAATAGTAATTTTCGAAATTAATTAATTAATTATTTAATTTTTTGAAAATTCAACTGGGATGGCCAGTGACCAGGATTTTGTGCTGATAATCATGGCGCAAATCCGTTTATTTAATTGAGCTTTATGTTGTGATAAATTGAATTTATTGTATTTATTTATTTATTTTTCGAAATTAATTAATTATTTATTTATTTTCCTGAAATTCAACCAGGATGGCCGGTGACTGGAATTTCGTGCCGATTGTCGTGGTGCAGTCCATTTATTTAATTGAGCTTCAATTTTTATGGAATTAATTTAAATTGTGAAATTTGAGGAATTGTCATAAATTGTTTGTTATTGAGTATTTGGTTGGTAATGGTCGAACATGGATATATAACGCCAGTACGTTGATGGGCTATATAGCAGGGAGAATGGTGAGAGCTAACTGAGAATGTTATTGGCTGAGACCAATCAGGTACGATATTTTTGGACATACGTGGTTCGGTGATTGGAAGTATCACTGGCGAAAACGGCGCCTTAAAGAACGCACGTAAATGACTTATAGACAAACGTGGTTTGGTGATTAAGGAAATATCACTGGTGAAAATGACGCCTTAAAGAACTCACGATGTTGTCTATTGCCGATGTCACCTTGGCGAAAACGGCGCCCTAGAAAGGACACGTGGTTCGGTGATCGAGGATATCACTGGTGAAAACGGTGCCTTAAAGAACGCACGGTGTCGGTGATCGGTATGTCATTGGCGAAAACGACGCCCGAGAAACACATGTGATTTGGTGAATGAGTACACCACTGGGAAATTATGGTACGAGTGGGAATGACCTAGAGATGGTCCGATTGACATGTAATCGACTAAGTCGATTGATCAATGCTTGATCGTATGTCGTGAATTGTTTAAATATATGTGTTTAACCTTAAATTGCAGGGTGGAACTGAGGCCAAGGTAAGTTCTCTGACTTGTGCTGTGCATAGGCAACCTAGACGGTGTATTGGTTTACTAATCGGGTATTAGGGGGTTGAGCTTGCTGAGACGTGATCTCATTGGTTATTGAATAACCATTTCAGGTTCAGAGATGGTAGATCCCCCTGGTCGTTACGGTCGTCCTACGAGAACGACTGATCGGGTCTATGCTTTTCCTGATCCAAGGGGCGTTTGGACATATGAGTTGGTGATAACTTCAGTCTGGGCAGATGAGGCCCCAAAACAAGAAGTACCCGATCTCTTTAGAGCCTGGTTCAAAACCACTCCATACGGTTTAAGGATAGGCCCCCTTCTATGCTTCGATGTTCCTGCTGAAGTGATTGATGCGGCTAAGGATGTGGAACAAGCGGACCTACCTGATGGTGATGTAGAAGACCCGTCGTCTCGCCCGGATCAAGTGGACCCTGAGAGTCCAGAAGTTGCGTCTAAATAGTTGGTCTTAGAACAATAAATTTTGATAACCAACCTTTTGTTTGACCTTGTAAATATCGGCTGGCGATGTAAATAAATTAACCCGGTATGTATAAAGGTATGTCCTAGTTTCTATGAGTTGCAGTCCTGCTTTTCTATCCCATTGAATTATTGTCCGGGGATTTTATAATTACTTCCGCGTGTGCTTATTAAAATGAAAAGGTCGGCGATGCGTCCTGGGGCGTCACTATTAATCGACCAAGGTAAGGGATGTGTGCGTGCCCGAGGATCGAGGCGTGACAGGTCTCTCACAAAGTCTCACTATGAGTTTCTCTCTTTTGTATACAACTTTGAGCTCAGTGAATGAAATAGCAAGGAATTAGAAAGCTTCAGATTTTGAAATTTTTCTTTCAAGCACTATTTCGAACAACTAGAGAGTCCACCTTAAATATTCCTTCATGCCTTCTCGACCGTCGGTACTTTCCAAAGGAATTCTTCCAATCTACCCATTGGACAGAATCAATTAAGGAGATCTTGAGTCGTTTGATGTTTTGTGGTAAAAGCCCAACAATCATGTTCGCCCATACAATTAGAATCTTGGTTTCCATAAGTAGAACTTTCTAAGTTTACTCGCCTTTCAAAAGATTTGAATATCGGAATTGATTCAAATAAGGATAATCAATCATATAGGTGCTATATCCAACTAGAAGGTCATCCATATGCCATACGAATTGAATCCTTAAAGAAATAAAGATAATATTGCATCTAGATAAGTCTTCATTCTTCAGTCTGGAAACTATCAGTGTGCGTAGACTTTGAACCTAAAGTCTGGCGGTCTTCAGACTTTGACACTAAAATCTGAAGGTCTTCAAACTAGACTTTGAAAAGGTTTTGTCAACTTCAAAATAGTTAAGGAGTTTTCTCCAACACCTTCACCATCCTAAAAGCACTCAACTGCTACTCTGCATCTATGGCCACGTCATAATCAGCACTCCATGCTACAAGCTCTCTATGTTGGAGTTTCAATCGCAATGAGACACAAACTCACTAATAGCCGCATGTCCCAACACCTCCACTTGTGGCGGCGATAGTATATATGGATGATCATATTTTACTTCACCTATGCTATAATTCACAAACAGTTGCATATTTAGTTATGAGCTAAATAATTCTATAAGAAAAATGTCCTTATCGATATCTAACTACTAAATTGTTTTTACTTGTGTTATCTATTGATAAATTAAGAGTATTTGAAAAATATCACGTTTCATAAATTAGTGTAAATTTGTATCGTAAATGATTATTAGTAGACTTCATCAATGGGCAAGCAATCCGGCAACTGCCCATTGTTTTTTAGCCCAGTAAAAACTTTAGGTCTGGTTAGTGGGCAAGCTAAACCTGGGCAAGGGCATCATGGCTCAATGCGTCTATATGCTTATTCAAAAAAATGATAAATTATGTTTTATTAATAATTTTTCTTTGACATTTAAAATTTATAAAGTCTAACAATATAAAATAAGCTCAAATTTCTAATGTAGGATAGGAAAATAGTATAAAACTCATAGATAGAGTACTAAAATAAAGCGTTTATACCACGAAAAACCATGAACAATATATTTGTAACAAATTTACCTAAAACTAATTATTTTTTTATCATTAAAAATCTCAAACTAGTATATATGTGATAAATTTACCCTATACTAATATACTTATGATAAATTTATCCAAAACTCTTTTTTTTGACTATAAAAAATCCTAAATTGGTACACTTATAATAAATTTACCATCTGTTAACTTTCATCAAATTTTACTGTTAAATTTGCTAACGTGAATGACACATGGTGACATGTTATTGTGACATGACAAGTCCATGTGGAATTCCATAGAGTTAATGCCATGAAAAATCTCAAATTTATCATAGGTGTAAAATTAAATTTATCACAAGAGTATCGTTAAATATGTTACAAGCATATCAGTTGGGATTTTTTGTGGTATTTACCCTATGAATTTCCACGTGAACTTACCACGTCACTATACCATACCACCATATGTTATCTAAGTCAGCAATTTTAATGATAAAATTTGGCGGAAGTTAATAGATGGTAAATTTGTCATAAACATACCAGTTTTAGGTTTTTTATTAGTTTAAGGCAAATTTGTCAAAGATATACCAATCTTGAGTTTTTCATAATCAAAATATTAGTTTAGGATATATTTATCACGAGTGTGCCAGTATAGGTTTTTTTTTGGCAGTCAAAA
The DNA here is from genome assembly GCA_014182695.1 of Eucalyptus albens. Classification (NCBI taxonomy): domain Eukaryota; kingdom Viridiplantae; phylum Streptophyta; class Magnoliopsida; order Myrtales; family Myrtaceae; genus Eucalyptus; species Eucalyptus albens. Next base: position 21,386,998 of record CM024654.1, on the reverse strand, counting down.
AATTAATTTATGGTAAATTTATCATTGATGTACCAGTTGGGATTTTTCATGATATTAATCCTAAAATAAAATAATAATAAAAACCCTACAATTATTTATCATATTTTTTCATTATTCTTTAATTTTTATAGCTAAAATTTTACAAAATGAAGAGGTGGCCTGATGCACGGGCCCAACCCCGTGTTTTTCCCGAGGGCTCAGGCCTGCAAGTTCAACCTTGGTGGGATTTCCAAAGGTTCGAGCCTAAGCAGAATCGGTCCAATCCTGCTTCGGCTTGCCCAATGACCCAATCTAATTGCTAGACGACCAAACCAGCTGCTTGGACTAAATCTTGCTCAAGTCCTCTTGGGATTAAAAAAATATCAAGTATTCTATATGAATTGATCAAGTCTAAACCGGCCAAGTCGCAGCCAAGTGTGTAAGAATCAAAAGATAAAGGAATAATGACATAAATAGTTCTCAAACTTTGTGCTAATCTGCAATGTAATTTCTGAATTTTTAATTTGTTTAATGTGATCCATAAAATAGTGATATATGTTTCAAGTTAGTCTATGAACCATACAAAAATGTTCAATGTTTTCCTTCCATTAATTCAAGTTCGGGGACAATATTAAACATTTTCATATAGTTTAGGGACTAAATTAAATACATACCAAAATTCCAAAGACCAAATTAAACAATTTAAAAAATTAGGGACTACATTACATAATGAGCTAAAGTTTATGGACCATATTAAATAAATTACAAGTTCATAGACAACATCGCCCATTGAGTTAAAGTTCAATGGAGCATTTATGTCATTTTCCCAAAAAGAAATCATTTTTAGGCCAACTATGCTCGGGTGGATCTAATAAGCTGTTTAGCAAATGAACACATTAAGGATTTTTTTAACCAAATTAAAATTAAAATTAAAATGCCTTTAGTTGATCATACTTTGATAAATATTTAGGGTCCGTTTTTTTCACGAAAACAGTTTTCTCATTTTCTAATATTTGATTTGCTTAGAAAAATGAGTCAACATGTAAGATTTTTCTACTAAAATATAACTAGAGATCGAGGATTTGACCCGAAGCTCTACGTTTGGGCATGGAAACCCAACGTTGGTTCTTGGCATTTGGGGACTAGGTCTTTGGCAGCCGAGCCTGGGTCCATTGAGGCTAGGCTTGGGATCTTAGTGCCCAAGCCTAGGCCCCTAGTGCCCACGCTCAAGTCCAACGAGGCTAGGCCCAAATCCTTAGTGCCCATGCTCAATGCTCCGACACTCAAGCCCGAGTCCATAAAAGGCTGTGCTAGGGTCCCTGATGCTCGAGCTCTAGTCTTGACCCTTAGGCCCAAGTCCACAGGGGAGTTGAACAGGTCCTCGACACTTGAGCTTGGATCATTGATGAACGAAACATTTGTTCTTACAAAAATATTTTTAAAATATTTGAATTTCTTATTATTTTAATCTTTTCTATTCTTTTCCTTTCTTTCTTTCTTTTTTCTTTCTTTCTTTCTTTCTTTCTCTCTCTCTCTCTTTTCTTTTTTTTTTTTTTTTTTTTTTTTTTTTTTGTTTCTTCCTCGGGCTGCTCGTGGCGATAGCTAGCACTCAACCCCAGGCAAGCTTAAGCCTCGCTAGCCTTAGATGAGGCTCCATCTCGCCAAATTGAGTGAGGTCGAGCTTGCCAAAGGCCTGCAAGCTCGAGGCCTTGCCAAAGTTCAGTAAGTTATGGCAAGCTCGACCTTGCCAACCTCTAGCAAGCGCAAAGCTCATTGATCTAGTGACTCAATCTCGCTAGCCTTAGGCGAGTTCAACCTCATTGACCTTGGGCAAGGCTTGAGCTTGCCTATGGATGGTCACCAGCTGTCGCCATAGCTAGTGACTAGCCAAGGAAAAAACAAAAAGAAAAGAAAGAGAAACAAAGGAAAAGAAAAAAGAAAGAAAATATATAAATTAAAAATAATTAGAAAATATGAATGCTTTGATAGTTTTCCCATTAGATTTTCCTTACCAAACCACATCAAACACTTTTTGAGTTTTCACGTTTCAGCCAAATACCTAAAAATAAAAAATGACATCCTAAAAGTTATTTTCCATAAAATATACATTTTCTATAAAATAAACGGACCCTTAATGCATGCTAATTTTATTATCGAACATGTGTCCGTTTTATGAACTACGATATCGTGTGGGAAGCAGAAGCTCATCGAATTTATCTATAATGGCATAAAAGAGTATAAAGCTTAAATAGAATCTTATTGTTGAAAAGTCAAGATTTGCTTACCATGTCAAATCATCGATATAGGTATCATGTGAAGCTCACAAATGACAAGATTAATTTAGCAAATTAAAACAAACAGGTACCGTGGACGAACTAGGTATACGATGCCGTTGATGTAAATTATTTCATATTTGGGTCATTTATTCAAGTTTCTAATGTCTACTTCATAAACTCGATCGGTAGTATATAGACGGATTAAATTTGATACGAGATTTGAAAGTCCTAGGCTATAAACACACGTGATTGAGAAAATATAAACTTTTTATCCTCCAAATGATCAGGCCCTAATGAATGGATTCTAACGAATGAGATTTATTTCCCTAGGCTCGCCCAATAATGTTTCTGCCTCATCGACACCAATTTGTGGATTTATACATATTTCACATAAAAACAAGAAAATATTATATATGTTTAGTTTGACAGTGATGTAAGGAACGAAATCAATTGCAGTATAGATTATAATAGAAACTTGTAATTTTCAGTGGAGACCACGTTTTTACAATGTGAATGACTTATACTACAGTTGTTCCTTTCTTATACCTTATTTATGAATTAGTCAATGTAAGCAATGATCCCAAGATATTATGAAAGATTGATATGTAGTCGTTAATTAAAAAGAAATAATTTGGTGATAATTTTTAATTTACTATTAGTCTTTATGTACTGCAAAAAAAAAAATCAAATAATAAATAATTATAAATTGTTATGAGGTTCACTCCTTCAAAAATTTATAACTAATAGTAAGTTGTTATTTATGCTAGCAAAACCCTCGATTGAAAAGACCTAAAGACTAACCTTTGGGGTCCACCCACGTAGTACCCCTCTTCCTCGCGTTTGCTCCAGGAATCCACTAGGAAGCTACGACCGTGCACTTTCCGGACTCAACAGCCACAAAACTTATGCTTGCTTCGCCCTTCGCTTGGTCCGCATGGAAGCTCCCCAGACTCCCGAAGCACAGGAACACCAGGGGGACGGTGATTGCTCATCGAGCCACTCTCGGATCTTCTCCCAATAAGCCCAGTCTAGAGAAGGATCTGGCACACCCTTCGGGTTGATCACTGGTCCTACCGCATACACAGCCGGTCGATCCTCCGGAAAACGAGTAGACAGCGAACTATTTCCCAATCCGTGAATGTGTTCACCACGATTCCCCAGACATCCCTGAAACTGCGAGACGGAGGCTGCATAGCTGCCGGCTTCCCTGTCGAGCACTGCTGACAGCAAGACAGAGGGATGAATTTAGCTCCGGTTTCTTCATTGGCGACGGTTGGTAAGACTTTGAAGCTTTGTCTTCTTTAACTAGTGTTTTTCCTTGGACCTGCAGTGACATGTGAATGAGAGGGTACTAGTTGGAGTTGGATCATTGGTAACTGATAACAGGATTACCTCACCAAACAGCAGGAGCCGTGAGCTCTATGTTGGGGGCTGCCTCACCTACTTGGTAATCCAAATAGACTGATAGGATTGCATTCCTGTGCTAATGCATGTGCGTCCAACACTCCTTTAGTTCTCTCCTCTTTATATTTGTCTTCCTCAAGAAAAGAGAATACCCTTTAGATTTTTTATATCTTGGAAGTCTCGATATTCAAATTGAATCAGGATAAGTCTTTTAAGAACTTGTTTAGGTCCAAATTAGTGATTTTCCTTAGACTTGGAGTGACATGGGAATGACTTGGTGCAGCAGATGGGCAAAAAAACAAAAATGGGTATTGATGTAGTAAGACGGGCTTGGGAATTAATGGGTTCCGTGTGCCAAAACAAGTACATTCCACCGAACTATTGAACGATGATGTATGAATGACGTCAGACGTGATTATTAGACTGACGGACGAAATTTAGTGCCGTTATATATCTTAAGCAATTGATAAGATTAATAAATTAAACCATATTATAAAAGGGGTATTTAAGTAGTTGAATTTTATATAATTATCATCGAGTAGAGCCCACCAGAATTAATTTGCAAAAATAATGGGACAAGCAATTTCAGTGAAAATTTATATCTTTCAGGGTTTGTCTGTACTAAAAACAAGTTCAAAAAAATTGATGGTATTTAATATTAATTGAATCTGCTAAAGGCAAGTTTGTATTGTAATAATTGATGGTATTTAACATTAATTGAATCTGCTAAAGGCAAGTTTGAATCGTAAAAAAATAACATGTAACGACTAATAAAGTGGAAGTAACATCTTGTTATTTAGCACTCCATCATAATCAAAAAGTAATTTAGAAAGAAATTATGAATTGATATTGGTAAATATTACCTATGATCATGTGGTTTAGGAATGTAGAAAAACATGGGCAGTAGGAAAGTATATTCAGGAGGAGATGGTAGAAAAATATTAATGAATAAAAAAATACCAAAGGTATAGAAAGCAGATGAGAATTACTGAAAGAAAGAATAAAATTGATGAGATAGAAAATAGACAGAGAGACGTATTCTTATTGCTTGGATGCGAAATCGTGGCGATAAGAACTGTCGTATGACAGAAAAAAAAAATCATGTTGAATTAAATGAAAACGTAGAAAATTAATTCAATTTTGTACAGACCTTAAGATTCAGACCTGACAAAAGTAGGAAGTAGATCAGTGATCATCAAACTACAATTGCCACAAAATAAGAAAGAATACGTTTTTACCACTCTTCATTATCTTGTGGGTATTTTTGAAAGAAAATAACCTTACTCGTAATTTTATTGGAATACTGGCTTAAAAAAGAAGATGGTTTCTTGTTTAATGCAATGTCTCCATAAGGTAGCACAATCTCGATTTAGATCTTGTTCAAATATGTCATGCATTATTATTATTATTTTATTTTTTTATTTTTTTGGAAAGTTGTAATGATTGAAAGCATTCAATCCAAATTTTGGATCCGTGATCATATTTTGTGCATCGGAATCCACTAGGAACTCTTATTTTAGGGTAACGACTTGTCAACGTTTGTTTAACATTTTTTCCATAAAGTGGCCCTTCATGATCACAAGAAGTCTCTTTGGAACTATTTAGAGTCCAATCCATGAAATTCCCATAAGCAACGCAAATGATGCTCCTAGAACAAGCTAGACAGCAGCCTCTGCAAACCAGACAGACTATTTCTCAAATCAACCCTCTAGACCATGGGGAACCCAAAAATCTGCAAGTCATACCCTACACCCATCTGCTCGTATAAGTTCAGTGAATTGTGCTTGTTAAACACGGTTGTTGGTGACTGTTGTTATGTCATTGGGTACATATTGTGTTTGGTTTGGTAGGAAGGAGACATGTGTTTTGCAATTTGGAAATTGTTGTTACAAGGGTGAATGCTTACTGAATTGAATAATGAAATCTTAAGTTGAGACAGGAGGATGAGAATTTATGGGCAAAGGGAGATGCTGAGTCTTTGTTGGTCGACATGAATGAATGAATGTGCTTTAGACAATCTTAATAGGAAGCAAAGCTGCGTTTCTGTTATTAAATGTTGGTTGATTTTCATCAGAATTTAATGTTGTTCTGACAGTGCTTATACCGGAACATTGTGTCATCAATTCTCCTTTGCTTTTTAGTGATCTTCCAAAAGTTTGAAGATTTTTCCAGGGCATCTCTAAGGCTGTTTCAGACAAATCTCTCAGCAAAATAAGATTGCTCCTATGAAGCTCATAGGGTTGATATCTTCCTACAAAGTACCATATGATGTTGGCATTTTTATTAATGAAAGTGTAGCCGATTAGAAGACATTCCAAATGCTAATTTGATTTTTGGAGTATCTAAGAAAGTTTGGAGATTATGGATACCATCCAATTGTTCAGAGCTATGTTGCTTGGCTCTTTTTGGTTGTAATGCAAGTTCAACAGTTTTAGGTCTCGCATGAAAGAACTTAAAGAAAAATTCCACTCAACGCAGGCAATATACGTGACTACAATAATTTAGGGGTGCATGATAACCAAAATTTCTGCCGAAATAATTTTTCTATTCCAGATGTTTCAAATAAACCCGTTTGATAAACCTACTCGGTTTTTCTATTTCTAAAATAGATTTCTATTCCAAAAATTCATTTGGAAGAGAAATTAGAAGTAGAAATTTTCTACTTCGATTTACGGAAGAAAAATCGAAATAATTTCTCCCACCAAACCCTAATTTCGGTGAGTCCTCCCTCATCTCCTCTACGTCTCTACGTCCTCCTCCTCCTCCTCCTCCTCTACTTCTCCTCATTTTATTAAAAAAAAAAAAATAAATAAATATAAATATATTCATTTTATTCATTTAAAAATAAATTTATTAAAATAAATAAATTATTTTTATTTATCATTTTATTTTTAGTTTATTAAAAATAAATTTATTAAATTTATTAAAAATAATTTATTTATGAAAAATAAAAATAAATTTATTTTTATTTGTTGAGTGTTTTGCCAAATAAATTTATTTTTATTTTTATTTTTATTCATTTTAAAATAAATTTATTCATAAAATAAAATAAAATAGAATAAATAAAATAAATTTATTTTTAAGAATATTTTTATTTTCTTTTTTTATGATTTATTTTATTTTATGATTTATTTTTTTGTTACTAAATCATTTTTATTTTTTTATATTAAAGGTTGTCGGTCGTCGCCGCCACCGTCCGAAAGGAAGAAATTTTGTGCCGTTATCAAACGAATTTCTATTTTTAGAGTAGAAATTTTGTGTCGTTATCAAACGGTTATTCTTATTTAAAACTCTTCAGAAATAGAAATAGAAAAACTATTTCTGTTTCTAAAATAGAAATAGAAAAACTATTTCGCCCGCAAACTATTTCCGGAATGAATGGTTGTTATATACGCGCCCTTAGAATCCTGGGCCGCTTGTACTTTTGGTTGTAATTGAAAACAATGTTTCTACTTGGTGTACTGGTTTAACACGTTTTGGCAATCAAGATGCCCTTTGATTCAATGATGAAAAATTATTGATCATGCGCAATTGTTATATCAATAAATTGTTTGATGATTGCTGCAGATTATTGGTAATGCACACTAGTTCAATTTAATTGCTTCTTGTAAATCTTGTGACACTCACCATTTATCTTTTATATGATGTGAAATGGTTATAGATATCAACGAATAGTTGGTGACACCTATCTACTCAGGCATGTTATGGTACTTACAATTAAAACACAACAAATTATGGAACTTTTTGTGTGGCACAACAAATTATCAACTTGTAACCAATGTATTTCACTGAACGCATCATTTCCAGAAACCTGACAGTGCGAATGACACTTCATGAAAACAATGACCAGATTACCAATGTCCAGACTATAGAATGATTTGCATAGGGTCACAATCATGTCAATACTTCTGAGCTGAATAACTGTCCAAGAAAACAAATACCTGAAATATGAACAAAACCGTGATAGGATCAGTTGCCCATTATAAGAGCGCAAAACATGAGGCACGCACCAAAAGGGAGTTTGCACATGAGAAACGTCACTCCACCCAGCAAAGGCCGAAATCTGACTGATTATAACATAGAGTAGGCAGCTGTCAAAATGTGACCGTAAATAGCGACTCACACTAAAACTCCCGTAACAACAGAAGCTATGAAAGTGCTAAATATAGCAAATTTCTCAATAGCTCCGAAATTCGAGAAAAAAAGCTTCTCCAAAATCACCATAAGAATTGTTAGGAATGGATAGTCACCCCTCTGCAACAAGTATATAATAGGAGACAGAAAGGCAGGGATTAGTTACCGGAGCTAAGCTAAAGCCTGAATGAGTATGCACAAAGCTCTTCAGGAAACAAGAAGAAGAACCAAAAGCCCGTTATCGGGCGGCTAGAAATGAGAAAGCAAGTAGAATGAAAAGCGCATTTTCAGGATATAATATAATCGGAGGCAGCAAAAACAGAAAGAAAAATTCCCCGTGAAAGTTGAACCAGGTCCTGCAACAAAACTGAAAGAGTCGGAAAGAAAGCCCAGAAACCGCAAGGGAGAACGTACCAAACAAGCAAGACATTCACGGAGGTCCGGTTGCATAAGAAACTTGATGCTAGTCTCAGTGTACAAAACATTAGCAATCCCATGATCAGCCCTGCAAATTCATGGCCTCATCACCAAAATGCGCCAAGCCCCGAGCAAAAGGGACCGAGCAAAATTAGGAGAAAAAGCACGAATCAGAGCATCGAAAGCACCTATCAAGAGAAAAGCGCTAGCTTCGAGGAGATAATAGAACTTGTGACGGTGAAGCATGTGGCCAAGGACGAAGGAGAGGACGAGCATAATGATCTGGAGGAGGATTCCGACGCCAGCATCTCGCTGCTCCTTCTCGGTCTGGCTGCCGGCGGGATTGCTGCTGTTGCTGAAAAGTACTTATATAATGCAATGTCCGATATTCAGCAACAAAATTATTGACGGAACAACCTAATTGCGCTATATTCGGCGGTGTTGGGTACATTATTGCACATTGTGTAAAAAACTTAGGAACATTGGTACAATATTTTCTTAGAATAAAGAAAGAAAGAGAAAGGATAGGAGCATGCATACCGATGCAGATAGGAAAATTTGACATATCGGTCCCCTCGTTCATTTTTCTCCTGGAAATGGGCTAACTTGTATGCTTGATGGGATTTAAACGGGAGAAAAACACATAGTTGGCTAAACAATAGAAAAATACAAAAAGAATCAAGTCATATTCTCAGTATTTTTTTTTTTTTTATGATCGAGGGACCCCCGAAGATCACCCTTCGAGGATCACACAATCCTCCGGTGCTCGCCACAAGCTTCTATTTAGACGTAAACCCTCGAAACTGGCCCAATAAACCACCTTTGGGACCCCCACTTAAGTGACAAACATATGGAAATTCAAACTCGTTCCTCTACGATGAAGTAGTAAAGCCCAACCATCACAACTACCTATAAATGGGTTTATTCTCAGTATTTCATGTTTTACAATTCAATTTTTTTTTACGTTGTTAGATCATTTAGGACACGTTTGGTAACATTTCTATTCAAAATTGTTCCGGGAAACAGAAATATAAAAAACTATTTATGCTCCGGAACAATTTTTGAACAAAGAAGCATTTGGTAAACTTGTTCCTAGAATAAAAAATGAACAAAACACATTTGATAAATTTATATATATATATATATATATATATATATATATATATATATATATATATATATATATTTTGTTTCTTTTAATTTTAAATATTTTTTAATATTTTTCTTTCTTTTTCTTTTTTTCTTCTTTTGGCCGGTCGGCGGCCTCGCCCAGCCACGGCGAGGCTCGCCGGCCCCGACGAGGCCAAGCTTCGCCGTGGTTGGGTGAGGCTCGGGCTTGCCTAGATCCGCCGAGCCCGAGCTCGCCCAACCTTGCCCGTACCGCGAGGCTCGGCCTCACCTTGGCTAGGCGAGCTCGGGCTCGCCGAGCCACCGCCAAGCCGGCAAGCCTCACGGTGGCTGGGTGACACCACCGGCCCTCGTCGGCCGGTGGCCGGCCATGGCCGAGGCCGGCGACCAGCCAAAAAGAAAAAGAAAAAAAAAAAGATAAAGAAGAAAAGAAAAAGAGAGGAGAGAGAAAATTTGTTTTTAAAAATTGTTCTAGAAACAAGAAACATGTTTCTCTTATTTCTCGTTTCTGTTCTAAATATGTTCTTGAAAACAAAAAAATAGATTTGGAACACAAATGCAAACAAACGCGTTTCAGTTCTTTTTTTTGTTCCCTGAAACAAAAAAAAAAAAAACAGAAAATTTGTTCATAAACAAAAAAAAAGAAGAATGTTAACAAACAGCCCCTTATTTATCAGCCGATCATGTCTCCAACATTTTCTAGAGTTCATAGATTATGTATTCACATGGTTTATACAAAACCTCTGGAGGCTCCATTTTCAGCATCGCATGTCCCGTCTCTTCGTTCGTTTTGATCTCATCTTCTTCATCCCCCTTCCACTCAAGCACTGAACCAACGCCCCTAGCCCTAGTTCCATCACTCTTCTTCCCAAATTAGCCCCTAGACAAGCTCTCCGTCCAGCACCAAACGGAAGAATCTTGAAATCATCGTTATACCTTTCTCTTTGATCACCAACATTTCCAAATAGCTCTGGTATGAATTTTTCCGGTTCCTTCCAAAGCTTAGGGTCCCAGTGGATGCTCCATGAGTTCACTAATGACATGGTGTCTCTGGGCGGATGCTACCAAACAACGTTGCAGTCGCTTGACGATTCATGCTGTAATAAAAGCGGGGTTGTTGGAAACAACCTCATTGTCTCGTTAACAATTTGTTGGAGGTAACTCAGGTTCGGTAGGCCTTGGTCGTGATGAGGCGGTCTTGCTTGATGTTGGCTTCGATCTCGACTTGAGCTTTCTTCGCCTTGTCTGGGTTTGGTTTAGGAGAAGAGAGATTGCCCATTCTAGGGCAGTTCCTGTAGCCTCCATGCCTAGGGGTGAGCAGCGGTCTAGGGTTGACCACGGACCAACCTTGACCGGCCCAACCCTGCCGGTCCTGGTCCAGCCTCCCAAGGGGACTGGGTCGGTCCTCGGTCCCCGAATTCTAGGACCAACACCGTGCGGGTTGGTCTTCGGTCCCTAAGAGTTTTGGGTTGGTCCAACCGACCAACCCTATATATTATATTATATTATATTATATTATGTACAATTATTTTATATATTCAAACTTAAGTAAAATGTCTGTTATATTATATTATATTGAAATGTTCTATCAATAACACTAATAGTAATTTCAATTTAAAACTTTTGTTGAGTATTAATTATGTGTCGTTTGTTTTGTTTTCAGGTATTTAGAAGTTCAAGTGAATTAATAAGATGTGAAGTTATATATTCATGATTTATATTAAGTATTTTGAACTTTTTATAGTTCAATTGTATTTTACTAATAAATTTCAACTGCACTCTACTTTTCAATTTGTGTCAAATGGGAGAAGTTTTGAAGAGTAGAGTAGTATTGCGATTCTTCTACATTTGCTAGTCAAGTGGTGTGAAGCTCATTTTTTGGTTGAGTAAACTCTACATGATCAAATGCAGGAAAACACTTTTGCATATGATGTTATGAATATTAAAGATAGATGATTACAAGAACTTTCAATCTTATCCCATATCTCGATGAGCGGTTAACAAGTACGAAATTTCTATTATATCATCTTAAATTTGCTAAATATGTATTGGTATTTATAATTTAGTTGCACAATGCCGCATTGTCAATGGATGTGTAATTTGAATTTGTAGGTTTGCTTTTTTAGGGAGTATAAAAAATAAGACGAAAAAAATTATCGATCGGTCCCGGGTTAACCCTGGAACCGGATCGAACCCATTGGGTCGGTTCGGTCCTTGGTCCCAGGCTCAATAGGATCGGTCCTCGGTCCTAAAAATTGAGGACCAACACTGTACGGGTTGGTCCTAGGGTTAGGGGGTGGCCCGGACCATGCTCACCTCTATCCGTGCCAGCATTAACTAATGCCTATATTTAAACATGTGAACATGAATTAGACATAGTTATGTTAAATTCGAAAAATGCGACAGAGAGGTTAAAATTGAAGTTAATATTAATACATTGCTAAGAAGTTTCTTGCTTGTTTATTGGCAAAAGAACCTCTTGAAATTTGACTTCTAAGATAATTCATGTCATGGCGATTAATTAGTATATAGAATCACATATTTGAAATTCGATTGTAACGTGAGTTCTACATTATTATGAGCCAATAAAAAGACTTTTATAAGTTCATGTCCTCATATATTAGTCATTAGTCCAGTTGACCTAATTATATTAAGACATTTAAAGAGAAAAGCAAGCTGAGTACCAGTAAGATACTCTTGAAGGTCTGGTCAGTACAAGATTCTGGTTCCTTCTCTTGCAGGAATAACATAGCACCAATCAATGCCATCATCTTCCTATCTTTCCGGGTCAACTCCTTTCTCATTCCTCTAATTTCATCAATCAAATTTTGGCAGAGTTGGTCCGTTTTCTCCTTCATCCCCATCATCCTGATAATCAACCCCCTGAAAGATCGGTAAGTAATCACCTAAATTTGCATTATAATGAAGCTCCTATGTTCTTTGATGATGCGGTGGAATTCTGTAGCTTCTTCGTTGACAGCATCCCTCTGCCATAGTACCTCTTTCCTGAGATCATTCTCATCACAATGTTAATGGAAAGTTCTCTGAGTTTTGAGCTCACTTCAATCTTTGTCCACCTTTGGTTCAATTCATGAAATAGTCCTTCTAGTAGCAACCTCACTTCATCGTGCCTGACAATAGGAACGTCGAGTGTGAATAATAGTGCATATTGGATAAGCCGGCTCGATAAGCATTAGTATAAATAGAATTATTCAGGCTTTGCATGCACAAGTGCTATCCATTCATTCCATATCTTAAGATGATACCCCATTTTTGTACAAGTGAGACAACAGATTTGTTCTTTGTAATTGCTCTGAGTCGTGACATGTGGCTTAGTATGTATTCTATTCTACTCGTAATTAACTTGAAGAGCAACATCCATTAGTTCCCCGCCACAAGGAATTAACAAAGTAATCCCCTATAAGCTTGCGTAGGGTAATCACATCTTAAGATTACCTGAGCACTCGGTGAGAGCCTCTTTCTATTTATTTTCCCAGAATCCTAGAACTTTTTACCTAACATCTGATAATATGGCCATGCAGATTGAGGAGAACAACTCCAATGTCGCGAGATGCTGGAGATTGTGCTAGTGATCATCATACGAGGCATGTTCCATGGTGGTGGTGTTTTAGTTGAGGTGCTTCCCTGCAAGGGTGCGCGAGCGGTTTACACACGCCGAATTTAAGGAACAAGACATCGCCAAATCTCTCTGTGAGACTCTGTAGGGTTCCGTGAACCGGTTCTTTAAGTCGATGGAGATGACCTAAAGTGGGTAGACCTGGACTTGGTGGAAGATGGTTCTTGCTTTCACAGTTTACATGCTTTTGAATGATTAGTTTCAAGATAAAGAGAAGGGCGAAAGAAGGGAAGAAGAAGAAGAGCGCGACTTCGAAACTTTAACTCCTCCATGATGTATTTTGGAAATGCTCTAAGCCCAAATATTTATATTGCCCTCCGAACACAACCTCTTGCATGAAATTTGTCATACATATACTATCGCAAAGCATTTTGGCCTGTAAGAGTATATTTGACCGGTTGATTTTGTATCTGCTTCCCTGCCAACACGTATCATCCTTTAGACAGATGTTGGAAGAATGTTATGTGGGGTATAGTGCTGTGCTCAACTATCGCTTCCTTCTTGTTTTCGGTCCTCATAAAACAATATTTCACAATATTTCAAGGATTGAACGGGAAAAGTGTCAAACAAGTCCTTAAGCTATCATGTTAGTGTTAATTTAGTTATAAACCTTTTAACTTTATAACAATTCAATCATTCCAACTAATTTTAATCAGATATTTTTAATGTAGACATCAGCTGACTTAGGTAGTATTGTTGACATTAACATGGACAATTTTTGATAATTTTTTTAAATTTTTTTTCTGAATTTTTTTTTCTTTTCTTTATTCTTTCGTGGGTGACTAGCCACAAGCAATGGTGCCCACCTGCCATGGCCAAGCAAGGCCAAACCTTGTTGAGGGTTGACCTCGTTAGATTTAGCCTAAGCAAGGCCGACCATTGTCTCAAGGAGGGCAGCCCCGGTGAGGCCGCCCCTCCCCCATCCGATCTCGCCAAATCTAGCTTGGTGAGTCCGACTCTCATCAAGGCTTGACCTTGCCTGGCCAAGCGAGGGCAGCCCGTCTGGCCATGGCTGGTGACTAGTCACCGGCATAGGAAAAAAGATAAGAGAAAAAAAATCAAAAAAGAAAATCTTAAAATATTATTAATAGTTATTCACATCAAGACTAAACAGCGCTACGTAAGTCAACCATCATCCACGTCAACAATATCCAATCAAAATTAGTTGGAATGACTGAATTATTACTAAGTCAAAAAATTTATAACTAAATTGATACCATTAAAAATTTAGAATAAAATTGACACCAATTTAATACGTTCAGGACTTTCTCACACTTTTTCCGGGATTGAACCAAACTCAGGTGGCCAGTAAAGTACCGTTTCAGTCACGGAGCAATAGAACATATATAGGGAAACAGGTTAAGTACTTTCCTATTATATAATTGCCTTGCTGTTCTCAACCCTTAGAAAGGAAGGATGTATAGTTGATGCTCACCAAAAAACTTGTCTATATCATGATTTATTTTGCCGGGATCTGGATCCTACCGATTCAAAAGAGGACTTCAATCTTTTGACAAGCATATGCCATGACAACAGAAGTCTTAAAACCCTGTTCATGTGGAGAATCGCATGAAAACATGCTGAGGATCACGTCGTAATCAAACAGAAAAATCAAATGAAAGGAATATGTCGTCTTCTCAAGCTGAATAGACAGCCAAATGGACGTCTCTGCATAAACGTTTAAGAGAAAAGAAAAGAAACAGAACAGCACAATCCATTGCCAGAGGTACAGGCTGTGCCTTGGAACCATCCTCCTCTTAACAAAATCTGATGCCGACACGAGAAGCAGCTAAATAAGCAGTACAGGAAACCATGCAACAGAAAACAAGTCCGTGCGGTGCCGCCCTTTTGACGCGACTTTTTTTTTTTTTTTTTTCAATGAAGTGATTGGCAACACACAGAAATCCAGCCCTACAGTATAACCATATTGTTCGTATGTTCATCGATTCATCGAATGTGTACTAAACCATAACTATTGATTCTGGTTGACAGTGACAAGATTAAAGCCCTAGCTAATTTTGCATCCATATCAGATCAGCACACTCTGGATGATCAACAGAAGGATTTATTTTATTCTGATAAAACTTGCATATGAGGTCATTTCTCAGCTTCTCTTCCCTTGAAGGTGGATCAAGTTTATTCCATCTCAGCACTGGACAAAGCAGTCCCATCTCCTTTTTCTTTGCATTAAGTCAGTGGCAGACAACTAAACATGTTCCACAAGCTAAATTTATTCAGCCTGAGAAAGTACAATATCCAACTTCCCAGTTGAAAATGGGGAACCGGCAGAGAGGAAAAGCCATGAGATAAACATGAAGAATAAACTTCCGAATGTGATGCTTAAAAATGCCAGTGAATCAAACTGGTTGCTTTGGAGAGGAGGTGTAGGACAGACTAAAAGAGCATCAACAATCAGACAGAACTAGGAATATACCAAAAATAGCAACTGGCACCTTAAATTATCTAACACCATTTAGGCTTATGAGATAAGTAGATACATATACCTCAACTGAGAAAAGATGATAGGCATGCACCTCAATGTTGACATCAGCATACTCCACTGAGACATTCGAAGAGGACTTTTCCATCCAAGAATCATTCCAGAAATGCTACAGCTCAAACATTTGTGAATAGGAATAAGACACGGCCACTGAAAACAGACCCATTATTCTCCTACGGTACTTGATTCCACTTAAAAGCCCAAATACCAATGAGGTGGAATTTGTTACTCAAGATTCAGCATCGTATTTACATACAGAAAAATTATCCCAAATGAGTCCTACACCTCAAATGCAAGCATTTAGGTAATTAATAATTTAGAAAGGTCCTAGTGGACATTTTTACTTGTTAATTGTCAAGAGCAAAAGGATTCAAATGTCTACAATGTCAGTGCTGCCCTAGCCAATAAAACATGACCAAATTTAGAACTGAATGGAAAAAAGAAAGCGGAAGATTTAGAGGAGGAAACCTAGAATTATGTTGATGGGAGTTAGTGGGGTTTCAAGAGTCTTCCACAAAAAGCTCACATTAAGCTAAACACAACAGAGTATGTACAGACTTGAATGAGAGATGGGAACAGAAAATTCTAAGAGTTCTTGCGTAGCAGGTGAAAATATCCAGTCACAGTTATTGTTCCAAAACAACAGGATAAGGATATGCAGGTGTAGGAACTGCAGATGCAGAAAGAGAAAAGATGCAGTCAATTAGTTCAGCCTACCAATGCTTGGAGAATCAGAAGAGTGAAGATCAGGGTCTCCACCTAACTGATGAAACCCATAGCAGACAACCATATACATTATGCCTGTGCAATACCCCCTCCAACCTGATGATAGGAAACAAACACGACTATGGTGTCCCAATCTCATGCCAAAAAAAGGGTCCGAGCTATACAGATATATTAAACATACTACTGGTCAACTAAATGAAGTACTAGACCAATTCATGCCAGAATGGTATATAAATGGATTATATTATCCTGAAGATTCATCAATCATTTGATTTACCAAACATTCAGTGTTCAATTCGCAAGCAATGCTATTGTGGCCTCATCATGCATGCTACAGATAAGTTTTAAATAATGCGAAAATTGCCATAACCACACTTAATTCCTTCTAACATGCTACAGCTTGTCCCCCAAATTGTGAAAGTATCTTCCCCTGTTCCAGAAACGAATGATTGCTAACAGATTAAATCTAAAATATTGCAGGCATGCCAACGTCATTAAAAAGAATCGACCTACCTTTGCAGAGCTCATCTCTTACTGTCTGATTCTGTGTCAATTGCAGCTTTCTTGTTTGCTGGTCTGAAGACACTTTCTCCATGTTCATTGGATTAAACTATTCAGGGAGTTGCTTGTGATGCAGTTCCATCTATTTCAAGTCCAAGTATAGACCTGTGGGGTTTGGCACTTGATGGCAATGAGCTCTTCTATAACCTGAAAGTTTTTTTTTTTTTTTTTTTTCATTTGACATTCTGAATGGATGTTAAGCACCTTGAATATATTAGGCCAAACATGGCAACTGAGAAGATGGCATCTCTCGTTTCCTGTTCTATTAGGGTTTCTTTTTTACATGAATCTGGACAATATACGGGTAGAGACTGGGGCTAAAATATAATACTAGGCATATAGAAAATTTAAAAAAAAAAAAAAAAGGATGATTGGATTGATCCCAAAGATTGATTGCTTGAGACTGCTTGGAAGTGTATTATCATCTGGAACAGTAGTCAAGTAGGACAACAGCTTAGCACTAGCCATATGTCCCCAAACATAAACTTGCTAACACTGATGACTGAATTTCTTTTGGCCGTTGGAACAGTTGATAAAGTACCATGCCTTGAGAAAGCCGGTGCAAATTGGTGATGTAGCCCATTATAAACCGACTGCAGGGTCAAGTAGGTGTGTGCTTCTATAGCAGCTTGTGGCTCCATAACAAACAATAGGATGCGGTTCATTATTTCCGCAATCATAGGAATCACAGCCATATATCTAGCTCAATCATGTTGATGGATGCATGAGCAATTAAGAAGTGATCCAGAGGCAGAAGGTACATCAGGCCTCTTGTTTAGGATGCAAAATGATTGTCATCGAAAGAGTAGTCAGAAATAATCTTGCATTAAAATCCAGGTGAGGGGATCAGTCTCCCATTGGAACTTTGATAGTTCACGAAGCATGTACACAGAACAAGGATTATTTCATCTCACATATATGTGATATTCTTCAACTGTCGAAACCTAAATTGAAGCAATTGATGGAGGACACTTGAGAGGAAACTAAATGAGCAACTTCAGAATCTGTTACATGTTCAGTTCGCATGAGCAAAACCCTTAACACACAAGGATGAATAATTGAGGAGGCGCTCTGTCACATTCTCCAATACCAAAGTGCTTATTGAACATCAAGCTCAAACTAGCACAAATTACACTGCCCTCATGTATAGCCAGTTTATTGGTTGAACCAATTTATCCTACAAGAAACAGCAGCTAATATACTGAAGATACTGGCTACTTCAATACTTCAGATACTAAGAAAATGTGTTTCGAGATCAACATACTCAGGTAACAAACCAAAAATCTATAGAGTTCTTACACCTCTCCATTATAAGCGCAGCTCCAGCTCATGGACCAATCTTCGTCAGGAACTCACTTTCTTCGTCTTTCATCACCTGTTAGATCTCCATTCTTGTGCACATACAAAACAGCGATTGGTTTCATCCATCCAATCAATGTTGTGCCCACTGTATGCTCTTGATATCAATACCATCCTTGACCATTTCGTAAAGCGGGCTCATCTCCCTTAGCTTCTCCACCTGCTGCACTGTAAGCTCGACTGCCCTGTCAATCTCTTCCTCTGTAGTAAACCTCCCGATGCCATATCGAATTGACGTATGAGCCATGTCCTCCTCCACTCCCAACGCCCTCAACACGTACGAAGGCTCCAGGCTTGCGCTCGTGCAGGCGCTGCCACTTGACACCGCCACCTCCTTCAGCCCCATCAACAAGCTCTCCCCTTCAACGTACGCGAAGGACAAATTCAAATTACCGGTATACCTTCTCTCCATGCTCCCATTGACCACGACCCCATCGATTTTCCCCCTAATCCCATTAAGCAGCCGCTCCTGCAGAGCGCTGATCCTCCTGTGGTCGTACTCCATTTCCTTCATCGCCAGCTCGCAGGCCGCGCCCATCCCGACCACGAGCGGGGTCGGGACAGTCCCGCTCCTGATCCCCCGCTCCTGACCGCCACCATTCATCTGGGGCTCGACCCTTATCCGGGGCCGCCGCCTCATGTACAGAGCCCCGATGCCTTTCGGCGCGTAAATCTTGTGCCCGCTCAAGGACATCAAGCTCACATTCCACTTGTCAACGTCAATGGGGATCTTCCCCAGCGCCTGAGCAGCATCGGTATGGAAGGGAACATTGAACTCCTTGCAAATCCTCCCGATCTCCTCCATGGGCTGGATGACCCCAATCTCGTTGTTCACCGCCATGACCGAGACGAGCCCGGTGTCGGGGCGGATCGCCGACCGGAGGCGGTCCAGGTCGATGATGCCGTCGGCGCCGACGGGGAGGTAGGTGACGTCGAAGCCCTCCTGCTGGAGGTGGCGGCACGAATCGAGGACGCACTTGTGCTCGGTCTGGGTGGTGATGACGTGGCGCTTCTTGTCGCGGTAGAAGTGCATGACGCCCTTGACGGAGATGTTGTTGGACTCGGTGGCGCCGGAGGTGAAGACGAGCTCCTTCGGGGAGGCGCCGACGAGGGCGGCGACGCGGACGCGGGCGGACTCGACGGCGAGGTCGGACTCCCAGCCGTAGAGGTGGGTGCGGGAGTGGGGTTGCCGTAGCGGTGGAGGTAGAAGGGGAGCATCGCGTCCAGGACGCGGGGGTCCACGGGGAGGTGGCCTGCATGTCGAGGTAGAGGGGCCGGCCGGAGATCCGGACGCCCTTCATGACGACGCCGGAGGAGGCCTCCTCGTAGGGCTCCGCGACGGCAGCGGCGGCGGTGGAGAGAAGGCGGCGGAGGGGCGGTGGGGCGGTCGAAGGAGAGGAGCGGCGGAGGGCGGAGGCGAGGAGCTTGGAGGCCATCATGGCGATGGGTTTAGAGAGAGAGAGAGGGAGAGAGAGGGTGTGCGATTTTTAGGTTTTTGTGCTGCGAATTTGTGGGAGAAGAGAGAGAGAGATGGAAGGAGAGAGGGATAAGGACTAGGGAGAGGGCAAGGTCACATCGGCTGGGTCGGCAGATTTTTTTGCGGCGTGGCGACTTTTGGAGCCATCCAGAGGTCCCTGGTCCCTCTCCCTGATTCCCCGCTTTGCTTGCTTGATTTTCTTTTCCCTAATCTACTAGGATAAGGATCCCTTTTTCTTTTTCTTTTTTTTTGTTTCTTTGGAATACATTCCTTCCTTCAGATAAATTATTTCCTGGGCACCTCCATCAAAAGTGAAAACCAACTTTTTCCAGCTTTATTTTTTATGCCAAATTATGAGTGGGAAAATTTCAACCAGATTTGAAATGCTTTCATTTTTTTATATAAAATCTAAAATGGATTTCATTTTAAATAAAAACTTAAAGTATCCTTATTTTTCAAATAAGAATTTGGAAGCGAACATTATTTTACATAAAATCTGAATTGATTTTGTATGTTTCAAAAAAACGCTTCATCTCAAAGGTAGCCAAATTAAGGTGAGGGCTGGCAACCCTCATCTATGTCTAGGAGAGGGTTGCAGCCCTCTTTTGATTCTGTTGGCCCTCACCTGATTTTATTGGCGTCCCCGGCCCTCATTGAGGCATCAGCAACCTCGTTGGCAATTTTTAATCTAAGTTAACTAATATTTAGATTAAAGAAACTTTTTCACAATAAATACCCTTGATCGGTCATAACATTTTATCGGACAACAATTAGACCCTTATTTGAAACGATCGTAGCTTCTTGACACTTTATTTGAGAAAATAATGATACTTTAGGCCCTATTTGAAATTTTCCCTTATGCGTGGGTATTATCTAATGCTCATTTTGTGTCTGCCCTTGACTGTAAAAACCACTCAAAATAGATGTCGAAATGATGAGGTATGTATTGTTAGAAAAAAAGAAAATCTTCAAGAGAATTCGATGATGCCTAAACTATCCTTAATATATTACTTACTATGTTGATTGCAAATGTTTGGAATAAAAGACTATGCAACATCCGTGGTATGATCCATGGCAGAAAGTTTGCAAATATTCTGTTATTACAAACAACATCAATCAACCGAAGATCGATACTTGATGATGTTTTTTGTCGAAGCAAAGAAAGATCAAGTTGGTTGTAACGTAACAACCAAGTACATCGCTTGATATTCGTTGGGTCAGCTAAAGAGCTATTGAAAAATTTGGACTTGCACTGTAATAGAATCAAAATAAAGCATGTAACAGAGTAGTTAGAGTATCTGACAAGTCAGTCAAAGACTGCAATAAGAAGATAGCAGCAATTATTATTTTTGGTTAATTTGTAAAAGTCCTAAGAAAAAAGTTGTATGGGCAATACCTTCTTGGACAGTAGCTTAACAAAAAAAAAGAAAAAAACTCTCCAATGGTCATCTACTTTCTAAACCAACCTCAATGGATAATTTGAGGAAGAGTATAAGAGAGAAGGCTTTGAAGAACCAAAAGAGAGTGCAACATATTAAAAGATCAAGTAGCTTGCATACTATTGTTCTTAGCTGAAAGCTCTTTATCTTACTACTTTGATTATCAAGTTGTTATGCAATTGTGCTACGAATTAAGTGTATAAGTGTAAGAGCAGCAACTACATCCATATAGTGTGATCTATTATATGAAGGATTAGTGCTAGCCAATTGTAACTTTCCAAGCAGATTGTTAGTTGGACGTAAGCTTGAGGATAAAGTCGAACCACTATAACTTTTTATGCCCTATTGTTTTTCATCTTATTATATACATTGGCATACAATTAGTGAGTGTTTGCTTAAATATCAGGTTGAGGTGATTTTTACTTAACAATTAGCTAATTTCCACAAAAGATCATCAAAGTTTGAAAACAACCTATTCACCCATTCTCTAAGTTGTATTGTTAGCCTCAACAATTGATATCAAAGCTTTGTTCCTCATTATCTGAAGTGTATTTCTTCTTAATACAAAGATCCTTTATTTTGTCTAACCTTGACAGCTTATTTACTAATTATGCTCAAGATCCCAACAAGCTACTATACTTTGATGGAAGCAACTATGGCTATTGGAAGCAAAGAAAGAAATCTTACTATGACACCACGGATCTAGATATGTGGGATGTAGTTGCAAACAATCCAAAAGTATTAGCTCCTGTTCAACAATAAGCTAGGAAGCAGCAACTGTCAAAGAGCAGTTCTTAATGATAGAGCGAAACACCTCATGTATTGTGCATTGTCACTTTCTAAATTTAATAGAATCTTTTCTTGTGATACAACGAAGGAAATCTGGGATTGCATCATGCTGACATTTAAATGAATAGAAAGAGTTAAAGATACAAAACAAATCATCCTGCTTGGAAATTATGTACTATTACTATTCAAGATGAAGTCCGATGAAACAAGAACTCAAATATCCACACGATTCACTAAAATAGTGAATAGACTAGCTCTTCAAGGAAAAATCTACACAGATGTTGAGAAAGTAAACAAACTACCATGAGCTCTTCCCAAAGAATAGAGTACTGTCAAGACCTCACTACAAGAAACCAATAGGATTCAACCAATCATAATGGATGAGCTTACAAGAACATTCATATCCTATGAAGTTGAGCTTCAAAATGAAGAAAGCAACTCCAAAGGTAAGAAAGTCATTGCATTTAAAGCTAACCATGATGATATAGATGGAGAAATATCCTCCGATGATGAAGAAAGTGATGAAGACATGACATTACTAATAAA
Organism: Eucalyptus albens; assembly: GCA_014182695.1. Taxonomy (NCBI): domain Eukaryota; kingdom Viridiplantae; phylum Streptophyta; class Magnoliopsida; order Myrtales; family Myrtaceae; genus Eucalyptus; species Eucalyptus albens. Next base: position 21,364,626 of record CM024654.1, on the reverse strand, counting down.
GAAGTTTAAAAGCTTCATGAGGAAATGAGGAAACTACAAAAGAAAAAGATCGCCTAAACATCTTGATAAGAAAAAGCTTTACAAAAACAAGAAACTAAAGGTAAGGACATCATGTGCTATGAATGTAGGAAACCTGCACATAAAACTAGAATGTCCATCCATCAAGAAGAAGAAAGGGAAATTCGAGAAAAAGAAAAAGGTGCCGAAAGCTAAAACATGGAATGACACAGAATGTAAATTCAGTGATTACATGGCTGACTCTGAACTAGAAAAAATGAGGTAAAAGATTTTGAACTATCTTACAATGAATTGAAATATTTTTTAAAGGAAATATTTGAAGAACACCAAAATGTTTCAAAATAAATTTCTGCTTTAAAAGAAAAAAAGAGGTTCACAATCTTACCACTGAAAATCTCACTGACAAAATTCTAAAGAAAGTGCTTAATTTTCAAATAAATCAAGTAAAGCTCCTGCAAGTTGAGATGAGAATGTCAAGGATAACATTTCAAAACTCAGCACCAAATTTTCTCTTAGTTCGAAAACCTTACAACACACTCTCTTTATCCAAATTCCTTTGGTCTTAGATGTGAGGGAAATGAAGAAGAGATGAATCATTTTCCGAAAAAAAAAAAAAGATTAAAACATAGATCTCCTACACACTTTTACAAGTCTCACTTTGTCAAACAATTTACTAAAGCTACTGGCAAGAAATTTTCCGAGTATTCATTCTATGAAGGATACGGCCATTTTAAATGGACTGTCCAAAACAACAGAAGAAATTCAAAAAAACTAATTGATCTTTTGATCTTGAATTAAAACCTAACCACAAAGGACCCAGGCTTATGTGGGTACCAAATAAAAGATGAGATTTACTTTGATTTCAGGTTATCTTGAAGAAAAACAAGAGGTATCCGAATAGTAGGTGTTCCAAACACATGATTAGAGACAACAACAAGTTCGTAATGCTTACAACCATAGATGGAGGCACAGCTATATTTGGAGGAAAAGATAAAGGAAAAATCATCAGGAGAGAAAACATCATGTTGGGAAATCTAATTGTTAAAAATGTTTCACTCGTAAAAGGTCTAAAGCACAATCTCCTTAGTATAAGTTAACTTTGTGACAAAAGGTACAAAATAAGGTAAGTGTATAGGCACCAGCAAGAACAAATTATAAACATTCATTGGCAATAGGTATGGCAACATCTACTTACTTGACATCAATTTTGAGGAATCATATTGTTTAATATCTATCAAGGAAGAACGTGATCTTTGGCACCATAAATTAAGTCATATTAATACAAAGCAAATTCAGAAGATTTCTTTTAAAGATATAGTTCGTGTTTTACCAACCAAAAATCAATTACAACAAGTATGACACATGTAATGCATGCACATTGAGAAAACATGTGGGAAATTCTTTCAAATCTACCAAAGCTATTACTACTAACAGATCTTTGTAGCTACTACCTATAGATCCGTTTAGACCAACACGAGCAACAAGCCCAGGAGGAAAGAAATACTATCTAGTCATAATTAATGACTACTCAATATTCACTTGGGTAATGTTCTTATCACACAATAATGAGGCATTTCATTCTATTGAGAAATTTGCTCGACAAGTTCAAAATGAAAAGAGATGCATCATCACCACCATCAGAATTAACCATAGAGAAGAATTTGACAACCAAAGTTTTGTTGAATATTGTGATGAGAATGGAGTGGAACACAATTTTCCACTACTTACACTCTTTAACAAATAGGGTAGTAGAAAGAAGAAATTGATCACTGCAAGAAATGGCAAGGACAATATTGATCGAAAGTAATACACCTACTTATTTCTGGGTTGACGTTATTGCCACCGCATGTAACACTCTCAACAGAGTATTGTTTAGACCTATGGTATAAAAGACTCAGAGGGAGATATACAAGGGAAGAAAACCTACTTTACACTACTTTTAGGTATTTGGATATAAATGTTTCATTCTAAAAAATACAATCACAACATCGGGACGTTTAATGCACGAGCTAGTGAAGACATTTTTCTTGGGTATTCAACTACAAGTAAAGCCTATTACGTCTTTAACAAATATTCAAAGGTAGTGGAAGAATCCATAAATGTGAAATTTATGAATAATCAAAAAGGAGTAGATACTGATGACTACGAAGACATCATACATATATCTACACCAATTGCTAAAAAATAGTAGCAACCATAACCTCCAACCAATCTTTCAAATCAAGGTCAATCTTCCTTATATTGGAGATTCAAGATTGAGTAGCCTAAGGAACAAATAATAGGGAAAGTGGATGAAGGAATCAAAATGAGATCATCTCTCAAAGCTATGATAAATTCCTTAGCTCTTATTTCTCAATTTAAGCCAAAGGAAGTCAAAGATGCTTTCAATGATGAAAATTGGATTGAAGTTCTACAAGAGAAATTATATCAATTCAAAGTCAACAATTTTTAGGAACTAGTTGTCACGGCCCAATCCTTAAGTGCGTGCCCATCTCTCGATAGTCGATAATAAAAATGCGACTTCCCAAGACGAGTCACCGACCCTTTCATTTTAATACGCATGCGAAAGCAAATAATAAATCTCTTGACAATAACCATCTCAGGATAGAAAGGCAGGACAATAGATTCACAAACAAAACATGCTTTCATATACATACTGAGTCATGTAAAAAAGTCTATAACCGAAAGACTTCAAAAGACTAGTTCTCAAAAAGAAGCTGTCTTATCTGACCTACACTTTAGATCACCACAGTTCGGCTTCAGATCCTCCACTCTACGGTCCTGAAAATTTAAGCCCACGACGGGGTGAGATATAAATCTCAGCGAATTTACACTCTAAACCCCAATTAGAAGGGTAATACACCTAAAGGTGCCCTAACTACACAATCATACAACCACAGAGACTTATCTCGTCTCAGATCTACCATGCAGGTCAACACAATTCATATCACAAATAGTCACAACAACATGTTCAACAAACAAGCTCACCAACTGGAACGCCACATTCAAATTCAACCCAATACAAAGGTCCTGATTATAGGGCCAAATAGTTATGGCACGTCTCGTACCGAGCCACACAATTTTGTCCCATAATCCGACTCATTCAACTCAATTAATCATGCATTCCTAGTTTTTAATCTTGGCTTATAGCATGGCCTACTATTTATTTGGCGGTCTTTTAGCATAGCCAGGCATTGTCTCACCCCATTGAGCACGACTACGTCTTTTTTAGACGGCTTTCCCGAAGGAGCATGGGTCCAGAATCTATTACGACTCGCATCCGTTATCTAGAGGCATCCTATATAGGGATAACGTCTTACCTATTATATAAGGGTGGGCAACGAAACAAACAGGTTTTTTCCACTACTAGAGACTGTTTCCTATAACCAAACCTACTACTTGAACTAGTACCTTTTCTAGTACCAGCACGGGGAAACCCTGTACCTCAAACTAGTTCCTATTACCTGGCTAAAGCCCTAATATCCCGTTACTGTACAGGAGCGGAAACGAGAAAAGAAAAGCAGGTTTTAGATACTATACTAAAGAGACTCTAGTCCGAGACTTGAAACTATCAACCATGAGATCCTTACTAGAGCTCATGACGTAACTAGAACATAGCACGAAAAGATGGATACGTATAGAGACCGAATCGGATGGATAGGAGCTTGATTGTAGGGGATGCTGGGGCGGGTCAAAAGCTGAGAATTCTCTCTATCCAAGTGCAGCTACTGTTTGTGAAGCACCCTCCCGGAGTTCTGGTGAAAGCTATCCTTCTAGCTTAACAGCCCGGGACATGTTCTCTTAACCAATACACGACCATTCAATATCGGCCTAGGACACCGCGCATTGCACTTAAATGTCTTAATTAAAATGATGAACCTGACTTATTTTCTTCGTATTAAAAATACATGGTAAAATAGTCGTGTGTGGGTACACAGTCAACTTGATCTAGAAAAAAGTGATATCTTCCAATTTAAAATCTCACCTTTTTTATAGTATATAAAACCATTTTCAGTGTTAAAATCGACACTCGGGATTTTCTAAATAAATATTAAAATTCACAATTTTTGGAATAAATAACCAAAATTTCAATCAAGACTCAATTTGCACAAATTAACACTCAATTTCATAAATTAACCACACCATTGTAATCAGCACGAAATTCCAATCACCGGCTATCCCGGTCTAATTTCTGAAAAATAATTAATAAATAACTAATTACCAAAATTAATTAAATAATTCAATTTAAACATCAAAATAGGTCGTAATTGCTAAATTAACCACCTAAACGGGCTGGGAAAATTCTCGAACCTGTCTCGATAAATAATACAGCTTATCTAGTCCCTAACTAAGCTGTTCTAACTACCTAACATGCATAATTAACTAATTAAATCACTAATCTAATCTAACTAACCACCTAATCCCTAATTAACTTAAACTAAACACCCCTTAAACGTCATTAGCCTACTAAGTAAATTTTAATGCATAAACTCACCGATTTAACGTGAAAATTGGTTCACCGTGACGGCAGTGTGACGGCGGCCGAAGCTTGGGCCCATGGCAACGTTGAGGGAACTTGGGTTGGGTCGAAAAACCTTGCAAGCGCATAGCAAACTGCAGGGCTTGGTTCTAGGCTGAACTGTGGGTTGGGCTTACTTCATGGGCTTCAAGTGGGCTAGACCAAAGGCTGAAGATGGGCTAGAAATTGTTGTGGGCTACTGCGGCTGAAGCTCACGGGCTAGGCCTGACTTCAATTGACGGGCTGAAAAGAAAATTGCCTTTTGTTAAGTGGAGAAAGTGAATCAAAAAGGAAAGGAAAAGAATCGTGGTCACCTCAAAAAGGCAACAAATTGAGGGGGAGCATTGATCAATTAAAAAAAAAAAAATTTCTTTTTGAATGGATCGTGATCTTGATTATATGAAAAGAATGAAAAGGTAAATGTGTCAGAACTTGTTAAGTTCTACAAAATCCGATTAGTGCATCTTTTATTACCTTTTGTCATTAACAAATCTCTTATTGATATTATCATTTTATTATGACAAAAAGCGTAAGTGAATTTTATAATGCCTTCGTGATTTTTATTGGATATTTGCTGATATATATGATTGAAGTGAGCTATATTACATATCTTTAATATTCGATTTACTTTATAAAAGCTGATTTTTTGGAAATTATGTTTCATGTAAGATATATTTGTTATCGTTTCATATTCTCTACACAATACTATTTCCATTATTATCGCTTTTTGATTATGATAAAAACGGGGAGAGGATATGAATATGCATATGTGTTAATTGGTTGATATTATTTATTGCATAATATTCAGCTGCGGTTATTTTTTTATATATTGTTATGCTCAATCTATTTGCTATCTTATGTTATCCTTTGATTTAAATTACATTGTGTTTAAGGTTGCCATGATTTATTAATATTTTCAAAAGCGTGTTTACAAATCTGCATATTCAGAAAATATTTTGTCATCATCAAAAAATGGGAGATTGTTAGAGAAATCCCTTATGATGTTTTGAAGATGACAAAATAAATCAAAGGCTATTAACGTGTTTAATAGTTAAGTAACAGACTATGTAGATGATAGAACATATAAAAGATATTATCAAAGTCTATACTTGATTGAACTAGAAGATAGATTTTATGCTGAAGTTGAATTGAACCAAAAGATAGACTCTATGATAAAGCTGAACTTATTCAGACTGTGTCTAGACCTTAAAGCTAAATTTGTTCATAAGCAGAATATGTCCAGATTGTAAAGTCTATTGCACTTAGACTCTACTTCAGATTGAAGATGCTTAGACTCTACTTCAGATTGAAGACGCTCAGACTCTACTTCAGACTAAAGATGCTTTGACTTTACTTTCGATAGAACACTCTTAGACTTTACATCTAGAATGAGACGCAAGTCCAGAACGTGACAGAGTCCAAAATGAGACACAAGTCTAGAATGTGACAAAATCTAGAATGAGACACAAGTTCAGAACATAGTAGATTCAAAATGAAGCATGTTCAGAACAAAACAACTTGACAAAATGTAACACAAACCCCAAATATATAACGGCTAGTGATCTAGTTTGGATTTCATATCAAGATAGATTTGATTGACTTAATTTAATTGATTGACAATTGGATCTTGAAGACAAGAACTTTCTAAACGAAGAAGCTCTACTTATGGAAACCAAGATTCTGTTTGTATGGGTGATCATAATCAATTTAAGAGTCTACTTCTATCACTCAACGGCTACCAAATTTTCTAGATATAGATCTGTCCAATTGGTAGATTAGAAGACAATCCTCTAGATACTGTCTAATGACTAGTTTGGAAGTGGAGGAGTATTTAAGGAGATCAAGGATTGATGAGTAAGTAAGAGACGGAGCGTAGAATTTATAATTCCAAAGTCTGAGCGACCTTCGATCATACACTTGTCTTTGGTGAACTTAAACGTTTGTGATCATGAAAGAAATACCAAAAGAGTGACTTAGTGAGATAGTGTGATCTATCACTAAGTATTTGCACTCAAAGTTGTAATAACTTGTTGATTGCATAGTGGAATCCAGCAGAAGGCTATCGGCGTGGGAGAGTGGACGTAGGCTTAATCTGAACTGAACCACTATAAATTTTGTGTTCTTATTCTCTTCCCTTAACTCCTTTATTTTGTTTGTAGTTCTATTTAACTACTAAAGTTTGAACTCGTCAAAGTTTGTTGCTCTTCAGACTCAATTTCAAAAGCAAAATATTTCTACTGTTTTTTTGCGAAAATTTTTCTTACACCTATTCAACCCCTCTCTAGGTATTCATACTAGCCATTTCAATCTGAAGGGTCGCGAGGACCGTCATATTTGGTGTTCTTGTAAGTGCTAAAATGGCAGACCAGGTTCATAACAAGGCAAAGGAGATTAGGAGTTTGGGACAGTGTGTTCTCTGTCTTATCCACTTCCTGAAAAGGATCTTCACCAACATGGTAAGTGCACTTTTGCTGTTACACTCTAATTGTTGTCATCGTGGTCTTGCTCTTCATTTCTCTCGATAGTTGGTTTTCTCTCACCATCTGGCCTTTTCATCTCCTGTATTTCAGTTAAAAACATGCCGAATGGTGATATATTAAAGGGCCTGATGAGATCTCGAACCTCATCTGTACCGCTTGAGTGGAATGTCATCAGTCAATGTGTCAGCAACTAACTTGGAGGCGTGAATTGACTCGACAACTAAGTGCACATAAGCATATTTGCCTTTTTTTTTTCCTGATGGACGCAACTATGGTAGTGTTATTTACAACCAACACTGTGCCAGTACCTACTCTTCTTCTGTCTTCCCTGCGCCTAGCGCTGTTTGTGCACGCTATTCTTTCATCATTGCAGTCATTATCAGAACCCTCCCTGCGAGCCCTCTGTTGCCAGCACTTCTTGCACCAGCAAGAATATCTCCTCCTTCGCCATAACCTTGTTGGCAGTACCCCACTAGTGATGGCTCTGTAACCACAACTTGACAATGAACTGCGCGGTGCCCCGGAGACCAGTTGGTACAATCCTCTTGATGCAATGCGAATATCTACTAAGTAGAGGACAGAATAATGGATATGTACCTTTCAAGAATGATGAAGCTAATGAACTTTGTTGGGGAAGAGGGAAGTTGTGAATATTTCCTCTGAGCTCTGTTATTTGCACATTCGACTGATGCAAAGTGCATTCAGCAAGGAAATGCAGGATTTACATTAGCTACTCTAAACTTAGTAAAAATAAACATTACAAATTTTATGTTTCCTGTTAGAAGATGTCTCGAAAGGGCATGCCTCTAAGAAGTGTGGGCCATGTTGTTGGTGGGATGGACAATGTTCCTTGTCAAACATTGAAGTTGTGTTATGTTGTGATTTGGCAATATAACTTTCGTGGGTTGGGATTCTGAACTGGTTGTCATTTGTGACATACCAGGCCTTGCACAAGATGGATGTAGAATGGGTGCTTCTTCCGTTCTTTTTACAAGTGTTGAATCAGCTCGAAGTGTTGTTGCAATGTGATATTGCATTTTTGGCCCATCAAAAGGACAACACGAGCCAATTTTCTTTCCGTGAGCCATTTAAGGTTAATCGCTTGCTCTAAAAGCACGAGGGCTAATCGATTTTCTTGTTCCTCCTCCTTTTGATCTCATTTTCTTTGTTGAGTGTTCGTCATGTGCAATCTCCTAAGCCAATTCTCCACTTTTGAAAGATTGCTCATTCTAGAATCTAGCATACATTGCACGACCAGTGCTCAAACCATTAAATAAACACCATCCATGAAAGTGAAATCATGCAAGGGTAGGTTACACAGTCTCCGAACACTACTTCATACACGCATCGTAAATCGAATTTACTGGATCGAATCCCAGAGACCCGTTGGCACATAACGCTCAATTCCTTGACCTCTCGCCAAAGAAGGATAGGATCTCAGCAGTAACTAGCTCCGCCCTCTCTTGCTGGATAAAATGGTGGCCGTCGATGACCAGAACCTGAAGACCAGGCACGAGCCCCTTGAAGAATTCACTCTCGATATAACTTTTGGTCCCGAATGATTGGAACCCAACATCCTTATCCCCAGTAATAAATTTCGCAGGGACACTCATTCTCGCCCCCTGCCACGGCCCGAGCAGCTCCCAATTCCTGCATTCAATTTCAATGGACATGTCAAATCCCGCCACTTCAAGAAATTAAAAATCCAACTTGTAAATATCGAATTCAAAGAAGTGGAGAAGAGGCTCTGGGCAAGCGAGGCTGTCGCAAAATGCGCCTGCCACTTCTTGCTGGAATTGAATGTGTTCGTATTCGCAGTCCGTAAGGCATCTTCAATCGGTCGGTCAAAGCGGATGAATGCATTTACTTCGCAACGGAATTTTCATAAGTGAGGAACAACATGGCTCTGGCACAGCAGACAAGTATTTTGCAGGACCATAATGAGGCATGAATGCGAAAATGTATATCCTAGACATCACTTTTCATAACCTCTTTCGATCTTTGCTTAGATTGGATTACTGTAAATGCAAACTCTGGCTAAAAGGCTGATCTTGGCTTCCTTTTTGGTCACTCTAGCCTTTGGGCTTTCCATAAGGTCGAGTTGAGCGCGGTTTTGGAGCAGACTTACCTGTCCATGGCGCGGTAGTAGTTCAATGCCCCGGTGAAACCGGATCTCTGGAACTTCTCTGCCCTGTACTGGAGCTCCTCTTCGGTGGTCCACGAGGGCAATGAATCTGGGGTTTCGAGGGAATCGATGAACTCGACACCCGGTGGAGCGGCCAGAAGATCGGGACCATTCACCAGTAAGAACTTCTTCAATACCGTCGAACAGTCATACTTGGCAAACGACTTCTCGGCCCTTCCCGGTTCCTGCATTAGCCACGACAAAGAGAGACAAGAGATGCAAGCTCAAGTACTGTACAGCTTGCCAAAACCGTGCTTTAACAATCGGTGCCTCCTTACCTGAAACTGAGTAATGTAGAACCCGTCGCCGAACTTTGCCATGTATTCGGACGGCTTCAACTGTGGGGACCGTGGTCGATAGGGCACGCTCAAATTAACAAGCGCCTTGACTCTATCCGGCCTGAAGAGGCAAAGGTGCCATGCTACTTCCGCGCCCGTGTCGTGACCCACCACGTACGCCTATTGACCAAACCCATTCTTACTTTCATCAGCTTTTTTCGACAGAAGTATGAACAAAACATAGGAGAATCAACGTAGCACAGGTTATTCCCGATCACGGTCGGTATGTGCTCAGAACCAAAAGACTTAGGTTACATAATCATGAACATTCAAATTCTATAGCAAGAAGCTATCTTGGCTATATAAATACCCTGCTGACTTACAATTACCTCACGTTCTATCAAACCATACGAGTAGCACAAACACCAATTCTCGCAGAAAATACCCTGCAAGTACTTAAATCATTCCGCGTGGCGATGCGACGCACCTGATCTTGACCGAGCGCATTGATGAGGCCAACCAAGTCACCGACCAGGTGGAGGATGGTGTATGATGCCGGGTCGGCGGGGCAGTCCGAGTCCCCATAGCCCCTCATTCAAGGGCGACTGCGTGGTACCCACATTCAGCCAAGCGATGGATCTGGTGCTTCCATGAGGACCAGAGCTCGGGGAAGCCATGGATGAGCAGAACCAGAGGCCCGTTTCCTTTCTCTGCTATGTGCATCCATATTCCATTAGTCCGGACTCTTCTGTGAGTTATGTTGGCCATGTTTGGATGATGAATCTTGCCTGTGATTGGTTTCTTGCTACATGTATATCGTATAAAGAGGTCAATCCTGGTGTTCAGATGTTTGGTTTTTTTATTTTTATTTTTGGGTCAAAGTTCAGATGTTTGTTCCCCAGTTCGTAGAATTCAACGCACAAAGTTGGACGTTTTGGGCACAGATTTCTCGAGACGTGATAGATTGCTAATGCTCCAATGAGTTTTCATTAGCTCTCTTCGAGAAATTGGACTTTTCTTTCAAGTCCGGAGACGTCATCCTCCGAAGTAGAATCCATCTATTTACTCCACGATGGTCGATTGAGGGGAAAATAAAAAATTGTCCTTGGTGCATCCACGCTGGAACAGGGCGTGTTTGTTCTGCCTGGATTTCTTTTTCAAAGCAAAACCCACTTATTTGATCTTCACGCCCAAAAGAAAAATATCCTATTGAATTTAAATTAATCACGAAAATGTTATGTGGGTCCTTCGCAAATTTATCTTCTTAAATTATGTCATTGTTTATCATTAAATAAAAGTCTAACTTGAAAAATAAGAACTCTTGAATAGACTCCAGACATACCGAATTTTTAAAATATCTTCATTCATTTCATTCTAGATAGGGACGGTTTTGGAAAAGCACGCATTTGAATATCGAGGGGAGTATGCCGCTAGAAAAATAAATGGGAATTGACGATGAAAAATTGGAATTCTCTGGGTAAAAGGAAATATAACAAATATTTTTAACTCAACGAAAATATTACAGATCGCTTACAAAAAAAAAAAGCGTGGTAATTCAGGTTCTTTCATGCTGGGCCTAAAAGGATTCTTTCACGACAAATCGGTCAAGCCCAACCCACACTTCTTGTTCTCCTCTCTATCTCCATCCGGGTCGAATTGGCCCAAATTCAAAACCCATAAACCCAAACCCGCCTCGTTCGTAACAAGGGCCAATGATCCAACCGACTCGAACCGACCCGAAATCCCTACCCTCCTTCCATGTCCGGACGTTAACCCTGGCACGTCGGCGTGGGGTTTGGCTTTCTGCAGCAGCGATGGGGAAGAACAAGAAGCAAGCCAAAGATGGAGCTCCCGGCGCTCACTCGCCGTCCACTATCTCTGTCTCCAACTTGCCTTACTCCTTCACCAGCGCTCAGGTACTACTCCTCCTCCTCCCTCTCGGTATATGCTCACCGGCAGCGGTCTCTTTTCGCGTGCGCCCCCGCATTGTCGGATTGAGGAGCATTTTTTGTAATCCCCGCGCTCTCTGTTTCGATCTCTTTAGCTCAAGGAGACATTCAACGACGTCGGTCTGATCAGGCAGTGTTTCATGGTGACCAAGAAAGGTGAGGGAATGCATGATGGTATCTGAGCTTCCGTGTTTTCAGACCTGACCCTGTATCCGACCCTATTATAACCAGTTCCTCTTTTCTGAACCCTATACCCGACCATATTTGTATTGGACCCGTACTGATTCACCCGTTTTTCCGATCTAGTTCCAGGGTCAACCCCTATTTCCACTACAACCTGTTTTGCAATCTCCCGGTATCCTATACGATTTCAAATTTTATATTAATACACGAGAAAATATCGTAATTCTCCTAATTTGTATTGAAACATTAAGCACTTGTAATAAATAAAATACATGAACTTTTTGACTAAACAAAAAATTAAGGATTTGCAAGACTAATTATAATAAATAAAATCATAAGGCGGAGAATTAACAACAAACATGGGTCTAATATTCTTATTCCCACAATTACTACATGAAGCTACTCATTTATGCAAGCATAACTCATCTTACAAAAGAGAAATTAGGCGAGCCAATCCATGTGATACACAAGAATTTGGCGACAACGAACACCGTCTGTCCATTGGACGATGTGAGAGGGAGCCGATGAGGGAGGGAAGCAAGTGAGGAAGAGAAATGAGAAAGGAAGAGTGCCGTGCATGTTTGAAAGAGCCAAGAGAAAAAACGTTGTGTGATTGCAGGAGTAAGAATAGAAATAAGGGAAAAAAAGGGTTTTGGACCTCTACTTCCAAAACCGGTCCAAAACCAATTCGGGAACCGGTTTAAACCGGTTCCGAATTTTGGGAACCGGTTCCCGACCCTATTTTCCGAGTGGGTCAGTTTGGGAATTGGGTATACCTGGTCCGGTTGCACATCCCTACTCGATAGAGGGGTTTTGTTGTTGACTTGTTTTCTCATCGCAGGTTCCAATGAGCATCGAGGTTTTGGCTTCGTTCAATTGTAATTCTCTGGCGAGGGCCTTACCTTGGAAGACTTGAATATGTTACCGATTGTTGGCTGTTAATTGCGGCGTAGCATGATATAAGCTGAATCTTCATTGCCCTAGGACTCGTTGTGTTTCTTCAATTTGTTCGGTCAACTTGTCATTTCCTTTATTTTCTCCTGAATGTGGAGAGGTTGTGGTGGAGCACGATTTAGCAAAGCTAATATGGTGTGGTAGCTTAATTGAATACAGAGGAATTTGAGGTCCATTCTAATGCAATTACTGCACTGTTTTCTGTAGTTCTGCATATTCGCGTAGCTCTTGTGATTCTAGATGCCGCTGATGAGCTCTCTTTCCAATTTAGTTACTTTTCCAGTTAGGGTTGCAAATTTACCACTAACTTTGTTAAGTACAGTTCACAGATATGAAATATTTACATCGGCTGAACCGTTGAAAGTCATCCACGATTTCCTTGGACTCTGATACTAATTAGTACTCTAAGCTTAAAGATTTTCGTATGATTTTGGCTGTCATACTATGAATGACAACAAGCGAGATAGTTATTTTAAGGTTCAAATGAGAATCATGACGTGTAGATCAACTATGTAAAGCCCAAACAAAAGAAAGAGACGACACTTGGCTGCTCTTATAATTGAAGGAAATGCATGTCGTGTGTTGACGTGAAAGCAATGACATCGGTTTGTACGTTGGTGTTCTGAAGGGTCTGGAGGACCGTCGTATTTGGTGGTCTTGTAAGTGCTAAAATGGCGGACCAGGTTCATAGTAAGGCAAAGGAGATTGGGAGTTTGGGGCAGTGTGTTCTCTGTCTTATCCACTTCCTGGAAAGGATCTTCACCAACATGGTAAGTGCACCTTTGCTGTTACACCCTATTTGTTGTCATCGTGGTCTTGCTCTTCATTTCTCTCGATAGTTGGTTTGCTCTCACCTTCTGGCCTTTCCTCTCCTGTATATCAGTTAAAAACATGCCGAATGGTGATATATTAAAGGGCCTGATGAGATCTCAAACCCCATCTGCACCGCTTGAGTGGAATGTCATCACTCAATGTGTCAGCAACTAACTTGGAGGTGTCAAATTGACTCGACAGCTAAGTGCACATGAGCATATTTGCCTTATTTTCCTGAGGGCGCAACTATGGTAGTGTCATTTCCAACCAACACTGTGCCAGTACCTACTCTTCTTCTGCCTTCCCTACGCCTAGCGTTGTTTGTGCACGCTATTCTTTCATCATTGCAGTCATTATCAGAACCCTCCCTGCAGGCCCTCTGTTGCCAGCACTTACTCGCACCAGCAAGAATATCTCCTCCTTCGCCATAACCTTGTTGGCAGTACCCCACTAGTGATGGCACCGTAACCACAACTTGACAATGAACTGCGGTGCCCCGGAGACCAGTTGGTACAATCCTCCTGATGTAATGCGAATATCTACTAAGTAGAGGACAGAATAATGGATATGTGCCTTCAAGAATGATGAAGCTAATGAACTTTGTTGGGGGAGAGGGAAGTTGTGAATATTTCCTCTGAGCACATTCGATATGATGCAAAGTGCATTCAGCAAGGAAATGCAGGATTTACATTAGCTATTCTGAACATAGTAAAAATAAACATTACAATTTTTATGTTTCCTGTTAGAAGATCTCTCGAAAGGGCATGCCTCTAAGAAGTGTGGGCTATGTTGCTGGTGGGATCGACAATATTCCTTGTCAGCAGAACCTAAACATGTTCACACATGCAGTTGACATACCAAATGATGATCAAACGAAACGCATATGATTAGAATGTACACAACATGTATATAAAGTCTTATGAAGATTATTAAGTCAAATGGACTCATCTACAAGCTCAATTTCAAACAAATGCAATTTAGATAAGTGTAATGCCAATCTACATTGGGTCAGTTTTAAGCGATTTTACCTTAACATCTCCAAAAAATATAGAAAAAAAAAGCATGTTATACTCAAGATGATTTAGAACAAATCTTGTGAAGAAAACTTTTCCAAAATTTGATCACAAAAATCAATATGAAAAATAATAAAATTATAAAGGGAAAAAGTCACGAAAAACCTTGAATTTTGCTCAAAGTGACACATTTACCCAAATTTTTTTTTTGTGACGTGAAAAACCCCAAACTTTTCAAACCGTGACACATCTATCCCATTAAGGACATTTTTGTCTTTTTATTATGGTTTTTCCTTTTTCTTTTTATTATTTTCTTTTTCTTCTTCCCTCCGCCGGCCATGGCGAAGGGAAGCCGGCGTCCGGCGAGGGTCACCCTCGCCGATGTCGGGTGAGGATCGTCCTTGCTAGACGTAGGCGAGGGTCATCCTTGCCAGACGCAGGCGAGGGTAGGGACACCCTCGCTCGACGCCGCGAGGGCACCCCTTGCCCGACGCCGGCAGGGTGTCCCCGCCCTTGCCGACGCGAGCGAGGGTTGCCCTCACCGGACGTAGGCGAGGGCCGCCCGACATCGGCAAGGGCAGCCCTTGTTGAACATCGGCTTCCCTTTACCGGCTAGCCATCGGAGGGAAGAGAGAAGAAAAAAAAAAAAAATTTAAAAAATGAAAATACCAAAATGCCCTATAATTTTGGGGTAAATGTGTCACATAACAAAAGTTCAGGGTTTTTTGTGTCACAAAAAAAGTTTGGGGTAAATGTGTCACGATTGGCAAAGTTCAGGGTTTTTCACGTCACAAAAAAAAAAAGTTTGGGGTAAATGTGTCACTTTGAGCAAAGTTCAGGGGTTTTTCATGACTTTTTCTCAATTATAAATTATAAACAAGTCAAAAAACGCAAATAAGCTTAAAACTATTGCAGAATCGACCGATTTCCAAGGTGTTTTTGAGGAACAAACGATGTCTGTTTGGAATGTTCAACCTATCAAATCGAAGCTCTAGATGTCTATTTTCTAAGCCTCGAAGGTCGAAGTGAGAAAAGCCAATCTAGTACATCATTTAAGCCAAAATAGTAGGTCACTCAACCTATCAAATCGAAGCTCAAGATGTCTATTTTCTAAGCCTTGAAGGGATCGAAGTTAGAAAAGCCAATCTAGTACATCATTTAAGCCAAAATAGTAGGTCACTCATAGAAGCATGAAAATTGTAGATTAATAAAAATCAAGTTCAATCAACCACAAACTCAAGATCAATGAGCATCGACCGCAACAAATCAATCCATCATATCATCAATCTCGGATCTAGGCAATTTATATAAATATAAACTTGAATCCTAGCCTCAATTGGATACGCCTATCTCATCTCATCGGATTCGATGTTAGAACATCTACCTTTTTGCATTTTTCTTTGATTTTGGAGGCGAAATTGCCCTCACTAGAACTTTTTCGGAACTCTAAGATCGCAAATGGATTGCCTATGGACTGTATCAAGGTTGGTTGGATTGTCAATTCATCAGAACAGAATTAATCCAAAGCTAGACCAGTTTAGGACCTCTGGTGAGGAAACCAAGCCACCAGAGGTGATCCGGTGATCATTCTCTCAAACCCCAACCACTAGAGGGTTGAGGATCCTCCTATGAGTAAGATCAGTGGCGACCAGGACTCTAATGGCCACTAAGGGTGTCAGGAACCGAAGTAAAAACCGAATCGAACCGAAAAATTTGATTTTTCAATTCGGTTCGATTTTCCGTTCGATTCTCATTAAAAACCATTTTTTTTTATTGATTCGGTTTTTATCGGTTAACCGAACCGAACCGAACCACAAACCGATGCAATTAAACCATTAAAAATTCAGTTTTCATTTTGTTAGAGAAATCCCTTATGATGTTTTGAAGATGACAAAATAAATCAAAGGCTACTAACATATTTGATAGTTGAGTAATAGACTATGCAGATGATAGAACATGTAAAGGATATTGTCAAAATCTGAACTTGGCTAAAAGACTGAACGTAACACATGTCCAAAGTATATTCTGAAGATTTCCAGACTTCTGTGTCAAAATTTGAAGATTGCCAGACTTTAGTGTCAAAGTCTGTTCTACATCAGAAGTTTGCTCACTCTAACAAATTCCAGATTGAACATGAATGAAGAACCAGAAGATAGACTTTATGCTGAAGTTGAACTTATTCAGACTGTATTCAGACTTTAAAGCTAAATCTGCTCAGAAGTAGAATATGTTCAGACCTAGATTGTAAAGTCTATTGCACTCAGACTTTACATCCAGATTCGATATAATGTAACACAAGCCCCAATCATATAACGGCTAGTGATCTGATTTGGATTCCACATTAAGATTGATTTGATTGACAATTAGATATTGAAGACAAGAACTTTCTATACGAAGAAGCTCTACTTATGGAAACCAAGATTCTGTTTGTATGGGCGATCAAAATCAATTTGGGATTCTACTTTTGTCACTCAATGACTACCAAATCTTCTAGATACAAAGCTGTCCAATGGGTATATTGGAAGACGATCCTTGAGATACTGTCCAACGGCTAGTTTGGAAGTGAAAGAGTATTTAAGGAAATGAAGAATCGATGAGCAAGTAAGAGACGAAGTGTAGAATTTATAATTCCAAAGTCTGAGCGATCTTTGTTCATACACTTATCTTTGGTGAGCTTAAACGTTTGTGATCGTGAGAGAAATACCAAAATAGTGACTTAGTGAGATAGTGTGATCTACTAAGTATTTGCACTCAAAGTTGTAATCTCTTGTTGATTGCATAGTGGAATCCAATCAAGAAGGCTATTAGCGTGAGAGAGTGGACATAGACTTGAATTAAGCAAACCACTATAAACCTTGTATTCTTATTTTCTTCCCCGAATCTCTTTTTTTTGTTCGTAATTCTATTTAACTGCTAAAGTCTAATCTCGGTCAAGTCTACTTTTCTTCAAACTTAGTTTCAAAAGTCTGTTGTTATTCAGACTCAGATTAAAAGTAAATGTTTTCATTGTATTTTGCAGAATCTGTTTTTACACCTATTCACCCCCTCTAGATGTTCATACTAGTACTTTCACATTCCCTCGACACAACCAAGCCTCCCCACAATGTAAACCTAGAATCACTCTCTAGTTTCTCTCTCCCTCTCTCTCTCTCTCTAGCTCGCTTGCCCGCTCGCTCACAATCGACGGCGCTCGCTCGCCGGCTTCGTCTTTCTCTCGCGATCTCGGCATGTAAGGCTCTAAACCTCAATCGTTCGTCGAGACGCCGCCGATTTCCCTCCGCTTTATGTCCTTTTAGGGTTTTTCGAGTCGTCGTTGACGTTGTTCATTTCCTGGTCATTAGCACCTCCTCTTTTTTTTTTTAATCTTTTTGAATTTTTTTGTGAATTTTTCTCGGTTGAGATTGCTGTTTTGCTTTGTCCGGATGTCGTTTTCCAGCAGCACAAGTTTCGACCGCACCTTTTTTCTCCTTTTTTATTATCTTTTATTTTTTTCCTTTTGACTTTGTCTGCCGTTTCTACGAGCGAGATTAGGGTCTCCCCCTTCTTGGATGCCATTTGCTCTGAATTTGCTTTCGCCGATGAGGTGCTTGCGATTCGAAATCTATTCCATCGTTCTGTTTTTCGGGTCATGCTGATCATTTTCTGTGTAGGCATGTAGCGGTGGCATTTTTGTGAATTATCCACGGAATAGCTTGGCTTGGCTGTAGCATGGCTGATTCGGCTTTTTGATATGGCTTGTTGGGGCTTTTGCTTGAGATCACATGCTTGGCTTTTGTTTTGTTTATTTTAGTTTTTAAAACGCCTCACTGAGAATTTAAAAAAAAAAAAAAAAAAAACCAAAACCAAAAGTTGAAAACCAAAAATCGAAAAACCGAACTGAACCGAAATTTCGGTTCAGTTCAGAAGATTTTTCTAACGAATCGGTTTTTCAAAAAAACTGAACCGAATCGAACCGTTACACCTCTAATGGCCACCAGACAAAGGCCAGTTTGACTGCCGTTCAATTTAACCAGCACACTTAGAAAATTTAGAAGAGTAGAAAAGTGTATCAGAGCCTTTTTTGGAATCGAGTTGGAAAAACCAAAAACCATAATGAAGCTCTATGCTCCCATCTATTTATAGATATTTTTAGTTCATGTACGAAGAGATACATAAATTAAATAGACGTATGTATCCACGAAATTCATGAATCAAGAGATACATGAATTCAAGAGATTCACGAATCCGAGAGATACGTGAATTCAAGAGATTGGTACGGATATCCGAATCTCCTTAAGGCAATTAGTTCCCGCCAATGGTGCTCCGCAGATTTACGAATTATGCCTCCCAAGATACAACACCTCGAACCTATTTGGATTAGCATTATGCAAACAGGACTTAGTCGAACTGTTTAATTGAACCAGCATACTCAGAAAATTCAGAATAGTAGAAAAGTGTATTAGAGCCTTTTTGGAATCGAGTCGGAAAAACCAAAAACCATAATGAAGCTCTATGCTCCCATCTATTTATAGATATTTTTAGTTAATGTCAGAATCGAGGAGGACAATAGAAGGAGTGCAAACCCTTCTTCTGAGCCAAAGGCCAACATTGTGGAATCTTCCAAATCCAAGCAAGATAGAAAAAGGAAGATATATTTTCAAGGAAAAGGCAAGCAAAAGGAGCAGTTCCAGAAATTCCAAGGGACATGTTTATATGCAACAAGCCTGGCCATCGTGCTAAGGATTGCAAGAAGCGCCAAAAAAAAGGCAAGAACGAAGGTGCAGCCCAGCAACTGAATTTGACAGAGCATGACAATATTGAGAGACTGTCTGCTGTGGTAATGTCTGAAGCATCTCTGGTGTCGAACACTAATGGCTGGTGGCTAGACACGGGTGCCACAAATCACATCTGTGCAGATAAACGCATGTTCTCATCTTATGAGAAGGCTGAAGAAGATGAGAAACTTTATATGGCTAACTCTGCATCAGCAAAGATCGTCGAAAGAGGAAAGGTGATCCTAAAGTTTACATCTGGCAAGGAGGTCGCCCTGCTGAATGTGCTGTATGTACCAGATATTCGGAAAAATCTAATTCCTGGCCCTATACTTGTCAAGAAGGGTTTCAAAGTTGTATTTGAATCTAACAAGTTTGTACTTTCAAAAGAAGGGATGTATGTGGGGAAATGGTACTTATGTAATGACCTGTTTAAGGCCAATGTGGCTGTCATTGATGTAAACTCAAAGTATGTGTACCCAAAGACTATTAATAAAGAAAAGTCTTCAGTTTACACTTTTGTGTCTCCTTATCTATGGCATGGTAGATTATGATATGTAAACTATGGTACAATGAAGAGAATAGCAAACTTGGGGTTAATTCCAAGATTTGAGTTGGATGCCCGTTACAAGTGTGAGACTTGTGTTGAGGCCAAGTTTGCCAAGAAACCTTTCAAATCGATTGAAAGAACAAGTGGACCTCTACAATTAATCCATGTGATCTATGTGATTTAAAATTTGTAGAAAGTAGAGGTGGAAAGAAGTACTTCATCACATTTGTGGATGACTGTACTAGATTTTGCTATGTTTATTTACTAACTAGCAAAGATGAGACTATGAGCATGTTTGTCAAGTATAAAAATGAAGTTGAAAACCAACTTGATAAACGAATCAAAGTGCTTAGGTCTGATAGAGGAGGATAATATAGTTTCAATCAATTTGAAAGAGTCTTGTGCTAGTTTTGGAATAATTCTCCAAACGACTGCACCTTATACTCCACAAAAAAATGAAGTTGCTGAACGATTGAACGGGACACTAAAAGAGATGGCTAATGCCATGCTTTTGAGTTCAGGTTTACCTCAGAACTTGTGGGGGAAGGCAGTTTTAACTACAAATTATATTCTTAATAAAATACCCCACAAAAAGACAGGTAAAACTCCATACGAGTTATGGAATGGAAAGTTGCCATCCTACAATTTTCTAAAAGTGTAGGGGTGCTTGGCCAAGGTGGCGATTCCTCCTCTGAAACAAACTCGGTTGGGACCTAAAACGGTGGATTGCATATTCATCGGTTATGCTCAAAATAGTAGTGCATATAAATTTTTGGTTCATAAATATGAAAATGCGGAAATTCATGTCAATACAATCCTAGAATCAAGGGATGCTGAATTTTTTGAGGATATATATCCTGCAAAAAGAAATCAATGAGAACTTTCTTAGAAAATACTTAGAGAATCAGAATCTGAGAATGATGAAGTTGTGGCCAAAGAAACCGAACTTCGAAGGAGTAAAAGGTCTCGAATCAAAAAATCTTTTAGACTTGATTTTCTAACATACATGTTAGAAAGTGAGCCCCAAACATATAAAGAGGCAATGTCATCTCTAGATGCTCCTTTTTGGAAAAAAGCTGTTGACAATTAAATCCATTCTATCCTAAGTAACCATACTTAGGAATTGGTTGATCTTCCACCTGGAAATAAACCAATTGGATGTAAATGGATTTTCAAGAAAAAACTAAAAGCTGATGGTTCCATTGATAAGTACAAAGCTCGGTTTGTAGCCAAAGGGTTTAGACAAAAAGAGGGTCTTGACTACTTTGATACTTATTCACCTATCACAAGAATAACATCAGTAAGGATGTTGATTGTTATAGCTTCGCTATACAATTTGCAGATACATCAAATGGATGTGAAAACTGCATTCTTATATGGTGATCTCGACGAGGAGATTTATATGGAACAACCTGAAGGGTTCAAGGTCAAAGGACAAGAACACAAAGTGTGTAGACTTGTCAAATCATTGCATGGACTTAAATAAGCTCCTAAGCAATGGCATGAGAAATTTGACCGGGTAATGATTCAAAATGGGTATAGAATCAATGAGTGTGACAAATGTGTGTACACTAAATCCACTACAGTTGGATATGTACTTATTTGTCTATATGTTGATGACTTATTAATTTTTGGAGATAACATTGAGGTCATTAAAATCACTAAGAACATTCTCAAGAAGAACTTTGAGATGAAAGATTTAGGTGTTGCGGATGTTATACTCGGCATCAATTCTAAGGAATTTTGATGGCTTAGGTTTAACACAATCTCATTACATTGAAAAGGTATTTGAGAGATTTAAAGGATTCGGCATTAAAGATGCAAACAATCATTTTCTTCCACACCTAACTTTAAGAAAGAACACTGGAAATAATGTTAGACAGCTAGAATACTCTCAAGTAATCGGCAGCATCATGTATATCATGAATTGCACTAGACATGATATTGCGTACTCAGTAAGCAAACTGAGTAGATATACCAGTAACCCAGGTCACGAGCATTGGAATGCTTTGATGAGAGTATTAGGATATTTGAAAAGGACAAAAAACTATGTTCTACAATATGGCAAATATCCAGCCGTTTTGGAAGGTTATTGTGATGCAAACTGGATTTCAGATTCTGATGAATCGAAATCGACTAACGGATATGTGTTCACGCTAGGAGGTGCTGCAGTGTCATGGAAATCCTCTAAACAAACTCTAATAACACGCTCTACAATGGAATCAGAGTTTGTTGCTTTGAATAAAGCTGCTAAAGAAGCAAAATGGCTTCGACATTTTTTAGAAGATGTTCCAATGTGGCCAAAACCTATGCCTGCAATTTGCATACACTGTGACAATCAAGCGGCAATTGTAAGGGCACATAATGTGATTTATAACAGTAAGTCTAGACATATTTGTCGTAGACATAACATTGTAAGGCAATTGCTCTCAAATGGAATAATTTCTTTAGACTTTGTAAAGTCAAAGGAAAATATTGCGGATCCGCTGACAAAAGGTTTGTCAAAAGAGCAGATAAACTGCACATCGAGGGAAATGGGTTTAAGAGCCTTAACCCAATAAAGAGATTCCAGGGTGGAAACCTAATCTATGCGATTGGAGATCCCATGGTCTAGGTTCAATAGGACAACGCAAATTTTGGAAACTCTAATGTAAGCACTATCTCCCATTCCTATGATGCAACAGTGCTTTCCTACAGCGTTATTAAGGGTATGCTATGCGTTTAATGATTCCTATAACTTGGAATATAACATCCAAGTAAGATAAGGTAGGATATCTTTAATAGGAATGCACCTATATGCGTGGAGCTGGTCGACTCTATGAAAATCTTTAAAGGCTAGATTTTCTAAAGCACGCATGAATCCCGAGAGGTTCAAGGCCAAAAGAATGAACACAACCGAGAACCAATCTTGAATTGGAAATACTCTGTGTGAGGTTTATTGTCTAGGCTTATACAAACAACTGGCGATTCAAGGCTTAGTCCATCGACTAGTTAATTAAGTCCAATAGGCTTTCATTAAAGAAGGTTCAAAGTGAAAGCTACCTATCTTGATGTAGTGTATTTCAACAGGTATGCTTAGATTCCTTCGAGTCAAAAATATTTTGTTGATCCATTTATGTGGGGGATTGTTATAATTATGATTATAATTATGATTAATGGATCAACGAATGCCAATAAATTAAGATACGTCTTTTCTATTCATGTATCTCTTTTGGATTCATGAATTTCTTAAACTTTTCCATTCACGTATCTATTGAATTCATGAATTTTCTAGATCCATGTATCTTTTAGTTTATGTATTTATTGAGTTCACGAATCTCTTGAATTCACGTATCTCTGGATTCGTGAATCTCTTGAATTCATGTATCTCTTGATTCATGAATTTCGTGGATACATGCGTCTATTTAATTCATGTATCTCTTCTGTACATGAACTAAAAATATCTATAAATAGATGGGAGCATAGAGCTTCATTATGGTTTTTGGTTTTTCCGACTCGATTCCAAAAAAGGCTCTGATACACTTTTCTACTCTTCTAAATTTTCTGAGTGTGCTGGTTCAATTGAACGGTTCGACTGAGTCCTGTTTACATAGTGCTAATCCAAACAAGTTCGAGGTGTTGTATCTTGGGAGGCATAGTTCGTGAATCTACGAAGCACCATTGGCGGGAACTAATTGCCTTAAGGAGATTCGGATATCTGTACCTCACCTCCAATTTCATGTTCTGATTGCAACAAACAGTTTGTGTTTTCTTTTGGATTTTTTTTTTCCAACAATTGAATTGGCGGGAGACTAGACCGGCGTGGATACCGATCTTCAACTCAACTTGAATGGGAAAAATGAAGAGCTGTCGGGAGCGAGGGAGGTTGCGATCAGCTGAGAGAGAGAGAGAGAGAGAGAGGGGGTGGTGGGAGAGGTTGAAGGGCTAGGCGAAGGCGGTGGGATCGCCAATGTAGGGTCGTATGCTTGAGACAGAATTTTGTAATTTTTGAGAGAAAATTAAACAGAAAATTAATTATGCAAATGAGGCCCTCCTTGAAATTTAGAGGGAAAATCCCTCTTATGCTAGGTCCTAATTGGCAAATCTTAACAATCAATTCAATCTGACGGTCAAATTTTTGATTTAATGGCCAATTTAAATTTTTTAAAGGCTAATCACACTTAAGATGTGTCCTATGAAAGATTGGATGCATCTGATTTGTGAAAATTGAGATTTAAAATGAGAATTATACTTAAGGCCTAATTAAGGGCTAAATCGTAAATTCTTGAAATTTAGAGGTTAATCTCGCAAAATGGGAAATGTAAGGGCATGGAGATAAAATACACAAGTCTCGAAACCGGTCATCGGAGGTCCAAAACCAACCGGCAAGGAGCCAAACCAGCTTGCTTCGTCAACGGATATGCCAATTCACACCGATTTGACTAGTTCTTGACCAATTCACGATTGGGCAGTCCCTATGCGTTCTAGATTTATGCAATTTGGTCCTGAGGACCAAATCAAAGAGAAAACTTGTCCAATTTGAGGGGAAATTGTCCTATTTTGATCAAATTAAGCCAGTTAAACCTTGTAAATACAATTTATTGTTTTTCTATTGACTCAATTGAATGATAATTATAAAAATATCTAACATCAGTCATGGGCACATGTAATTGAACCTATAGGCCAAAATGAACAATTTTTGCAATTCCTTGCTCGAAATCGCAAATTAATTAAAATTGAATTAAAGTAATATTGCGATAAACCAATTCAAATAAAATTGCGATAAACTTATTCAACTAATTACCTATGGTTATGATAACCTATTGCATTCGAATTGACCTTGAATTAGAGTCACAAGACTTAGGCCAAAAATGAATTGAGGTCTAATGTTGAAATTGGACCTTCATTCATGAAATTGCATAGTCATGAATGGGTCAATTTAAATTCCTTCAATTGAAGCTCAGTCGCTTTATTTTCCTATACTCAAAAGAGCAAAATTCCTCAAATTGGGAAGTTCTCATGTGAATTTCTCAAAATAGACCCCACATTTGGACTTATATCAAGAAAATAAGTAGAAAATAATTATCCATTTGCAACTCATAAATGATCAATTTGAACCCCTAATTAGGGCTTGGTCTTTTGACATGGCAATTCCCAAATTAAGTGTATGAGAGGAATTTAAATAGTCCCTAAACCAAATGTCATAAAATGAGCTAAACCTAATTGTGACTAAAACAAAAGTAATTTCATTTTTGACCGATTTCAAACCTAAAAAAATCAGAAAATAAATTTTTTAATCGAATTTTGCAAATTTTTCAATACAAAAATTAAATTGACACTAAAACAATGTGTTTTATTGATTTTTTTATTTTTTTAATTTTTTTGGTCAAAGGTTTAGCCAAAAAGTCAACTATTTAGTTTACTTTTTCCTAAAAGATTGATTTTGAGCCAAATCTTTGAAATTTTGAAAATTGACTCTGCTAAAGTGAAATTAAGGACATTTGACATATTTTTGGATGAAAAGCAACTTTTGACTTGGGATTGACCAAAAATCAATTCGAAAGTCAATCATTTGACTTGTTGGGTTTTTATTGAAAATGATTAGGGAATTACTTAAAAGTGACAATGCAAAAGAAATAAAAATGAAAAATGAAACTTTTTGATTGACAAATAGATTCCGTCGAAGCCCTAATCTCAAGTTTTTTCTTCACATTTTATGACGCGTTAACTAAAAATTAGATGTTAATAATAACAAACATCCAATGTTTTCTCCCAAAATATAGACCATAAAGTGCAACTTATAAGGAAGTTATCAAATTGAAAACCCTAAATTGACCATATCCCCAAATCGAAACCTTATCCAATTTGCCCCCAGAAGGAGAACTCGGTGGACCAATGCATATTTCCTAGGCCGAAGTTCTTTTGTCGTCTCTATCACCTGAGCACTAGGAGCTCTAGTGCGATCCTTGGGAACTTCCCGACAAACCGGTTGTTGCTCAGATCCAAATCAAAGAGACACTTCATGTTCCGAAACTTCTATGGCACGCTGCCGCAGAAGCAGTTAGACTTGAGGTGGAAGAGCGCGAGGTCAGTGAGCAGGTGGAGCTCCTCCAAGAGATACCTGGAAATGTCACCGGCGTTAAGCTTGATGTCGACCACGGTGCTGACGCTGGGTTCGTTAGGGGTGGGGGAGCAGATGATGCAGGAGTAGTCGCAAATGAAGGGGCTGACTCATTTGGCGGTGAAGTTGTTGGGGTTGAAGATGATGGCTTACTTCAGAACTTGGAGGGCGACGTAGGTGTTGCTGAGGCAGGGGTTCTCAAGGAGAGGGATGGGTTGACAGCAACGCTCTCGCTATAGTCGCTGACCTCGTCAAGGTAGTGGGGGAGGCGGTGGTGCTAGGCGTGGTTGGTGGTGACTCCATGGGTGGCGGTGGATATGATGGTGAAGAAGGAGAAGAAGACAAAGAAGGTAATGGAGAGAGAACAACAAAAGAACTTCGAAGCAATTAGGTTGTTTTCCACAATTCAGCACATTGGATTGTACGACGTCATCTTATCTATCTACGTGGACTGTTTTTTTTTTTAATAAAAAGATGCCGCTCGGATAAAACTTTTAATTATAAAAGTCAAGTAAATTTTTTGGCCAAAATTTTTTGTCAGAGGAGTATAAAGACCGTTTTTTTTTTTTTTTTTTCTGTTTGACATGTAAGCGAGCTAGCAAAAATTTGTCACTAAAATGAGCGCTGTCTAGTGTATTTCTCTTGAGAAAATTGCAACAAGATCATGGCTTTCTTCAACAAGCACTTTGACTTCCTACTGATCTGAGCTCGTTAGTATGCTTCTAAAGATTAAAACAATCTAACTCAAGCGAGGTACCTTGGACTTTTCAGAAGAGCGACGGCTCTTGCTTGAGCAGCTGAAGCTACCTGCACAAGTCGAGCAAAAAATCTTCGAGTCATCCAGAGTTGTCGTGACAGATACGTGAGATGGCTCCTTCGTTTAAGTTCTTCAACAACGGAACCATCAATGTCGAGGCACACCTGAGGTAAGTCTGTTCTACGAAGCTTTTTCACGTCTTTTGGGGTCCATTTCATGATGTTAATGTGCATCGCAAGGACCGAGTCCACTAGATTCCTTGGACCTGGCTCTTGCTTTTTGAAGATGGAATTGTTTATCGATTTCGAGATAAGCCATGGGACTACCGAGAGTAGATGACGATAATGTGAGTTGACAAAGGTGTTCTTGTAGTTTAACAGCCACTCTTATACACGAGCTAACCCTTGACTTGATATTTTGATGTTCAAGGCTGCATTTGACCAAAGAAGCTTCGTTTAGGGACAAAGGAGGAGAGCATGTTCGATGGTTTCTATGTGTAGCTTACCCCGCAAGAAAACCTGATTTTGGAATGATTTTCATCTACCGTACTTTATTATGGGGCTAATTCCAAAAAAAAAAAAAAAAAAAACCAATTTTAGGTCAATGGACAAATCTAACCTAAAATTTTCTTTGTCTCGTAAAAAAACACCAACTTTAGGTCAAGTAATAATTCTAGTCTAAACTTTTTTTTTGTCCTATAAAAAAGCACTAACTTTAGGTAGGTAACAATTATGGCCTCAACTTTTTTTGTCTCAAAAAAATTACCAACTTTCACTTAAATTTTAAATCTAGCTCCTCTTAACTCATATCCATTGATTGTCCTTAGCAATAAATCCATGTGCATTTGTTGGCTGGATTTAAAACATTATTCATTGTCTTCTTGTTTGAGTCACAGCTTGGAATATAATGGTGAAACTATTCATCGTCTCCTGCACTTCACTAGCAAGTCAAAAAATTTTCAGATTGAATTTCTCTAGCCAGACTTTGTTGTTTTGTCGTAATATGACGTTGTAGACCACCGCCATTGAGAGACACTATGACTTCAAATAGAGAGTTAATATTAGGGGTCAAATTTAGGATAAGGGTGAAAGTTTGTGATTTTTTATGAGACACAAAAAAAAAAAAAAAAATTAAGCCCAAAATTGTCACTCAATCTAAAATTAGTGCTTTTTTATGAGACAGAAAAAGGTTTGGCCCAGATTTGTCCCTTGACCTAAAATTGTTTTTTTTTTTTTTTTGTAAGGCTTGTGGTGTCTAGTTAGAGGGGGAAGCCAAGCCATGACTTGTTTTACAAATTCTTCCTTGACGGTGTTGTAGCCACTCTTCAAAGTGTATAAAATCGGCCATCGCTCATGAATCTTTTTACAGCTATATTTATTTTATTTTTTTATTTCACATAACTTTTCGACAAGAATCTCCTACAAACACAAAATTACTAGAAAAAGGGGCGAATCGTGTTATTAGAACACATCTCCTATTATGCCTTGTTGAAAGGAGTCGATGAAGCAAAACTTCAAGAGAGAAAATCTTGTCACTCATCTTTCTAGAGGAATTTGTTTTTGGATTTTACATAACCTTTTGACAAGAATCTTCCAACAAACAAAAAATTACTGGAAAATAAATGGGATCAAGTTATTAGAACACGTCTCCTGTTAAATGAGCACTCTTCTCTATTAACTCTTAAAGGTTGGTGAACCTTTTATGATTATTTTGGAAAGGACATACCAAAAAAACCTTTAAATCACGTTATTAGAGTTATCAAAATGAGTCACAAACTCATATTTTAAACTAAAATAATAAAAATTGGTTAGAGATGGTTTAGCTTAAAATTAACCTATTTAACCAAGTAAAAGTGGCATGCTCTCTCTCCCTCTCTCCAGCTCATCTCTGCAGTGATCTTTGCCTCATCTCTGCCTCTGGCTTCGGAATAGTCACCACGTGACGTCGCCGACCCCATTCCTTGCAATTACCTCACCGGGTTCGTGCTCTCACCTCAATTTTGGGGTTTCCAAGGGTTTGTTGGTGATTTTCTTCTCCCTCATTTGGTCACCCGGCATTTTGGATCGGATCGAGAATCTAGAATTGCTTGGAGTCCCCAAGGTCAACTTCATGTTGGCAATCCTTGCTGGGGATGAAGTCAGTCTTAGTGGGACTTGGAGGTAAGGGTGGCTGAAGCAGAGGTTGGGGTTGGCTCAAAACTCACTGGTGGAGTCGTCAAGCTGCGTGATCTCGACGCAGTTGGTGATGGCGGCAAGTGGTGCAAGAGGGTCGCAATGGCAGTGAGTTGCTTCTTGTCACGATTGATACCTTAGTGCAATTCATGGCAAAGATGTGCCAGGGGCTTCGTACGTGTAGATCTCTGACTGTTGCTAGTGCTCGTCAAAGACATTAGGGTTTGAATTGTTGCTTGCCTTATGGCTGGCCTGTCGGCAAGGGCCGTAGCCTTGCTTGTGTCGGGTGAGGGTTAACTAACAACCCTTGCTAAAATTGCAAACTTGTTGATTAAATTAGATTGCATTGAAGTATTTTAGGAATATCTCTGATTTCATCTCAACAACTTAAATTCTAAACACTGCTATGTAATGCTTTAAAAGGAACCATCTAACTATTTTGCTGAAACTGGGAACCTCGGTTCTAGATCTGATATAAATTCATCACTAGCACTCCATGCGGACGAACTGTCTGACACACATACACTTCTGCATGCCTATTCCAATCAATATCCTTCCATACGACGATAAAGTGAGTCAACTTCATCAGTTTGTTGACCATTACCCAAATCGAATCATTTCCTCTCTAACTCCTTAGTAGTCCAGTTACGAAATCCATCGTGATATGCTCCTATTTCTATTATGGGATCTCGAGAGGTTGCAGAAGTCCTCCTGGCTTGCAATGTTGAGCTTTTATTTGCTGACACGTCAGACACTTGGCGACATGCTTGGTGATGTCCGCCTTCATACCTGACCACCAATAGTGTTGACACAGATTATGATACATCTTAGTACTACTAAGATAAATGTTGTAACTGCTATGATATGCTTCTAATAGAATATCCTCTCTAAGCTCCACATCGTTAGGTACAACCAAACGTTCTCGGAACATTAGTATTCCTTCATCAAAACCTGAAAGTCAGACTTTCTTTTGTTAGTGTCATTTTGCAGGATCTTTTGCACATCTGGGTCTGTCGGTTGGAGTAACTTGATTCTGATCTGGACATCCGGTTCAATTATGAGGGTGGTCCCTGGTGTAGTCTACTAAAGGCTCCAATTGGAGCATGGAGGAAGGAGAGATCAAGGATGATGATGACCCAAAGAAGATCGGGAACCCCCCTGCTTGTAGATTTTGTTTTGAATTGGCTTGAGTAGAATCTGACGTTAGTTTGTATTGTATTATATACATTATGGTGTGCAATATGTGTGTGTGTGTGTGTGTGTGTGTGTGTGTGTGTGTGTGTGTGTGTGTGGTTGCTTTAGGCAAGAGTTAGCTCAGCAGTCAGTGATTGCAGTTGCTATGATTAGTGCCAGAGTAAAGACCGCTCAAAGCCGCTAGAAAAGTTGTATCATTGAGCATTGAAGGCCCTTAGAATTCTAATTTGGTGATTACATCTTTTTGAAGGTGTCACCAATGAGGGATACCTTGCCCTCTAGCAAGAAGGTGAAAAACTGAAACCGAGGTATGTAGGTCCATTTAAGATTCTAGAGAAAGAATCAGGATCCTAATGTATTGTTTTATGTTGTCACCAAGGTAGGCACAAGTACATGACATCTTTGACGTGTTGAGATTGAGGACGTATGAGCCTGACCCGCCCCATGTGTTAAATCTTGAAAAATTAGACATGGACGATAGAGTGTCGTACATGGAAAGCTCAGTACAGATTGTGGTTCAAAATAGATTATGTGTACCATGATAGTCCCCCTGGTCAAAGTGGTTTGACAACACCACGGGACTGAAAAAGCAATCGGGGAAAATGATACTAGATGAGACAATGATACCCCATCTTTTTGTTTAAGAATTTGTAAGGATTTAAATTTCGAGGACGGAATTTTTATAAGAGGGGAAAAGTTGTGACATCCTATATTTTCAATCCTATTTTCTATTGAATAAATCGGACATTTCATCGATGCGCTTAGAGGGCTATTCTCATAGTTGATCATTCTAGAGATAATTAGACTATTCAGGAAAGCTATTAAATAATTTTAAGGCAATAGACTTGAGAACTCGACTAGGAATCGGCTTCTCGACTGTACTCATCTTTAGAGGTCATTACGGCACAATTAAAAATCGATTTGAGATCAGATTTAGGTTGGTTAGAATGAGATGTGTGGCCGATCGTGGGTGACTCCACTAAATTGGGAAATTCTCATCAACCGACATTAATTTGATTTTATTGTCATTTTGGTACTCTGTGTCCGTATTTGAATCATCGAGATTTCCATAACAATCGAGAGTAGCCAATGTGTCGAGTGGGTTCATTGTGCCTTGAAAAAAATTGACCACGCGTCATTTACCCTAAAAAGTTCTGAAAACTATATGATAGTCTAGGTCACACTAAAAACGCGTTGCAGTGAAATTACTAGCCAATTTAAGTCCGATTTCAGAAATTGAAGGTTCTGTCATGACACAACAAATTCTAGGACCCACGACTTAGTCTCCGAAGATTTTTCTAACAACTGAGACTTTTTGGGAAAAAGTCGGTTTAGGATTGTTTTTGTTCGAACAAGGCTAAGGATTATTTTTGGTCGCGCAATTGGGAAGTAAGATGGATCCAGAGGTGAGGGAAAATGCTGAGATGATCTATGGTGGATTGGTTGATTTTATTGAAGCCAATTAATGTTGATTTAATAAGAAACAAGTGTCCATTTGGAGCTAAGATTATAGAAAATTTGTGTGCCCCTTCTTCCTAGCAATTTTGGACCATTTAAGAGGTTGTTGAGAGGGTGTTGGTGGCTTAATTACAGCCAAGGGTTATTGGCTTCATAGACAAGCAAAAGGGGGGGGGACAAAAGATTGGAAAAATTTGGCATGTGGTCCCCATTTCTCCCTCAACTCTATCCTCTCTCTCTCTCTCCCTCTCACTCCACCGTTCGAGCTCATTCCTTCTCCCTCCAAGCTATGTGAAACTAGTAGCCAGCAGAAGAAAAGTTGCAGCCGCTTCATGCTTGGACAAGATTGCCAGCCATGCCCTTGCCGATTGCTGCTCGACCTTTACCCGTGCCTGGCCGCGTGCGCCGTCTGCCCTCACTGCCCAGCCGTGCCGTCTAGCAACTCCCTTCCTCCATTCCATCTCTATTCAGCTGCTGCAAGTGGCTGAGGAAGCCCGGAGCCACCGGTTTGAACCCGAGACCACCTCCATTATCCATCCCCAAGCCTTCCCACACCAAACCAACTTGTTTTCACCTATTTTTACAGCTCAATCAGATCGGGTTCTTATGGGTTTCTAGCAGGTTCCTAGGCCCACTTTGAGGGGGTTTCGGGCTGAACCCTCAGCTCGCTTTAGAGTAAAATGTCCCTGCGACGTTCCCGACATTTCAATCCGAAAGGATTGTTAAATGGGTGAGTTTAGCTCACTAATCCTCGCTTAGTAGACTAATAATACTTAAAGGTCGATTAATGTCAATTAAGCATGATTAAGGGGTTAGATTAGTTTAAGTGATTAGATTAGTGACTTAATGATACATGTTAGGTGGTTAGACTTAGTCATTAGCAAGTAGAGAGCTTCTAGTATTTATTGAACGCGTCTCAGGATTTTTCCCGGTCCATTTTGGCATCCAATTAGGCATTACGGGCTTAAATTGGATTTATTAGTATTTAATAATTAATTTTTGTAATTATTTATTTATTTATTTTTCAAAAATTAGGCTGGGTTAGCCAATGACCGAAATTTTATGCTGATTATTGCAGTGGAGTCCATTTATTTATTTGAGCGTTGATTTGTGCTGAATTGAATTAATTGTGTTTATAGGATTTTATTCCTAAGTTGTTCAATTTTAGTAATTGATTGGAAATGACCGAGCATAGATCTACAATGCCATTAATATTTTAATAGGCTGTATAAAGTGGTGAGAAAGAAAGTGTATGACGTGGCTCGATGACTATTTAGGTTGCCTTGGCGCATAGGTTGCCTTAGAGAATGCAAGTAAATGATTGATTATAAATTACCTAGAAAAAACACATGGCTCGACGATTAGTACGTCACCTTGGCAAATTTGTCGCCTTAGAGAATGCACGTGACTCAGTGATTAAGTACGTCGCCTTCGCAAATATGTCGCTTTAGAGAATGCATGGGGGTTGGTGATTAGTATGTCACATTGGCGAATATTTCACCTTAGAGAATGCATGTGGCTCAGTGATTAAGTACATCGTCTTGGCATATAGGTTGCCTTAGAGAACGCACGTGGTTCGGTGACTAGGTATACTATCTTATAAAATAAATAATATGGATTAAAATGACTGAGAAATGTTCTGAATGATATGTAATTAACTAGGTTGATTGATCGATGATGCAATCTGATTGGGTGACTTGACATGGTTCTTGTATATCTGATATATACTAACTTGTAGGTATGGAATTGTGGCCAATGTAAGCCATCTGACTCGTGTTGTGTTTAGACAACCTTTAGAGTGTATTGGCCTTCTAATTGAGTCTTAAGGGATAGAACTCATTGAGACGTAGTCTCATCCCAGTTGTGAGATCACATTTTAGGTCCCTAGATGGCAGCACCTCCACCTCCTCATCCTCCTATGCATTTCGGTATACCCGAGGAAGTCATAGAGATAGAAACGCACTTTCCCATACACCCTCACCCAAAAGGACTAAAGTACGTGTCGGTGTAGTCGACTGTCTAGGTTGATGTGAATAAGGAAGTCCTGAGGCTCCACGAGTATCACTCATGTATCATGAATATCATAACGGGCAAAAGAAAGGTCCCATGCCAGAAGGTGACGTGCCTATATTCTTTCTAGAGGAAGCATTTAGAAAAAGGATGGCTGATCATAAGGATGAGTCGGTAGTGGATGCAAAAGACCCTAAACTCGAGAGTAATCATAACTCTCCTGAATTGCCAGCATTAGACTCCAGCTGGAGTATACCGGAAGAAGAGGTTGGTCAAGAAGAGATATCTCTAGAGGAGAATTGGGAGGAGGAACCCGAGGAGGAACCTGTAGAGGAGGAGCCCGCAGAGGAAGAATTCGATGAAGAGGAACCCAAAGTGGAAGACCTTGAGGAGGAGCAAGAGGATGATTTTGAGGATGATTCGGAGTATAATCTTGATGAGAATTGAGACTCTACCCTTGTCTGATGACTTGTTTTTATCAAACCCGTTTGAATAGAAACCAACTTTCGAAGTGTGGCTTGTATATGTATATATATGACTGAGTTGTTATATATGTGTATAAGTGAGTTGGTTTTTTAGGTTCGAGTTTTAGTCCTGCTTGTCTATTCCATTGCTTTATTGTCTAGGAATTTTTAATTGCTTTTGCATGCGTATTTAAAGAAATGGTTAGTGATGCGTCTTGGGACGTCGCTATAAATTGACTAGGTAAAGGATGGGCGCGTACTCGAGGATTGGGGTGTGACATTCCCTTTTTGTGGTATCAGAGCATGGTTGTAGGAAATTGAGTGATAAGGTGCGATGACCTATGGGATAGCAGTAGGAAAAGCTTTTAAATTCATGACTGGTGCATGTCTGTGGTAGTTGAGTGTTAAAATGGCTTGTTGTTTGGATCGCTCTGTTTCTAATTCTATGTAGAATTGGAAGTAGATATTAGTTTTTAAAGCTGAGCTATGAGTGATCAGGAGCAAATAACTCCTACCAAGAGGATTGTGCATGCTGTGACTCGGGGTAGAACACCGACTAGGGTCGGAACTCGAGGAGGCCGTGGTCGAGCACCAGCTCAGGCTAGCGCGAGTGCTGTGACACCACCTATAGAGGGTACCAGGGTAGTAGCCCCAAATGATTCGAGGATAGAAGGGATCATGCGAGTCAAGTGATGGGTACAAGAATGGATCAACAAGCATAGAACCAAGCCACTACCGTTGAAGCCACTGCTCAGGCTGCCACTATTGCCGCAATTGCCGCCGCTGCTAAAGCCACCACTGCTGCCACACCTGCCGCTGCACCTGTTGTTGCCCTTGCTAAAGTTCCGCTAGGAGTTGTGGCCGCCGGGAGACTGATCCATAAGTTAGTAGAGCAGTTTCTGAAGCTGAACCCGCCGAGGTTCATTGGTACAGGAGATCCTGAGGTTGCGTCTCTGTGGATACAAGATCTGGAAAATGCATTTGCACTTTTGATGTGTAATGAAGAGGAAAATGTGGTATTGGTTGTGTACCAACTTCAAGGTAACACCAACATTAGGTGGAGAGCCGCCAAGGACACTGTGTTCCTAGAAGGTTTGGTCTAAGTATGGGACACTTTCCTCAGAACTTTTAATGAACAGTACTTCTCAGGTACTACTCAGGAACAAAAGATAAATGAGTTCCATCATCTTTGCCAGGGGAGCATGACTGTTGACCAATATGGGGTCAAGTTTACAGAATTGTCACAGTATGCTCTAAGATTGATAGAAGAACATGAAGAAAAAGCTCGAAAATTTAGAAGTGGCATTCGTTCTGAATTGAAGCAACCTCTGCTGCCATTTGATATAACAAGTTACCGATAAGTCTATCATTGAGCTTAGATGATACATAAAGGTTTGAATGAGCAAGCTGCCTCATCTGAATCGAGGTTTAGCTCTCACAGAGACAATATTTGCTAGGGAAAGAGGCCTATTCCTAGAGGTAGATCTCATGCCCCACCCAATAAGAGGAGTAAATTTGGTAGATCAGTGCCCAATAGGAGTGAAGCATGCCACTTTTGTGGGAGAAGACACGGGTCAACATCGTGCCCACTTTCGGATGCAAGTTTTGAATGTGGCCAATAGGGCCACATAGCTAGGAATTGTCCTAGGAGGCCAAGCGGACAACCACAGTCACAACCGTCGCCGCTGATGGGATAGATTAGAGGGTATGCGCCTTAGAACGCGCCGCAAGGAGGTCAATTGAGATCACCAGTTCTGGGCATAGTGTATGCCATCACCGGAGGATAGGACAAAGGGAAAGCATCGCAGATAGAACACCATTATGATGACAAAAGGAACATGAATGGACCGACTAGGCACTGAGCAAAGGAAGAATGTTTTTGAGGTGTTTTTATCATAGTAGCATAGTAGGATTTTGAGTGAAGGGGTTGTAAAATTTCCATTGTTGTAATAAAGTGGTAGAAAGATGAATCTCTGACTATAGTTGTACTCAACAGATTTGCCTATGTATAACTTTGATACCATATATAAAAGAAAGGTTTGGCTCAAGGAGCTTTTGTTGTAATGAATTGTTGTTGCAATGTGATACGGTTTAATCTATCGATAGAGGAAAATTTCAAATTTATTAGAAGTTGAGGAGGACCCTTGATTTCCCTAATCTCATCACAAGAGACAACCCATTTGTTAGATGGGGGTTGTCAAGGTTACTTGGCAATTGTCGTGGATACGATAGTTGAGGAATTAAAAATTGAGGATATTTCAGTTGTGCAAGGATTTTTAGATATATTCCCAAAGGAATTTTAGTAGACCCGAGCAAGATTGAAGCAGTGATCAACTAGCCAAGACCAACTACAATGGAAATCAGAAGTTTTCTGGGTTTGGCAGGTTATTACAGATAATTGGTGGAAGGATTCTCATCTTTAGCATCACCACTAACAAAACTCTTAAAGTAAGAAGAGAAGTTTGTATGGACAAACAAGTGCGAGAGTAGTTTTCAAGAGCTAAAGGAAAAGTTGACTACCGAACCTATGTTGACCATTCCATCTACTCCTGGAGCATTCGAGATTTACAGTGATGCGTCATTCAGAGGATTGGGTTGCGTGTGGCATCCCAAATTCAAAGTCAAGCCATAAGGTGTGTTAAAGTTTCTAATTGGGTGATAAAAATTTCCATGGCTTATGCTTTAGCCATTAGTCTTTTAATTAGATGATTTGTGCATATGATTGTGAAAATTTAAATTTGATAGATTAATAATTTATGCTTGGCCATGTACTTTATAAAGTAAATTTCAATAAACAAGATGCCCCAAGACTTTGGCCAAGATGAGAATTGAAATTGAAAAATATTAATAGAAGAATTTCAAAAAAAAAAAAAAAAAAAAAGAGGGTACAAATTCGATTGGATCTTAATCCCAAGAGTGGAACTTTAATGGGCCAAGTTGGCCGGCCCATTGAAGCCCACAAGTGGGCTGTCGTCGAGCAAGGGGGAGGGCCAAGAGTGGCCGGATGGCCCAAGCCCAAGAAGCCCAAACCCAAATTCAACAAATTCAATAAGACAAGTGGCAAAGGAGAAGGCCATGCATTGGTTGGTTTGTAGGCAAGTAATCATGAGAATTTGGGGGTATAAGAAGGAAGAGAGAGAGAGTGGCCGGCCATTTGCTCGCCCAAGGAGAGAGAGAGAGAGAGAGAGAGAGAGAGAGAGAGAGAGAGAGAGAGAGAGAGAGAGAGAGAGAGAGTTGTGCGAGAGAGAGAGAGAGATCGTGCGAGAGAGAGGGAGAGTGGCCGAGAGGGAGGAGGAGCCGAGGAGGAGGAGTCGCCGTCCGATCGCCGTGTTCGCCGCCGTGTGCCACCAATTCGTGTAGTCTAGAGGCAAGTGGGAGTCCTCTAGCTTCTCTTGCATGCTTGTATGTTGTTTGCATGTTAGATTTTGGGCGTTTAAGTGAGAAAAACCGAGGTATGGTTGGCTTGTTCTTAAATCGCATGACTGTTCTTGCTCGGACCGTGTGAGTCAGAAACTTGTTTGAGCTTGCATGTGTGTTTAGAGGCCGATTTTGGCTTCGATTTATTCATGAAAGTTGTAGCTAACATCTGGAGAATGATGGAGATTTGAGGGGTTAAAGTCTTATTCTACGGAGACCTCAAATCTGGAGAGTTTTTACTAACCTCTTGCTGGATTTGTGATTGCATGTTGGTTTGTGATGGGAATCTCACTTCGATTTCCTCATAAAAGTTGTAGGAAACATCTTAAACTACAACATACTCAAATTTGAAGTTAAATGAACAAGTACAGCCTAGTAAATCGACTAGATCTTGTAGACGGTGATTCTGGTGATGTATTTCGAGATACCCGAGACTTCCAGGACCTAAATGATGACTATATTATGGTTATTTGACTTAGATCTCTTCATGAAAATTGTAGAGAATATCTTGATGTATAACATATCCAAATTTCAGAGAAAAATAAAGAGAATAGGTAGATGAAATCTCAATATTTCGGTGATGTGTACACTGGACGATTTGGTAATGGGTCCAGAAGCTTCGTGAGGTTGTATAAAATAATATAAAAATAATTTGGCTTGGAGTTCTTCATGAAAGTTGTATGAAAATGTCTTGACTATCACTCTGTAAAATCTCATAATTTTTGGAGGCCGTATGAATATTTTAATCGAATTTCTTCGGAACCTGTGCATTCTGGTTTTATCTGAATATTATGTGCTGTTTTGTGGAAATTGTGAAATTGTGTGAAATTAAATTTGGCCACGAATTTTGCATGTAATCCTATTGGTTTGTAATTGCTTGAATTTTTATAATTTTTGGAATTTATAGATCTTAAAAAATATATATAATAAATAAATAATAAATAATAAATAGATTATTTTATTGGCCATAAATTCTATTTAATTCATCTATG
Organism: Eucalyptus albens; assembly: GCA_014182695.1. Classification (NCBI taxonomy): domain Eukaryota; kingdom Viridiplantae; phylum Streptophyta; class Magnoliopsida; order Myrtales; family Myrtaceae; genus Eucalyptus; species Eucalyptus albens. The sequence continues at coordinate 21,326,370 of CM024654.1, read as the reverse complement.
TGGCATGTGTGATAAAGTCTTGGCATATATATATATGTGTGTGACATTGAATTGTGATGCATGTGTGAATCTTATGCCAAGTATGACTTGTGTGATGTCACGCCATATGTCATGTTAAATTGAGATCAAAATATTGGTAATTGTGGATGATGGGAAATGAGGAAATGGTTGTGGTGGAGGATGATGGCCGGAATGTATAGAGATGCATTGCTGGATTCCCTGGGAGATTCAGGATGCCCGGAACGTGGGGGTGCCAAAAGCCCTGTCGGAGGTTTCTGCCCGAAGGAAATGCCTCGCGATGCCAAGATTGGGGTGCGGGATGCCCGGCCAGGGAGTGTAAATGCTGGAAGCCCTGTCGGAGGTTTCTGCCCGAAGGGAATGCCTCGTGATGCTAGTTGAGATGCGAGATGCCCGGAATGTGGGGGGGCCGGATGCCCGGTGGCCTGGGAGGTTGAATGCCGGAAGCCTCGGAGGTTTTTGCCCGAGGGAATGATGAAATTGATGATTTGAGGAATGGGTGATGTGGTGATCAAATTGAAAGCTAAAAGTGGAAATTAAACCATGATGATGATGATGATGATGATGATATGTGATGTGAAATAATGATGATCACCCATGATATGATATGCATAATGATATGCATGATGATGATGATGATGATGATGATGATGATGATGATGATGATGATGATGATGATGATGATATGTGATGTGAAATAATGATGATCATCCATGATATGATATGCATAATGATATGCACGGTGATGATAATGATGATGATATATGATATGGTATGTGTAATGTAATGATGTCATGATGATGATGACATGTATGATACGATGATGATACACATGTATGTGTTATAAATTGATATGATGACGCATGATAGTATGCGCATGGCTTCAAGGTAAGTAGCGCCTACAATGCATGTATGATTGCATGATGCATTGAGTTGTTATTGGATTTCCTTATCTGCTTAGTGGTTGTATTCACCCCTTTTGGGGACCCACATTTCAGATAAGCAGTATGCCGCTTCTTGCCGTCACGCGGGGTGTATTTTACGGTCTACCATCTGATGTAGAGGTCGAGTGTGCTGAGATAGACTGTCCCTCTGTTCCTGGACTGACTTTTATTCGAGTACGCTGTCTAGTGATGTATGATGTGGGCCTGGTTGGGGGCCCTGTCATTCAAGAGTTCATATCCATACATGTTCGTCGGGATGGAGCGATGCAAGGGATGTTGCCGCCGCCACCGCCTGATGCACCGGGTTGGGTGTGAGACCCGTGCGCGACGAGTAGGAGCTGGATCCTTTTTGGGGATAGTTAGTCGACACTAATGATGGGGAATTGTTGCACGTGAAATGTAGAGGGTCGATGGTTCTTTTTGAGATTTTAGGCTGGACATGGCTGAGTCTTAGCTTTTCATTTTTGATGTACCGACCCAAGAGTAGTCCCATCTTGAAAATATATGTAAATAAAGTGTCATGGCTTGTTTATAAAAATTATGGTGATTAGTGGTGTGTATTTGTATCATGGTTGGTAGGGAAAGGGATGGTGATGTTTTAATTTGCTTCTGCTAATGAGTCGCGCTGGGACCGTTTTGTTTATAAAAAAAATTTGTCTATGAATTAGGACGCTTCTTCAAAGGAGGAAGGTAATAAGGTGTAACATTGGCACTGGTGACGACTTGCGAAGGGTTCGGGGTGTCACATTGCGTGTTGATGCAACATGGCAGACTAGTTGCATATGCCTCATGTCAGTTAGACCTCATGAGCAGAATTATTCGATGCATGACTTAGAACTCGCGGCGATTATCTTTGCCCTGAAGATTTGGAGAAATTATCTGTGCGGAGAAAAATTCCAGATCTTTATGGACCATCAAAGTCTCAAGTTTCTGTTCTATCATAAAGAGTTGAACATGAGACAATGCAGATGGATGGAATTACCGAAGGACTATGACTGTAATATTCTATATCACCTGGGAAAGGCAAACAAAGTCGCCGATGCTTTGAGTCGAAAGTCTTCAGTTGCTCATATATTGATGAATGAGTGGAACTTAATTGAGAGAGCACGAGATTCGGCATTCAAGTTCGTGGTAGGCCACTTTTCAAGTCTTATAGCTACCCTCAGAATTGAATCGGATGTTCAAATCAGAATTAAGTTACTCCAACCGACATACCAAAATGTGCAAAAGATCCTATAAGAGGACACTAAGAAAAGAAAGACTGACTTTCAAGTTTTGATGAAGGAATACTGAGGTTCTGAGGACGTTTGGTTACACCTGCCGATGTGGAGCTTAGAGAGGATATTCTATTAGAAGCACATCGTAACAGTTACAGCATTCATCCTAGTACTACTAAGATGTATCAGAATCTGTGTCAACACTATTGGTGGTTAGGTATGAAGGTGGACATCGCCAAGCATGTCACTAAGTGTTTAAGGTGTTAGTAAATAAAAGCTCAGCATTGCAAGCTGGGAAGACTTCTGCAACCTCTCAAGATCCTATAATGGAAATAAGAGCATATCACGATGGATTTCGTGATTGGACTATCGAGGAGTCAAAGAGGAAATGATTCGATTTGGGTAGTGGTCGACAGACTGATAAAGTCAGCTCACTTTATTGCTGTATGGAAGGATATTGATTGGAATAGGCATGCAAAAGTGTATGTGTATTAGATAGTTCGTCTACATGGAGTGCTAGTGACGAACTTATATCAAATGTAGAACTGAGGTTCCTAGTTTTAGTAAAATAGTCAGATAGTTTCGTTTGAAGCATTGCATAGTAGAGTGTTCAAAATTTAAGTTATTGAGATGAAATCAGAGAATGAAAGATTGCAGCCCAGAGTTAGTTCAGTAGTTAGTGATTGCAGTTGCATTGATTAGTGCCAAAGTAAAGATCGCTCAGAGCCGCTAGAAAAGTTGTATCATTGAGCATTGAAGGCCCTTAGAATTTCAATTTGGTGATTACATCTTTTAGAAGGTGTCACCAATGAAGGATACGTTGCGCTCCAACAAAGAGGGGAAAAATTGAAACCGAGGTACGTAGGTCCATTTAAGATTTTAGAAAAAGAATCAGGATCCTAACGTATTGTCTTACATTGCCACTGAGGTAGGCACAAGTGCATGACATTTTTAACATGTCGAGGTTGAGGACATATGAGCCTGACTCGACCCACGTGTTAAATCTTGAAGAATTAGACGTAGACAATAGAGTGTCGTACATGGAAAGCCCAGTTCAGATTGTGGTTTAGAATAGATTCTGTGTAGCATGATAGCCCCCTAGTCAAAGTGGTCTGACAACACCACATGACTGAAAAAGCAATCGGGGAAAATGAGACTGGATCCTTTTTGTTTAAGGATTGGTAAATGTTTAAATTTTGAGGACGGAATTTTTATAAGAGGGGAAAAGTTGTGATATTCCAGATTTTCAATTCTATATTCTATTGAATAAATCAGGCATTTCATCGATGCACCTATAGGGCCATTTCAGAGATGATCACTCTCGAGATAACTAGACTATTCAGGGAGGCCATGAAAGAATTTTAAGGTTGTAGACTTGAGAACTTGACTAGAAATCGGCTTCTCGACCATACTCATCTTTAGAGGTCATTACGGCATAATTAAAAATTAATTTGACATTAGAGGTAGGTCGGTCGACTGAGATGTGTGGCCGATTATGAGTGACTCCACTAAATTAGGAAATTCTTATCGACTGACATTAATTTGATTTTATTGTCGTTTTGGTACCTTGTGTCCGTATTTTAATTCTTGAGATTTTCACGACAATCGAAAGTCGCCAATGTATCGAATGGGTTCATTGTGGCTCGAAGAAATTCGACCATGGGTCATTTGCCTTAAAAAGTTCTGAAAAACTACCCGATAACCTAGGTTACACTTAAAACACGTCACGGTGAAATTAACCACCAATTTAAGTCCAATTTCAAAAATTGAAGATTTTGTCAAGATACAATAAATTCTAGGACCCACAATTTAGTCTCAAAAGATTTTTCTGACAACCGAGATTTTTTAGGGAAAAGTCAGTTTAGGACCCTTTTTGTTCGAAGGCTAAGGATTATTTTTGGTCACGCATTTGGGAAGTAAGATGGATCCAGAGGTGAGGCAAAATACCGAGATGATCTATGGTGGATTGATTGATTTTATTGAAGCCAATTGATGTTGATTTAATAAGAAACAAGTGTCCATTTGGAGCTAAGATTATGGAAAATTCGTGTGCCCCTTCTTCCTAGCAATTTTGGACCATTTGAGAGGTTGTGGAGAGGGTTTTGGTGGCTCAATTACAGCCAAGGGTTATTGGCTTCATAGACAAGTAAAAGGGGGGACAAAAGATTGGAAAAAGTTGGCATGTGGTCCCCATTTCTCCATCAACTCTATCCTCTCTCTCTCTCTCTCTCTCTCTCTCTCTCTCTCTCTCCATCATCTGAGCTCATTCCTTCTCCCTCCAAGCCGTGCAAAACTAGCAGCCAGCAGAAGAAGAGTTGCAACTGCCTCACGCCTGGATGCCACTGCCAGCCATGCCTCCACCGGTTGTCGCTCCACCTCCGCTCATGCCTGGCCATGTGCGGTGTCTGCCCTCTTCGCCCAGCCGTACCGTCCAACAGCTCCCTTCCTCCATTCCATCTCTATTCAGCTGCTGCAAGTGGCTGAGGAAGCCCTCGGAGCCATCGGTTTGAACTTGAGACCACCCTGTTGTCCATCCCCGAGCCTTCCCACACTAAACCAACTTGTTTTCTCCTGTTTTTACAGCTCAATTAGATCAGGTTTTTATGGGTTTCCAGCAGGTTTTTAGGCCTGCTTTGAGGGTGTTTTGAGTCCCGAATCCTAGGCCCGCTTTGGAGTAAAACGTCCCCCGTGATGTTCCTAATGTTTCCATCCGAGCGGATTGTTAAGCGGGTGAGTTTAGCTCACTGATCCTTGCTTAGTAGACTAATGATGCTTAAGGGTTGATTAATGTTAATTAAACATGATTATGGGGTTAGATTAGTTTAAAGTAATTAGATTAGTGACTTAATGATGCATGTTAGATGGATAGACTTAGTTGTTAACAAGTAGAGAGCTTCTAGTATTTATTGAACGCGTCTCGGGATTTTTTTCTGGTCCATTTTGGCGTCCAATTAGGCATTATGGGCATAAATTAGATTTATTAGTATTTAATAATTAAATTTTGTAATTATTGATTTATTTTTCGGAAATTAGGCTGGGATAGCCGACGATCGAAATTTCATGTTGATTATTGCAGTGCAGTCCGTTTATTTATTTGAGCGTTGGTTTGTGCTGAATTGAATTAATTGTGTTTTTAGGATTTTATTCATAAGTTGTTCAATTTCAGTAATTGAATGGAAATGACCAAGCGTGAGTCTACATCGCCATTAATATTTTAATAGGATATATAAAGTTGTGAGAAAGAAAGTGTATGAGATGGCTCGATGACCATATAGGTCGCCTTGGCACATAGGTCGCCTTAGAGAATGCATGTAAATCGTTGATTATAAATCACCTAGAAAAGACACATAGCTCGATGATTAATATGTCACCTCGGTGAATTTGTTGCCTTAGAGAATGCATGTGGCTTGGTGATTTGGTACATTGCCCTAGAGAATGCACGTGGCTCGGTAATTAAGTACGTCGCCTTGGCGAATATGTCACCTTAGAGAATGCACGGGTGTCGGTGAGTAGTACGTCACCTTGGCAAATATATCATCTTAGAGAATGCACGTGACTTGGTGATTAAGTACATTGCCTTGGCATATAGGTGGCCTTAGAGAATGCACGTGACTCAGTGACTAGATATTCTATCTTGTAAAATGAATAGTATGGATTAAAATGACCGGGAAATGGTCTGAATGACATGTAATCAACTAGGTAAATTGATCAATGATGCAATTTGATTGGGTGATGTGATGTGGTTCCTGTATATTTGATATATACTAACTTGTAGGTATGAAACTGAGGCCAAGGTATGTCCTCTAACTCGTGTTGTATTTAGACAGTCTCTAGAGTGTATTGGCCTTCTAATCGAGTCTTAGGAGGTAGAACTTACTGAGACGTAGTTGCATCTCGGTTGTGGGATCACATTTTAAGTCCCTAGATGGCAGCACCTCCACCTCCTCGTCCTATTATCCATTTTGGTATACCTGAGGAAGTCACAGAGATAGAAACCCGCTTTCCTATATACACTCTCACTTGGAAGGACTAGAGTATGTTCTGGTGTAGTCGGCTGTTTGGGTTAATGTGGGTAAGGATGCCCTGAGGCCCCATGAGTATCGATAGTGGTATCGCAAATATCATGATGGGCGAAAGGAAGGTCCCATGCTAGAAGGCGATGTGCCTATGTTTGTTTTGGTGGAAGCATTCGGAAAAGAGATGGCTGATCATAAGGATGGGTCGATAGTGGATGCAAAAGACCCTAAACTCAAGAGTAATCACGACTCTCCTGAATCATCAGCAGTAGACTCCAGCTAGAGTATGCCAGAAGAAGAGGTTGGTGAAGAAGAGATATACCTAGAGGAGAATTAAGGAGGAACCTGTAGAGGAGGAGCCCGCAGAGGAAGAATTCGATGAAAAGGAACCTGAGGAGGAAGATCCTAAGGATGAGCAAGAGGATAATTCTGAGGATAATCCAGAGTATAATCCTGATAAGGATTGAGACTCTACCCTTGTCTAATGACTTGTTTTTATTGAACCCGTTTGAATAGAAACCAACTTTCAAAGTGTGGCTTGTATATGTTTATACGTGACTGAGTTGTTATATATGTGTATAACTGTGTTAGTTTTTCAGGTTCGAGTTTTAATCCAGCTTGTCTATCCCATTGCTTTATTGTCTGGGGATTTTTAATTGCTTCCATATGCGTATTAAAAGAAAGGGTTGGCGATGCATCCTAAAACGTCGCTATAAATCGACCAGGTGAATGATGGGCACGTACTTAAGGATCGGGGTGTGAAAAAAATATTGTTGTAACCCAAGTCCATGAGCCTAGATATCTAGTTGCGTAGAATCAAGGGATAACTCTTGACCCTTAAATAGATTTTCTAGCAAACCACAAAAAACGAGGCTAGTGATGACTCTTGTCTTATTTTCTAATTTGTTTCAAATGATTAGATCGTTTAATAAACCCATTGTGAAAGATATGAACCTTATGAAAAAGTTCACAATCATGATTTAGCATACTCAAGATAGTGATATTAAAAAATGAAGTGATGCCATCTTTAGCGGATATAAATCTTGAGAGGGCCATCATGATCGTCAAAATACCGTTGACCTCACCTTTACGTCATGTTTCCTTTTGACTTTAAGATCGTCAATCAAGATGTGCTGTGACATCGAGGTAGGGTCACAGTACCTTCTGCTGTCATGCGAGGTACGAGTTAGGAGAGCTCACAATCATGTGCAAGGGAGCTCACAAATGGTTCATCTCGAAAAAGCAAGGTGATGATGCCTCTGCAGATGCAAATCATGAGAAAACTCCCATGATCAAGTACTCCCAAATCTAACCTTTTCCCCTTCTTCTTTTTCCCGAAGGAGGCGGAAGGTCAGGTCGTGACAATCAACTCTCCAAAGATTGAACTAGACAGCCGTAGACCACCGAAGGGAGGATCAAACCACCAGTTCAATCTGAAAATAGAATTAGTCCAAGTTTGGATTGGCCTTCAAGTGCCAAAGAGGAAAACAAGGTCATTAGAGCTATTCCGGTGACCGATCAACCAAGTCCCAACCACGGCTAGGTTAAGGATGGCCTGGGGATTTGATCGGACCAAATTCGATGGTCATTGAGCCACCGCTAGCCGCCAGTTCCACCTGGAATCAAAACTGATATGATTAGCTCGATCTTGGACCGTTAAGGAAGAAAAGGTCATTGGATGAGTTTTGGTGACCGTCTATTAAAGTTCTGACCACCAGCTGGTCAAGGATTCTCTTGGTGATTGATTGATGTTGGTCAGATCACTTGAGAATACCGCCGGATGACCAGTTTAGTCCCAAGAATAACCAGTCCCGATCTGGATCGGTTTAAGGCCTCTGGTAAGAGAAACAGCCATGGAGCCATTTCGGTGGCTTTCCATCTAGGCCCTGACCACTGGAATGTTGAGGATACGTCGAGGAGGAGATCGCCTAAGGTCGGGGACTCTACGGATCACCTCAGGCAGTTGGTTCAAGCTGGAGAATTCGTTGGATTCCCCATCGACGAGGATGCCGATGTTTGCTGCCAAGGAAAATCGTCATTGGATGGGCGGCTCTAGCTATCATCAGGACGGTCTGGAGTTGCAATTGAGGATGGAGGGCATTGGTGCAGTTAACTGGCGGTGGCGCCTATCAAATGGCCGTAGGTGAGGGGCATAGCCGGCAGCAGTCAAAGAGAAGGGGATATGGAAGTGGCGAGAAAGGTGAGATAGAGAGAGAAGAGCGAAAATTTCTATTTTAGAGAGATAATTTCTAAAGAAAATGAACCTCCCTTTGAAAAAAAAAAAAAAAAAAAGAGGAGGGAAACCCCTTTTATGCTAGTCTCAGATCGGTCGATCTCGGCCATTGGTTTAATTCGAGAGTAAAAACTTGATTTATTGGTCAAATTGAAATTTTAAAGGGCTAAGCATCTTTAAGATGTATTGTATGACTGATTGGATGGGTCTGATTTGTGAAATTAGAATCTAAAATGAGAATTGCGCTTAAGGGACTAATTAAAGGCTAAATCACAACTTTCCAAAATTTAGGGGTTAATATGCAAAATCATGAAAATGTAAGGGCATAGGGATATAAAATTGACAAGGTGAGGAGCTCGAAATTGTTGTCGGAGGTCCGGAATGGTGGCCAGTCAAACTGATCAGACCAGTTCACACCGGTTTGATTGATTCTGGCAAGCTCTTGTTGGCTCTAGTTGTGCAGTCCTTATGGGTTCAAAATTTATGCAATTTGATCCCTTAAGGACCAAATTGAAGAGAAAACTTACACAATTTGACGATAAATTGTCCGATTTTGACCCAATTAAGCCAATAAAAACTATAATCACAATCTATGGACTCTCTATTAACTTGATTGAGTGATTATTGTGAAAAAAAATTGGACCTAAACCATGGGTACATCGAGCATTATAGGCTAAAATAAGAAATTTTGCAATTCTTTGGTCAAAATTGCAAATTAATTGAAACCAAATTCAATTAATATTGCAATAGACCTATTTGACTAATTACCCATGCATTTAATTGACCTTGGATTAAAATGCCAAAACCTAGAGTCAAAAATGAATCGAGATTTAATATTAAAATTGGACCTAAATCATGAAATTGAACTATAATCTTGAATGAGTCAACTAAATTTCTTTAATTAAACTCAACAACTCGTTTTTCTTACCTTCAAGAGAGTGAAATCCTTCAAATTGGAAAGTTCTCATGTGAATTTCTCAAAAAGGAACCTGGATTTGGACTTATCTTAAAAAATTAGTGGAAAACAATCGTCCCTTCGTAAATCATAAAGAATCGATTTCCATCCCCTAATTGAGCTTAAAATGGTAATTCATCTTTCAACATAGCAATTCTCGAAATTGAATCAATGAGCGGATTAGAAATAGCTCCTAGACCAAATGTTGTGAAAGGAACTACACCTAATTATGGCTAAAAGAAAAGTTAGGTTGATTTAGAACCTAAAACCGAAATATACAAAAAACAAGGTTTTTAATTGAATTTTGCAAAATTTTGACACACAAATCAAATTGACACCGGTTGAAATGCAATTTATATGGACTGTAATGTTGGTCTTGCTAATTTATCTATGTTTTTTTAATAGTTTTTGAAATTTTAATAATATTCTTAAATTTTTTTTTTTAGCTTTTAATTTAGCTGAAACAAACGGACCTTACAAATGTGAAAGATTTGACAAAGGCGGAGTGAGAATGAGATGAGTCAAGCCCACTAGAAGAAATTAATTGCCAAACAAAATTGGTGGTTTAGAGTATACAAGGGTGTGGTTTCTCATGACACTTGAATAGCAAACCCCACTTCCATTTTGTCAAAAAGAAGGTTTTAGCCCTTGATCACATCCGCAAATTAAACATTAGTGCAGTTCGTTAGGCAATAACCCGTTTCATTAATTAGAAACTGACCCACGCGTAAATTTTGGCTGCCATAGTTAATGAATTATCGCATTAGAAAATTAAGAGTCAACTCTGAACTCTAAACAAAAATATCGTGCATTTGCATTATACGTATTAGGAAAATTCTCATTTAGTAATAATAAGTTCATATAAACTGCATTTCAACCGGTTTGCTTACAAAAGTGTTGCATGGGTTGAAGTAGGGAGGCCCTTAATTGAATTTTCAAGATTAAGCCCACGAGCATAAAAATAGGCCAGCCTCATTGAAGACCCTATATGGGGTTCTGAACTTGGAAAGATTGCACTTTCTGACCAAATAAGGCTATCATCAATTAAATTTCAAATATATGAAAATGAGAAAGGGAATATTTCGGTGAATGGATTTACATATTCTCTCGGGCTAAATTAGGAAAGTGAGGGATTTCTTATTCTTGCAAAAAAATCCAGCGAAGGTCTAGAGGCGCTGGACGAGGGCAACCTGCCAACCTATAGATATATGAACACATCATCGGACACCTAGCCGGACACTGGGTTTTCTTCTCTTCAGCATAGATCATTCACGAAGAGCATGATCGTCCGTTCCCATCACAGACGAGCACACACAAATTCACTCGGGTCTCCTTTTTTCAACGTCTATCATCCACGCACATTGAGTCATCTCACTTCAGTCGATCATCCACATCCAAGAACACCACCATTCACTTCAGTCGATCATCCACATCCAAGAACACCACCATTCACTTCAGTCGATCATCCACAAGCCTTCTCTCTCTCTCTCTCTCTCTCTCTCTCTCTCCACGCGTGAGAATCATCGCTAGAATCATATATTATTGTCGACGGAGTAACTTCATGACTAATCTACTAATGAGTGATAGATTTTCATTGCTCTATTGTTTATATGTTGTTTTATATTTCAACTCTGAACACGTTTAGAAAGTTAATAGTCAATTAACTAGTTGAATTTATTAACAGTAAGTTTTTGAAAGTTGGATAAAAAATACCGTTATCCCTTGAATTTCCAATGATATGCGCTCTTGGGAGAATAGTAATGACCCAATCACATTGCAGAACAAAACAATCACCCTTCATGTGCAAACCGAATAAGAAACAATAGACAAGACGATTGTTTTACATGGAAAACCTCCTCGATATGAGGTAATTAAAAACCACAAGACCAGACTCCACCAAAATTTTTTCATTATCAACAAAACTGGGTGGACAAAGTTCTATTCTAGTAACACTAGTGGTCCATAGCAACAAAGATATCAAGAACATCATTCTTGGCAATATGCATAAATTCCACAGGAGATCAACGATAAATCTCACAAAAAACGCAGGTTCAATCCAACCTATGAAAAAATTGATGCAGAGAGCTCCAACTGAAAATCAAACTGATTAAATTCAAGGAGAATATGCCACGAATACACTGATCAAATTTCAGCTCAATCAGATTACGAATTGATCTCTAACGTCACCTTGATGTAAATCGAGATACTGCCTTCAACCTAGATTTTCTACTCTCTTTTGCTCTCTTGTTACTCCATCTCAACTAACTTAGACCTATTCTTAGAACTAGGGAAAACAGAGTCAGTTTCTATAGGTATGCCTTCCCACAATAGGCAAACTTCTTGTTCAAGCCCTTTAAGGACAACCTTTTAGCAACAAACTACTCAGAGTTTTAGTTCAGAGCATAGAAACACTTAGGGGTGTTAGGAGGTAATTTTTCTAACTTAGCCGAGCTATATTTCTTTGAGGATCCTACTAGGCTAGAGAAGAAGAGGTGTTTTAGAGAGATATTGAGAATTTTCACAAACATTCACTTTACTTCAGGAAACTCTGCCCAACACATTACATCATCTTTGCCTTTTATAGGAATTAAGAGGTCACAAATAAACAAGGACCATGATCATGGGTCCGAAACAAACAAAGGCTCCAAAAATTTTGGTCAAGAATTATTCTTGGTGATATGAACAGTGACTGTAAACATTCGAGTGCGGAAACCTGATTTTTCATTGGCAAGGACATTTGTGTGTGAAAAAGTGGAAACGGGCCATGGATAGGAACCAATGGGCCTGAGCCCAAGTGGGCGGTCCAAGGCCCACATAGCCAAGGGGTGGGCGGCCAAGAGAGGCCCATGGGTCCCTCAAGCCCATCAAGCCCTATTTTGGCACAATCTTGGCATTTAATGCATGCAAGGACGTGAATAGTGCGAGATCTTGGTGAAAGGACCGAAATTCCCTTCCATTAGACTAAAGAAAAAAGGGCAAAGATGGTAATTGGTTATGGAAGGGGCAGCTCAAGCATGCGGGTGGCAAAACAGGAGATTTGAAAGCCATTCTAGACTAACCTAACCTAATCTAGTCTAATCCTAGCCACTTGAGTGCCTAAATCCTCTCATTAATGCAAGATCTTACTTCTAATTTGGGCAACCTTGATTGACATGAGCCAAAGAGAAGTGATGGGGCATTAATGGAGAGTTGACCTCACTCCCTCTCCTCTCTTTCTCTCCCTCACCACTGGTCACCCCTCCCCTCACTCTCACTTTCTCTCACTTTGCTCACTTGAACTCTCAAAAACTCAATTTATTTCTCTCACTTGGAGTAGCCGAATCCCCCAAGCCTTCCTCATCTTCATCTCAAGCTTGTTCTTGACTTGTTCCTCTTGTTTTTCTTGCCAGCGACCTTCCCTTGAACCTTGATGCCCAACCGCCCTTTTACTCCGCCAAACCGCCGTCCAAGCCGGCCAACCGACCGGCCTCCTCAAGGGCTATCCAGTGTTGTGCAGCCCTCATCGGAGCTCCCTTTTCACTCATTTCTTCTTTGATCTAGTCCCTCATGAAGTCTAAAGGCCGTGCTGATGTCAAACCGCCACCGAATCACCATCAAGCCATCACTGGAGCCATGACCAGCCACCATCTATCTCCTTCACACATGGTGGACACACAACTAGTAGCCCTTAGCTATTGTCTAGTCTTGCTGTCACTTCCCTTTGACACATTTTGAAGCCCAAGTTGTTATTGAGTAGTTTCTAGCCAATGATTAGGACTTTCATTTCATTTAGGGGGTAGTTTAGGACTTATTAGTGGTTATATGATGATTTGTTGACATGATAAGCTATTGTTGAACTTAGATAGGGCATTGAGTGTTAAAATGATAGGTTATCTCATTTAGGGAGATACGTTAACGGGTTATTATGAGTAAAGTTGATATAGTGGTTAAATGTGATGTTTGGATTATGTGCCATGAGGATTAGCGGTTAAATATGATATTTGGAATATGTGCCATGAGGATTAGTGGTTAAATGTGACCTTCGGGTTATGTTTTATATGATATGATGACATATGGTAAATGAAGTTGCACATCGCATGAATATCACATGGTTTAAATGAAAAGATAAGAAATGGATTGTGTAACGGTATGTTTGTGTGATTACTTAAGACCCTAATACTTTTTATGCGATGTGTAAACCAGTACCGAGGCATTTTATGTAGGATGATGCCCGATTAAATTCGTATGTCTCCAAGTCAACGAGATGCCGTTCATGGATGGATTTCGTAACGAAACTCCTTACAAGAATGCCCCCAAGTCAATAGGATGCCGTGCTCGATGGGGCGAGATGATGCCCAATTACACCAGATGATTGTGAACCTTCGGGTTGGCCTTGGGTTTGAGTGGTCGTAATAATCTAGACAAATGTGTATGGGAAGTGCATGAGATTCGTATGTATTTACGTCCGGATTGTTGCATGGCATAAGCGCATGAATTAGACCATAATGCACATTCATATGTTTGGCTTGAGAGTGTGAAATATATATTATGGAATTACCTATGCGTCTATATTGATGGCTTTGAATAATAGATTTGTTGTTATGAGGATAGAGAGAGAAAAGCAAGAAGAGCATTGCCATGTTTTGCCATCAATAGATAATTGTTTGTTTAGGGCACTTCCGAGGCGAACAACTTCCTTACGTGAGGTTTATGAAGTTCACTAATTGAGTCTATTTCATATTTGTTTGTTGAAATATTTTCTGGCCCTAAGAATGGTTGAGCTGTTTCGGCATATTCATTTTGGCCTCCCCATCGAGCATAGTCAGGAGGTGATGGAGTACCTAGTAACGGGAGGGGTTGATGTGCACTATACACGGTACGTCACAACCATTTAGGTCAATGAGGGCCTGCCTAATCTCATGCCACACCGATTCATGGCCTGGTACTTTTGGATGGGCGGCAAGAGCCACAGTCCCATCCGCGACTTAAACGGTCTGCCAGGTGTCAAAGTTTCTAGGGGCAGCATCAGCTGGAATGCCAAGGATGGAGATGTTCCTGATGGGGAGGTGTCCGACCCTAAGATCAATCTTGTGTTGATTGTCGAGTTGGAGGCATGGATCCTGAAGGCCATTGGGGCTTAGGTAGTAGTGAGGTTGTTAGCACTTTTTGAATTACCCTTGTAGTATCAAAGGCGTAAGTATACCTCGAGTCCTTTTTGTAGGAGATTGTGATGAAGTGGTTAGGCATGTCAGAGGTGATAAAGCTGCTTATTTAACCCTTGAACTTGTGGTGTATGAGATGTTGACTCATGATGCTATTTTATATATATATGTATGTATAGATGATTATGATTTTAACTATTCCTATTGATTGATGGTTGAAAAATTATTTACGCCTCTGTTTGTGCACTTTAATGTTATCTTGAATTGGGTCGGCAACGCCACTTAGGACGCCGCAATTGAATGACCAAAGGATAAGTAAAGGTTCGTCAAGTGTGGGTTATCGCGCAGCTGTAAGGGTTTAGGTGTGACATCTCTGCCCCAATTTGGTATCGGAGCATGGTTAATACTTTGAGTGATAAGGTGCGTTGAGACCTTGGGATAGTTAGATAGGAATGCTTACGAGATACATGTGATTGCTGATTGTCTTGCTGATTTGTGATTTTGAATTCCTAATTATATTGTTGGGGATTGTGGAATCAGTTGTAAAAGGAGTTTAGCCTGGAATCGAGGAAGCAGTCAGGAAGGGTAGCTCCTAGGCGAGCTAATGGTTGATGCAAGGCACATGAAGACCCCAAGTTTGATGGGATTTTGCAAGCCCTAGAGACCATGGGGAACTTGATGTGATAGTAAGCTACCGCTACTGCTGCTTACCACGATGACCCGTTAACTAGAAATGCAAACTAGAGGATATGTTGTGAGCTTATGTCATAGATTTCAAAGGAGAATAGGAAGATCAATTGCTCTACGTCGAGTTTGTGTACAACAATAGTTATCAACAAAGCATCGGAATGGCACCATTTGAGGCATTGTATGGACGTGCTTGTAAAATGCTCGTTTGTTAGGATGAGGCCAGAGAAATGAAGATAACGAGCCCCGAGCTAGTGCAATAATCCATAGATGCATTTTAGATCATTTGAGAGAGGTTAAAGACAGCCTAAAGTCGCCATAAGAGTTATGTAGTCAAACGACGGAGACCTTTGGAGTTTCAAGTTGGCGATCATGTGTTCCTCAAAGTGTCACCAATGAGAGGTATGTTTCGTTTCAGCAAGAAAGGGAAGTTAAGCCCCATATTTGTAGGACCTTTTGAAATTTTGAAAGAATTGAGACTTTAGCCTACCGGTTGACAATACTGTCAAATCTTGCTCAAGTTCATGAAGTGTTCCACGTTTCCATTCCGAGAAAGTATGAACCAAACCTGACACATGTGCTAACTATGAAGATCGAGGTGGACGATAGAGTGACTTATGTTGAGCAGCTAGTGTGAGTCTTGGACAAAAAAGAACATGTTTTGCATAATAGTCATTCCCTTTGTCAAAGTCATCTAGTAGCATCATGACATCGAGGGAGCGACTTGGGAAAGCAAGGACATTATGAGGAGCCAATACCCCATTAGTTCAAGGAGACTGTCGATTCTAAAAATTTTGAGGACGAATTTTATTTACGAGGGGAACAATTGTGACATCCTCATTTTGATCCAATTTTTCAAAATGGAATTGTTTTGGCAAGTGGTCGTCGGACAAGATTGTCTTGAGGATTGATAAACCACGAACACATTGGAAAAGGCCATTTAGGGGCAAAAACCCAATTTTTCATCAGTAAGGACATTCAAGTGCGGAATAGTGGAAACGAGCCATGGACGAGGACCTATTGGGCTCGAGCCCAAGTGGGTGGCCCAAGGTCCACACGCCCACGAGGTAGGTGGCCAAGGGAGGCCCTTTGGCTCCTCAAGCCCATCAAGCCCACTTTTGGCACACTTTTGACATTTAGTGCATATAAGGACGTGAATAGTGTGACATCTTGATGAAAAGACCGAAATGCCCTTCCATTGGACTAAAGATAAAAGGGCAAAGATGGAAATTGGCTATGGAAGGTGTCACACCCCAATCATTAAGCACGAACCTATCCCTCACTTGGTCGATTTAATAGAAATATCTCAGGATGCATCGCCAACCCTTTCTTTTTTTAATACGCATGTGGAAGCAGTTAAACACTCCTCATATAATAAAATAATGGGATAGAAAAGTAGGGCTATATTTTTCAAACTTGAAAAACCACAACCACACTTTTATACAAAGCAAACCTCATAGTATATATTACAATATTATTAACAAGTCAGATCTATCATACATTAGATCACAACTCAGAGTTTGCAAAACAGGGTGAGGGTTTCAATCCTCATCAAGCTCATATTCTGGATCCTTCTTGAAATCGTCCTCTGGCTCCTCCTTCGGTTCCTCTTCAGGGTTTCTCCTCTTTAGGCTCTACCTCGGGTTCCTCCTCCTGCTCAATAATCTCTCCTTCCTCTTCGCTCTCGATGGAGTCCTCGACCGAATACACGGGAGTATTAGGGTCACTCTCAAGCTTAGGGTCTTTGGCATCGATCACCGCTCTGTCCTTGGGATTTGCAATTCCCTTTCCGAACGCTGCCTCTAAGATGTATAAAAAGCACATCACCTTCTGGTATGCGACTCTTTATTCGCCCATCATGGTAGTGACGATACCACGATTGATACTCATGGGGCACCAAGCTATCTCTAACCACATCAACTCAAGTGATGGATTTCACCGAAACATACTATAGTCCATCTAGGTGGGGGTGTATCGAGAAGTGATATCATATCTCGGTGACCTCTTCGGGTATATCAAAATGCATGGGAGGACAAAAAAGTGGAGGTACTACTATCTAAGGATCTAAAATATTATCCCACAACAGGATGAGACTACGTCTCAGCAAGTTCTACTCTCCTAAGACTTGATTAGGAAGCTAATACACCTTAGAGTTGCCTAAGCACAACACGAGTCAGAGGACTTACCTTGACCTCAATTCTATTCAACAATTCAATATCATTTACAGATGCCTCAAATCATAACAACCAATCAATTCATAACATTAGATCAACTCATTTATCAATCGACTTAGTCGATTACATGTCATCATGACCCTTTCTTGGTTAGCTCACCTCATACTATTTATTAAGTCCGCTTTTATCTAAACTGCTCTTTGCTAAGCTGATAAATAGATAGTATAGCTCACTTATCAAATGATTGGGTATACTACTCTTTGTTAAGTTGCTATATCGTCCTTAGGCTGATATAATATACAAACAATGCTCAATTTAAGCTAATAAGGTATACTATTCTCTGTTAAGTTGATATATCACCTGTAGACTGATATAGTATACTGGTATACTGCTCTCTGCTAAACTGACATATCGTCCGTAGGCTGATATAGTATCCCATTACAAACATACATCTCGGTAAAATAGCCATGTGTGGGTACATAGTCGACCTTAACCAAAATATCATATTTTTGTTTTAAAACATCTCACTAGTTTCAACAGCCCATAAACATAACTTTGGCACTTTGTAAACCGATGCCCGGTAATTTTTCAAATAATTACCAAAATTATTTAATTTAGGAATAAATTCCCTAAATGACACTTAAATCAATTTAGCACAATTTAGCAATCAAATAAATAAAAAATTGCACCACATTGATTAGCATAAAATTCCAGTTGTTGATTATCCCAGCCTAATTTTCGGAAAATAAATAAATAATTAAATAATTACGAAAATTATTAAATAAATGCAATAAATCCAATTTAGGCCCGTAATGCCTAATGCCAAAACAAACTCGGAAAAATTTCAAGTTCATTAAATAAATAATAGCATGTGTCTACTTGCTAATGACACTATCTAACCACCTAACATGCATCAATAATTATCTAAAATCACAAGTCTAATATAATCTTACCACCTAGTTCAACTTAGTTTAAACTAATCAACTCCTAAATATCATTAACCTACTAAGCGAGGTTTAATGAGTTAAACTCACCCATTTAACGAACGGTTCGGTGTAAAACGACTGGAACATCACGAGGCTTGACTTTCCTCAAGGCGGGCCAAGCTTTTGGGGCTTGGAACCACCTCAAATCAAGCCTAGAAGGTGGATAGAAACCCACTAATTTAGCCTTTATTTTGAGCTGCAAAACAGAGGAAATAAGCTGGTTAAGGCAAAGCAAGACCAATGGAGGCGGCTAGGGTGTTCGGTGGCCATAGGCAAGGACTCTGGAGCTAGGCTCTGACGGTGGCTAGCATGGCTGGACAATGACCCTAGAGGGTTGGGATGGTGAGGACAACGCAGCAAGGCAGCATGCCACGGGGGAACATGCAGGGCAATGGTAGTCCGCGAGACGGCGTTCAACAGGGGTGTGCGGTCCAGCGATCTTGCTTGCTGCTTCGGCGACTTCCTTGGTTGCTGGTGATCTTCTAATAGTAAGAGAGGAGGGGAATGAGGGTGGTCAGCCAAGAGATGAGGGAAAGAGGGAGAGATGGGGGACAAGGGGGCCACAAGCCATTTTTTTTCAATCCTTGGTCTCCATTGACTAATCTCAACCACCAATACTCCCTTGACCTCCATTAGGCCACCAATGCACCTCTCATAACCTTTGAAATAGTCTAAAATCAAGGGTATAGGGGGAGTTACGAATTTGCATGGGTTCTCCTCAAATTGGTCATTTATTAATCCTCAAATCAACTCAATTCGGCCTCAATAAATTTCATTATCAAGTCAATAACCAAATTGGTATTTTTTTTCTCACAAATTGAAGCATCTTGCATCCCAAATGCATGATTAAAAACAGTCACAACCTTTTTCTAAACAAAAACGGCCCTAGGATGACTTTTTCCCAAAAAGTCTCGGGTTTCAAAAAAATATTTTGAGACTGAGCCAACATTCCAAGAATTTATTGTGACATAACAGAACCTTCAATTTCTGAAATTGAACTCAAATTCGTAGTTAATTTCACTCAGGCGCATTTTTAGCGTGACCTAGGTTACTGAGTATTTTTCATAAATTTTTAACGCAAATGACTCGTGGTCGATTTATTTCAAGCCACAATGAACCCACTCAACACATTGGCAACTCTTGGTTGTTGTGAAAATCTCAAGGATCCAAATACGGACATAGGGTACCAAAATGATAGAAAAATCAGTCTAGTGCCAGTTGACAAGAATTTTCCAATTTAGTAGTGTCACCCATGATTAGCCACACATCTTAATCGAACCATCCTATCTCTAACCTCTGATTGATTTTTAACTGTGCCATAATGGCCTCTAAAGATGATCACAATCGAGTAGCGAATTTTTGATCGAATTCTCAAGTTTGTTGCATTAAAATTCCTTAATGGCTTCCCTGGATAGTCTAGTTATCTCAAGAGTGATAAGCTCTGAAAACAGCCCTATAGGCATGTCGATGAAATGCCCTATTTATTCAATAGAAAACAAGCTTGAAAATCTGGGATGTCACAACTCTTCCCCTCTTATAAAAATTTTGTTCTTGAAATATAAACGTTACACACTTAATACAAAAAGGCGGGGTACAACTATCTCATTGACTCTTCAGTCTCCCAGTTACTCCTTAAGTTCCATGGTGTTACTAGACATTTTGACCAATGGGATGGTCTTTGAACACAGGACTTGCTCTTTTCTGTCCACTATTTGAACCGGGCTTTCAACGTATAATACACAGTCATCCACGTCCAATTCCTCGAAATTAAGCACATGGGTTGAGCCAAGCTCATATTTCCTTAACATCGACATAGGAAAGACATCGTGCACTTATGCCAATCTTGGTGGCAACGTAAGACAATATGCTATGATCCCGATTCTCTGAAGAATCTCAAATGGATCTACGTACCTCGAACTCAATTTGCCTTTCTTAATAAAGCACGAAGTTCCCTTTATTGGTGACACTTTCAAAAAATATGATCACCAACTTGGAATTCTAAAGACCTCCGGTGCTTATTTGCATAACTTTTTTGTCTACTCTAAGCAGTTTTTAATCTGCTTATGATCACTGCTACGGCATCCACTGATTTTTTAACTAACTTTGGGCTTGTAATATTCCTTTCCTCAACTTCATCCCAACACACTGGTGTTTTGCATGATCGGCCATACAATGCTTCAAAAGGAGCCATCTGGATGTTCTATTGATAGCTATTGTTGTAGACAAATTCCACTAGGTGAAGTTAATCCTCCCAACTTCCTCTGAAATTTAGTACACAAGCTTTCAGCATGTCCTTGAGGGTCTAAATTGTGTTCTCAGACTAGCCATCCATCTGAGGATGATATGCTGTACTATACTAAAGCTTTGTACCTATAGCACTTTGTAAGCTCTTATAAAAAGCGGCGGTGAATCTCAAGTCTCAATCCAAATATCGTCACTGGCACTCCATAAAGACGAACTACCTAATGCACATACAAGTCTGCGTGTCTATCCAAACTGAGGTCTTTTCGAACTGCAATGAAGTGAGCTGACTTTGTCAGTCTATCGACTACTACCCAAATCGAATCATTACCCCTCAGACTTCTCGATAATCCGGTCACGAAGTCCATCATAATATACTCCCATTTCCATTCTAAGATTGCGAGAAGTTGCACAAGTCATATCAGCTTACAATGCTGAACTTTAACCTGCCGACACGTCAAACACTTGGCAACATGCTTGGCTATGTCTGCTTTCATATCTGACCACCAATAGTGTTGACGCATATTCTGATACATCTTGGTGCTACTAGGATGAATGCTGTAACTGCTATGATATGCTTCTGATAGAATATTCTCTCTAAGTTCCACATCGTCAAGTACAACCAAATGTCCTCGAAACCTTAGTGTTCCTTCAATAGAATTTGAAAGTTAGCCTTTCTTTTCTTAGTGTCCTCTTGAAGGATCTTTTGCACATATGGGTCTGCCGATTGGAGTAACTTGATTTTGATATGGAGATCCAGTTCAATTCTGAGGGTGGCCATAAAACTTGAAATGTAGCCTACCTCAAACTTGAATACTGAATCTCGAGCTCTCTTGATTAGGTTTCACTCATTTCTTAATATATGAGCAACTAAAGACTTACGACTCAAAGAATCGGCGACCTTGCTCGCCTTTCCCAGGTGATATAAGATATCACAGTCGTAGTCCTTCAGTAATTCCATCCATTGGCACTGTCTCATGTTCAACTCCTTTTGAGAGAACAAGTACTAGAGACTTTGATGGTCTGTGAAAATCTGGAATTTTTCTCTACACAAGTAATGTCTTCAAATCTTCAAGGCAAAGATAATTGCCGCGAGTTCTAAGTCATGCGTTGGATAGTTTTGTTTATGAGGTCTCAACTGATGAGAGGCGTATGCAACAACTCGATCATGTTGCATCAGCACACAACCTAATCTTTTGAATGACACATCACTATAGATCTCGAATCCTCCAGGACCAGATGGAATGGTCAACATAGGTAGTAAGCTTTTTCTTAAGCTCTTGGAAGCTACACTCACGCTTGTTTGTCTACAAAAACTTTTCTTCTTTCTTTACGAGTCTTGTCATAGGCGATGCTAATGATGAGAATCCTTCCACAAACTGTCTGTAAAAACCTGCCAAACCCAGAAAACTTATGATCTTTGTCACTGTAATTGGTCTTGGCCAGTTGATCACGGCTTCAATCTTGTTCGAGTCCACGAAGGCTTCTTCACCTGAAATCACATGACCTAGGAAAGCAACACGAGTCAACCAAAACTCACACTTGCTGAACTTGGTGTACAACTGATGGACTCTTAGTGTCTATAGCACTAATCTCAAATGACTCTCATGCTCTTCTTCACTCCTCAAATATACTAGAATATCATTGATGAACACGATCAGAAACTAATCTAAGTATTCCTTGAATACTTGGTTCATCAAGTCCATGAAGGTAGCTGGAGCATTCATCAACCCGAATGACATCATTGTAAATTCAAAATGACCATGCCGAGTACGAAATGCTGACTTAGGAATGTCCCCCTTTCTAATTATCAGCTGATGATATCATGTCCTTAAGTCAATCTTTGAAAGTGTCTTGAAGCTGATCAAACAAGTCATTGATCCTGATAAGTGGATACTTGTTCTTGATCGTTACCTGATTGAGTTGCCGATATCGATGCATAGGCACAATGAACCATCTTTCTTCTTTACAAAGAGAATTGGTGCTCCCCAAGGTGATGCATTGGGATGAATATATCCCTCATCTAATAATTCTTACATCTGTAGCTTCAGTTCCTTCAACTCAGATAACGCCATCCGGTAAGGAGTCTTACAGATTGGCTTTGTCTCGGGAGCTAGTTCGGTCACAAATTCAATTTCTCTCTCTGGTGGTAATCCTGGCAATTCCTTCGGGAAAACATTTGGAAATTCTTGTACCACAGCGATGTCTTCCATCTTCAGCTCCTCAACTATCGTATCTATGATAGTTGCTAGATAACATTGGCAACCCTCATCTAACAAACGAGTTGCCTCAGGTGATGAGATCAAGACAATCGAGGGTCCTCCTCGATTCCCGACAAACTCGAAGCTCTCATCCTCTAATGGGTAAAATTGAATTGACTTGCGATAACAATCCATTTTAGCTTGTTGCTTAGTGAGCCAGTTCTTGCCAATAATTAAATCAAAGTCATACATGACAAAGACTAATAAATTTATTTTCCCCACTCACTCATCAATTACTAACTTACAACCAGAACAATCAAAAGCAACAATAACTTTATTTTTCAATGGTGTAGATATCCAAACTGCCAACTCCAACAATATAAAACATAATCTTAATAACTTAACATATTGCTTGTCGACAAAGGAATGGGTTGCTCTCGGGTCAAATAAAGCGTAAGCAGGATGGTTGTTTAGCAAAACCATACCTGTGATCACGTCAAACGTAGCTTTTGCCTAACCTTGTGTGATGGCATACATCATGCCCCGAACCGGTGGTCTCAGCCGACCTCCTTGTGGTGTGTTCTGAGGTGCATGCCCTTTGATTTGTCCCAATGGTGGCGGTGGTGGCAACTGCAGCTGTCTTCTTCGTCGGTTGGGACAATCTCTGGCCTTGTGACCCTGCTGGCCACATTCAAAACAGGCGCCGTCCTTTGGGAGCATTGATTCATACCATGTCGTCTTCCACAAAGGTGACACATCTTGATCTGGTTTGACCCAGCTTTGCGAACTCCACACTTTCTGTTGGGCGGGATTTGGAATCTACTTCTTGTCACGAGCTTCTTTCTCTGGCGGATTTGTGACATCCCAAATTTCACTGACCTTCATTAGTGTATTAGATCATTAGGAACTTAGATTAATTAGATTGGGCCAGAAAGTGAACCCGATGGATCGTGAGAAATGTGTGGGCTTGAGAAGTAAGTGGGCCACACGAATTGGACTAAAGAAATCTAATGAGATTATGGGCTTGGACTTGGCTTGAAGCGGGCCAAGGTTCGGAATTATCAGATTTGCAAATTTAGTTTAGTGGGCCGGATTGTAATAGATTAAGCCCATTGGGCTAGAGATGAATATTTAGGCCCGAGTGATTTTATTTTCAACTACGTTTATAGATTATAGTTATGATAATTTGATTAATGATTGTAATATTAATATCAATTTCTAACTTTAGCATTTCTTGTGATGAATTCTCTATAGACTAACACTAAGTGGTTAATATGTCATATAATTTCATAACTTCATATGATTATAATAGAAACGAAATCTAATGGAATTGAAAGGGAATTAAGTGAAAAACATTAGAAACTAATGAACTGACTAATGACATGGATTAGAAACAAATTGAATTTGAGAGATCAAATTTGGAGGCCACAACACTTCTTTCTCTTTTCTCTTTATTTTTCTTCATCACCCACAGTTTCGATTCCCACAAACCGAGACATGCAAACTCAAGAGATACAATCATTAGCAAATCTCATCATTAGTCTAGCCTAGGGATTAGCCTTGTAGATCTATTTCCCTTATAAATTTCGGAACCCTCTCTCTCTCTCTCTCTCTCTCTCTCTCTCTCAAAAACCAAGAAACCCATCTTCTTCTTCATCTCTCTCGGTCGAGCAGTGAAGAACCAGCAGCAAACCAGCGATTTTATCTTCTTGCATGCGAGTTTTGGTGCTGATTTTTGAAGAATCTTCAAGTTTTCTAATAGCTGAACAAGGTAAGGAAATATATAACTCTAAATTGAAAGTTATCCATTGTTCGTCAAGAAAGCTTGCAGATCTAACCAAACAGTGAAGGATTTGATTTGTAGTTGTTGTTTTGTGGTTAATCTAAGCTTAGTAAGTGTTAGATTGAAGGTAGAAGCCATTGCATGTTACTTTTGAGTCTTGCATGTTTCAAAATCCAAGTGTGAGTATGCTGTTTTGCTGAGTGAAGTGATGAAATGGATGCCAAGTGGATGGATGTAGTGTATACTGTGATGAGTGAACTCATGGATGTATTTATACTTCGAGCCGAGCTATGGATGGGCTATTTGTTAAAGAAAAGCTTGCTGAAAGTATTTTTAGTTGCCTTGATAAAGTATTGAAGTGTTGTAGAAGAGACTTGTGGAAAAAAATAAGTGGTTTGGTTGGGCTAGGAGTGAAAGAATCGTGTATACCTATTCTGTTCTAGGAGAATACGGTTAGGGAGTCTTTTGTTTTGTATTATTTTCTTTAGGTATATTGATGAAATAAAAAAGTAACCATTCTACACGATGAAACATCCATTAGATTGAATTAGAAACCAAGCTATGATTATATGAACATAAAAACGTAGAGATAGAAGTGAATTTATTAAAACCGGTAAACTGTTTTTATGAGAAACGGTTTGACCTCTACTGATTATACGAATTTTCTGTATTTACCTAGTTATAATTTGATTTCTAATCCTTAATAAAAATTGTAGAACACATGTTAAGGAATAAAGTGTCAAAATATGAGATTAAACAGAGAAGAATTGGCTAGTAAAACAATTTTCTTTGTAGATAAAGAATCTGGACGTCGGTACAGAGTCCTAGTAAAGATTATGGCGATTGTTATTCTTAATACAGTGAGAATTAGACTTAAGTTTCTTCACAGAAAATGTCAATCTATGTCTCAAATATAACATACTAATATTTGGTAGTATTTCGACAAGAATTGATATACCTTCTGTGTCCGAAACTGAAACTGTACATTTAGCTAGTAAACTGTCTGGACCCAAGAACATATACTAGATGTTGTGTCTTTTATATTAGATTTGTATGACACACATAAAGTCTAGTAACCTCCTAATAGATGTTAGTTATGTAAGAGTAAGTCTCATATATCATTTGAGGTGTAGGTACATATAGCATCATGCGTGTGCAATGAGTGCGGTGCATAGTGCTTGATTATGGGGTAAATATCTATTCGACATGGAATGAAACATGTCGTAATGGGTTTTTTCTTATAATTTGGACATGCACGTGTGCTAGGATCATGAGAGTTAGATGTAAAGTTGTATACTCTAGAGTCTTCTTCTTTTGCATACGATAAATGCATTAATCAAAGGTGTGGTGGTGTGAAACGTGTGCTTAAGAGAGTGAATGAACCAATCGGTATAGAGATACCGGTGATGCCGCCGGAAGTTTGGGATGCCCTTACTACATGGTCTTGGATGCCTAGGTAGAGAGATACCGGGATGCCTCGGAGTGAGATGCCCCTTGCTGTGTGGTCTTGGGAGGACCTCGGTTGTGTGATACCGGGATGCCTCGGAATGAGATGCCCATAATAGAAATATTGTGGAAGTCCGGATAAGGTAACTTCCGGAAGTGACTCGATTGGGCCGGTTGAGTTCCGGTTAGTAACTAATCGAGGGTGGATCATATGCACACTAAATACAAGTCTATTTGGCGAGTGAGTACATTTATTGTTGTTGCATTGCATCTTCATATGAGAATGAGTTTGAGAAAGGTAAGCATAGAGATGGATGCTCATAAGGTGATTATATACATAATGTGTTAATATCCAATTGTTTATGCTTGTGATATACTTCCTTTAGCATCCTAAATTGTTTGATGATTCTCTTGTAATCTCGATGTCTGTGGATTGTTTAAGTTAGAGTTTTATCATTCTTTACTGGGCAAAGTTGTTGCTCATACCTTACATTTTCAAATTGATAGCACGGATGTGCCGTCAGTAGCTCGATACGGGGTGGTAGCACACCTCGATGTTTCTTTTCATGACGTGTATGATCCCGACATTGACATGACTTTCTCCAAGTATGAGGCTACTTTATGGATGAATGACAGTACAGTTGAGTTGATATCGATGACGTTCGTTGCATGGTTCATCAATCATGAAGGGGATATGTTCAGCCCTTTATCCTTTGGTGCAGGAGGACTTGGAGCTGGAACGGATGGCGCCTAGACGCCTTTGATCATGTAGAAGCTTACAGACTTTTGTTTTTGTTTGATGCGGGCTTGTGTGGGAACTCGTGGAGTAGACACCCTCACCCTTTATCCCTAACTTTTGTTACACCTTTCCTTTTGTTATGTATTGTTGTATATATAGGCGATGAACATGGAAAGAGTCCAGGTTGATAAATTTTGTAGGCCCTGATGATGATAAGAAGAAATGAAGCTTCTTGTGATCTTGTTTATGTGCATGAATGATTTGGTTGATACTTAAATTGAAGGTAGAGTGATTGCAGGACAACCTCATAATATAAACTTGAGATTTTAAATATTCCATGTTATACATGCTAAACTTCAATGGTAAGCACTATATATTATCTAAAGGAGATTACAAGTTTAGCAAGATGATAATAATAATTATAATTCTGCTTGCGATTAGTACGTGACACCCTAGGACGTCACAGGATTCCTTCTCTAAAAGAACTAAACCTCGATCCTGACAAAGCAGCTTGCTCATTCAATTATTTCTCTATCATCTGAGCTCAATGATAGACCTCTTGATAATCATTCAAATCCAACGGTGGCAGAGCTTGTTTTAACTCAGAACGAAGACCACTTCTGAATTTTCGAGCTTTCTCTTTAGGGTCTTCTATTAGTCTCGGAGCATACTATGAGAGTTCTCCAAATTTGATCCCATATTGGTCAACTATCATGCTCCCCTGGTAGAGACGTTGGAACTCCTATATCTTTTGTTCTCGGGTAGTACTCGAGAAGTATTGATCATTAAAAGCTCTAAGGAAGGTGTCCCACACTTGGACCACACCTTTCGGGAATACAATATCCTTGGTGGCTCTCCACCAAATGTTCGCATTGCCTTTTCGAGTGCGAACACCTTCTCAAGATCCTGAATCCAAAGTGATGCGACTTTAGGGTTTCCTTCACTAATGAACCTCGTCGGATTTAGCTTCAAAAACTGCTCAACAAGCTTATAGATCGGCCTCTCTCTTTGCACCCCGACATTCTCAAGCTGAACTATAGTGGGTGCAACAACAGGTGCGGCGGCAGGTGTAGCCTCAGTAGCAGCAGCAACAGCAGTAGTAGCAGTAGCCTGAGCGGCGGCTTCAACAGTAGCGGCTTGATTCTGAGCTTGCTAATCCATCCGATTCCCCATGACCTCTAGCACCTGCATGATCCCTTTGATCCTAGGATCACCGAGGGCTGCTATTCCAGCACCAACAAGAGGTGATGCTACTCCACTAACATTGGCATGTGCCTGTGCCCTACCTTTGCCTCTTCGAGTACCGACCATGGTTGGTGTCTTAACCTGAGCTGGAGGCCTAACAGTTCTTTGCTCCTGTTGGCTCATGGTTCAACCTTTATATTGAAACCCGTCTTCCAAATTCACACTGGATTAGAAGAAGAGTGATCCACACACAATAAACAATTTTACCAAACAACTATCACGGACATGCACCAGCATGAATTTAAAAGTCTTTCCTACTTACTATCCCATATCCATCGCACCTTATCACTCAAATCTCTAACCATTGCACTAATATCACTTAAACGGGGATGTCACGCCTCGATCCTTAGGCACACGCCCATCCCTCACCTGGTCGATTTAATACTAACGTCCCAGGATGCACCACCGACCCTTTCTTTTTTTAATTCGCATGTGGAAGTAGTTAAACAATCCCTAGATAATAAAACAATGTGATAGAAAAGTAGGGCTATATTTTTCAAACCTGAAAAACTACAATCGCACTTTTATACAAAGTAGACCTTATAGTATATATTACAATACTATTAACAAGTCAGATCTATCATACATCAAAGCACAACTCAGAGTTTGCAAAACAGGGTGAGGATTTCAATCCTCATCCAAGTCATACTTTGGATCCTCCTTGGAATCCCAGGATGCACCACAGACTCCTTCTTTAGGGTCCTCCTCTTTAGGCTCTTCCTCGAGTTCCTCCTCCTGCTCAACAATCTCTCATTCCTCTTAGCTCTTCCTCAAGTTCTACTCTCCTAAGACTCGATTAAGAAGCCAATACACCTAAGAGTTGCCTAAGTACGACATGAGTCGGAGGACTTACCTTGGCCTCAGTTCCATCCTGTAATTTAATATCATTTACAGATGCCTCAAATCATAACAACCAATCAATTCATAACATCAGATCAAATCATTAATCAATCGACCTAATCAATTACATATTATCACCGACCCTTTCTTGGTCGGCTCACCTCATACTATCTATTAAGTCCGCTCATATTTGGACTGCTCTCTACTAAGCTGATAAATAGATAGTATAGCTCACTTATGAGATGATCGGGTATACAGCTCTCTAATAAGCTGCCATATCACCCTTATGCTGATATAGTATACGGACAATGTTCAATCTAAGCTAATAAGGTATACTGCTCTATGCTAAGCTGACATATCACCTGTAAGCTGATATAGTATATCGATATACTGCTTTCTGCTAAACTGACATATTGTTTGTAGGCTGATATAGTATACCATCCCAAACATATATCTCGATAAAATAGCCGTGAGTGGGTATATAGTCGGTCTTAGCCAAAATATCATATTTTTGCTTTAAAACATTCCACCAGTTTCAATAGCCCATAAACATATTTTGGCGCTATAAACCTATGTCCAGTAATTTTCCAATTAATTACCAAAATTATGTAATTTAGGAATAAATTCCCTAAATCATAATTAAATCAATTTAGCACAATTTAGCAATCAAATAAATAAACAGATTGTACCACAATGATCAACATAAAATTTCGGCCGTTGACTATCCCAGCCTAATTTTCGAAAAATAAATCAATAATTAAATAATCACGAAAATTATTAAATAAATGCAATCAATTCAACTTAGGGCCGTAATGCCTAATTGGACGTCAAAACAGACCCAGAAAAATTTCAAGATTTGTTAAATAAATAATAGCATGTGTCTACTCGCTAATGGCACTATCTAACCACCTAACATGTATCGATAATTATCTCAAATAACTAATATAATATAATCTAACCACCTAATCCATCTTAGTCTAAACTAATAAATCCCTAAGCATCATTAACATATTAAGCGAGGTTTAGTGAGTTAAACACACCCGTTTAACGAATGGTTCAGTGCAATATGACAAGAACGTCACGGGGCTCAACTTTCCTCAAAGTGGGCCAAGCTTTTGAAGCCCAGAACCACCTGAAATCGAGCCTAGAAGGTGGTTGGAAACCCACTAATTCAACCTCTATTTTGCAGCTCAAAATAGAGGAAAAAAGCTAATTAAGGCAAAGCAAGACCGGTGGAGGTGGCTAGGGTGTTCGGTGGCCAATGGTTAGGACTCCGACGGTGGCTGGCATGGCTGGATAGTGACCCTGGACACACGGACAAAGGGTTGGGACGATGGGGACGACGGGGATGGTGTAGTAAGGCAACATGGTGCGGGGGAATGCGCGGGGCAGTGGCAGTGCACGAGATGGTGTTTGGCGGCGACATGTGGTCCGATGGTCTTGCTGGCTGCTCCGGTGACTTCCTTGGCTGCTAGTGGTCTTCGAATAGCAAGAGAGGAGGGGAAGTGAGGGTGGTCGGCCAGCAGATGAGGGAAAGAAGGAGAGATGGGGGACAAAGGGGCCACAAGCCATTTTTTTTTTCCAATCCTTGGTCTCCCTTGACCAATCTCAACCATCAACACTCCCTTGACCTCCATTAGGCCACCAATGTACCTCCCACAACCCTTGAAATGGTCCAAAATCAAGGGTATAGGGGGAAGTTATGAATTTGCATGGGTTCCCCTCACATTGGTCACTTACTAATCCTCAAATCAACTCAATTCGGCCTCAATAAATTCCATTATCAAGTCAATAATCAAATTGATATTTTTCTTCACCAATTGAACCATCTTGCATCCCAAATGCGTGATAAACAACGGTCCTAACAATTTTTGAACAAAAACGGCCATAGGACGACTTTTTCCCAAAAAGTCTTGGGTCTCAGAAAAATTTTCTAAGACTAAGTCGACGTTCCTGGAATTTATTGCGACATGATAGAACTTTCAATTTCTGAGATCGTACACAAATTCGTGGTTAATTTCACTTCGGCTCGTTTTCAACGTGACTTAGGCTAGCGGGTAGGTTTCAAAATTTTTGAGTGCAAATGACCCGTGATCAATTTTCTTCAATTCACAATGAACCCACTTGACACATTGGTGACTCTATGTTGTTGTGAAAATCTCAAAAATCCAAATACGAACACAGGGTACCAAAATAATAGAAAAAATTAGTCTAGCATCAGTCGATGAGAATTTTCCTATTTAGTGGTGTCACCCACGATTAGCCACACATCTCGGTTGAACCGTCCTATCTCTGACTTTTGATCGAAGCTGCGCCGTCGAGTGGCCATCATTGAGGTCGGGGTCGGGGTCGGCTACGGCCGTCGAGTGGCTATCGTCGGGGTCGGGGTTTGAGCCCCGGCCATCGAGTGGCCATCATCGTGGTCGAGGTCGAGGTCGAGGTCGGAGCTACGGCTGCCGAGTGGCCATCGTTGGGGTCGGGGTCGGGGTCGAGGTCGGAGCCGCTGCCGTTGAGTGGCCATTGTCGGGGTTGGGGTCGAGGTCGAGGTCGAAGCCATGGCCGCCGAGCGCAAGGACCGTTGAGTACGGCGACGGCCAGAGATTAGGGTTTTGAATTGGGGGAGACACCAAACGGCGTCGTTTTGGTGTTTGGATGCTGACTCAACTCTCTGACGAGCCACGTTGGCGTCAAAAATTAATAAAAAAAAAAAAGGCCACGCCGGATTTCCGGCCAATTTCGTCGGAGTTGGCACCAAAGTGAGCGTTTTTCAAATTTTTTGGCACTTAAGTGATCCGACGGAAACTTTTGGCACCAAAGTGTGCGCCATACACAACTTATGGCACAATTAGTGTACTTATCCCGGATTATTACATCGCATGAGCGCATGACTTAGACCATAATGCACATTCGTATGTTTGGCTCGAGAGCATGAAATATATATTACAGAATTGCCTATGCATCAATATTGATGGCCTTGAATAATAGATTTGTTGTTATGAGGATAGTGAGAGAAAAGCAAGAAGAGCGTTGCCATGTTTTGCCATTGATAGATAATTGCTTGTTTAAGGTGCTTCCGAGGTGAACTTCCCTACACGAGGTCTAGGAAGTTCACTTATTGAGTTTATCTCATATTTATTTATTGAAATGTTTCTAGACCCTACAAATGGCTGAGCTGTTTCGACAAATTCATTATAGCTTCCCCATCAAGCATAGTCAAGAGGTGACGGAGTACTCGGTAGCAGGAGGGGCCAACACACACTATATGTGTTACGTCACAGCCATTTGAGTCAATGAGGATCTGCCTAACCTCATGCCACACCAATTCATGGCCTGGTATTTTTAGGTGGGTGGCGAGAGCCATGGTCCCATCTGTGGCTTCGAAGGTTCGTCGGGTGTCGGAGGCTCTAGGGGCGCCATCAATTGGAATGCTAAGGATGGGAACGTTCCTGATTGGGAGGTGTCCGACCCCAAGATTGACCCCATGCTGATCGGAGTCAGAGGCATGGATCCCAGAGGCCATTGGGGCTTAGGTAGTAGTGGGATTGTTAGCACTTTTTGGACTACCCTCGTAGTATTAGAGGTGTAAGTATACCTCGGGCCCTTTTTGTAGGAGGTCATGGCGAAGCGATTAGACATATCAAAGGTGATGAAGCTGGTTGTTTAACCCTTGAACTTGTTGTGTAAAGACTTCTACTTGTGCGTTTTAATGTTATCTTGAATTGGGTCAATGACACCTCGTGAGACGTCACAATCGAATGACCAAAGGATAAGTAAAGGTTTGACGGGCGCAGCTTGTCGCGGGGCCATAGAGGTTTGGGGCGTGACGCTCAAAAACTCTACAGTATATATATAAAGTCAATTTGATGAAGCCGAGGATATTAGTGATGCATTAGATTAAATTCATGTTTGTCTAAATGCTGGTTGTTTTCTGTCAGGGTTTTGTCTCCGGATGAAGAATTAGGTCCATAAAGAAAAAAGTTGCCACTCTCAGTATATATCCACACTGCCATAATCCCCTCATTCTGAAACTCATATCACTTTATTCACCAAAGGGTTTTTGATATATTTTCCTGTTCTTGTTTCTCAAGTGAAAGCAATGACATCCCTTCACTAAAACAGCTAGCTTAGGTGCTTCCCTTGTTTGACGTCAATCCTTTTATTAATTGAAACCTACCCCTGAAGGTGGTGATCATCCAATCGACTCATTTAGGTTATTGTGAAGATGATTCACAACAATTGCCGAGAAAGAAATAAGCTGACCATATCATTAGCCATTTGAAAAGATGCTGACATACTTTTCAACAAACTTTGAACATTTCGACGAGCTGACGGATTCACAAGATACATAGAGAGCTCGCCAATGTAAATTTATTCCTATTTCTTAGAAGCAGCACATGTACTCCATATATATAATGCAGAAATTGTACATAAAAGCACTATTGGGATATTGATCATCGTTTTCACTATGCTTTCCCAGAACAAGCTTGAATAGAAGCTGCTTCCATACGGTCCTTGGATACTCCAGCGTTGCACATGTTTGCCATGGCTCTTGTGTATTGCCTTCCGTACTCGCTCAGGCGTCCACAATATTGCTCGTAAGTCCTCACCTTTACATCACAATGAACAAATCCAACATTAGAAACTAGTCACGAGATAAATTAGCCGTGATTACACATGTATCATGCAGGGATCGGAGAAGTAATTGATGAGGAGATTATCGAGACTCACAAATGTCTTAAGGCAGTCCCAGTCATCAACAACAGGTTGGTCTTCAGGTCGAACAGCAGTCAACATGCTTGCAGCATTGGAATCACCAAACAGCTGGTTGACAATTTGGTTGATGCTGCGGTCAGCATGAGATCGGCGAGCAATTTCTTCGTCTAGTCTCTTCTGTGCTTCCACACTCTTAGCAGACCCTTTTGGAGCTTTTTGCACCTACAACCACCCACAATAAGTCAATCGACAAGGTGTCCCAAATAACAAGAGACGAGACAGACATAGCATAAAGCACTATTTAAAAAGAACCATATCCCTTAGTTTATTTATCAGTCAAAATGAATATGCAATATAATCAGTGGTGATGGAGACGGACCCGGTGTCGGAAAAAGACCAAATCAGCATCCCGTTGGGGAACTGCCAGGGAATTTGAAGAAGAGAGCTCGTCCGAGGGAACGGAGGAGACTTTGTTAGAGCTTTGGCCCATGTAAGTAGAGAGGAAGGCCTTGCTGAGAACGGTGTTCCCATATTGCATCACATGGGACAGATTGGTCCTCTTCTTCACCACTAAGTACTGCTCCTGCAATGTTTCCTTCCCCAAATCGTTGGCTTCACTGTTCTCACACACCCAAATTAAGATTAATGGAGACAGAAACATAGAGAACAGAGAATGAGTACATGTACATTTGACAAAGGGATCACGCCCCGCAAATAGAGACAGACACAAATACTTATCTTGATATTTGCTCACCTAGCTAGCCTTTTTTTTTTAAACTTTACATTCTATGATTGAACGTGTAATTTCAAAGTAGAGAAGTGACGAAACAATACCTGTCCTCCATCCAAGCGATGCTGTAGAGATCCCCCAAGCAAGTGCCATACTTGGCTGGATCACCGCCAATAGGCCCGTGCCCTGGTGGGCCAGAAGGGCAGTAGTAGGCCCAGCTGTTCTCCTCGGCGTTGGATGCCGTGGTCGCATAGATCCCTAAGTCCTCAGGTAGCAACCCTTGCAATATGCTCCCCGCCTCACATGCCTCTATATATATCACCATGTTCTTGTACTTCTTCGCCTTGTACATTTGCCTCAGCACATTCATAAAGTCGTTTGCGTATATATAGTCCCTCGCGGGCATGCTCATTACGCCTGTGGTCCCATGGTCGGAGTAATAGAAGAAGACGTGGTCATTTGGTCCACTGTTCAAAACCTTGCCACTGCCCCCGCTGAGGGCTGCCTTGTTCCCGATAAGGACTGCATACAAGTTGGCTGCTGTGGTCTTGTCACCGGTGTAATCCTACAATATTACCGGATCGGTTAATTAAAATTGAAATTGAATCACGCCAATATGCATCCTCCTATATATTGGATGTACATATTAGCTAGATAAAGAGTGTTGAACGAAGACCTTGGGAACTCCGTGGTAGACATCAGGGCCATTGGGTTTATTGATGATGATACCCTTGGTGGGATTGTGCTCATTCTCGGCGATATCATCGTACATGAACACGATGATGTTCTCATCTTTCAACCCATTTGCCTTAAGGATTTGGTAGGCATGG
Source organism: Eucalyptus albens (assembly GCA_014182695.1). Lineage (NCBI taxonomy): Eukaryota > Viridiplantae > Streptophyta > Magnoliopsida > Myrtales > Myrtaceae > Eucalyptus > Eucalyptus albens. Next base: position 21,291,231 of record CM024654.1, on the reverse strand, counting down.
CAAACATCAGCCTGCATAGACACATATCACGCAGGTCAATCCATTCATATTTTAAATAGCTACGTGTTACTTATGGAGTCGGAAGTACCTACAGCAAGCTAACTGTCCATACTATGTTATAAGGATATACAGTAACAATATGATAATATACTGTAGGTGATGCTTAATTCGGGTGGTGAATCACCTGGTGACGGTAATTGCCATAACCGTTGGATCCAGCGACTAGAACAGCCCATTGAGTACCAGTACTGGCATCCGCGCCCGATTGGGACACAATTTCTTGAAAGCTTCTCCGACTCTCGCTCACAGCCGCCATCGCCGATGCTGTGAGGAGAAAAGGAACAAGGCTGCCCGAGGAGATCGTCATCATCCCGATGGAGTTGGATGAGAAATGAGATCGAGGAGGATGGTAGGATGTGTGGGCTGGGAGGGAGGGGTTTATGTAGTGGTGGGAATCAGGGGAATGCATGCGCGTGGGGACGTTGATGGCAACTCCTCATTGGAAATATCGATGGCCCCATTCCATAAAAGACTCGAAAGATACGACCGGAGTCTGTCTACATGGATTTTTGCCGGTACCCCAGCAGTCCTCACATTATGCGCCGCCCATGCCAAGACAATACTCTCCTCCTTCATCGTCATCTTCTTTTTGGTTATTTTCTTAATTTTAACGGATTACTCGATTAAGTCAACCTTTACACGGTACTTATTGCGCTTAGAAGGATGTGTCCACGGAAGATAATTAGGGCATCGATAAAGAAGATACCGAAGGATGGAGACTAATCAAGGAGCACTTGACGAAGCAATTTGTGTAGTTGGCCAAGCTGAGGGATATAGAGCGATTTGTGGCATGAGTGGCATCTAGACAAATCCAAGTCTTAAAATAGAGATGAAGCACAACTTTGCACTATATCTCGACTTTGGTAGGCTTACGATGTTGTGCAGGTTTACACATTAAAAATTGCAAAGATAATGCTCAATTCGATCACAGATCCCTGAAGGTGGCTCTCTATCTCTGAACACTAGATTCTTGGGTGCTTTTCTTTGGTCTATGTATTCAAAACCCTGGATGGGATTTTGCTTGCCAACGACTCACCCCATCATCATCACATCATTAAAAAGATCGCACCACATTTTTTCGGTCGGAACTTCCTTTTGAATTGCATGGTTTCCTTTATGTGTGGGGCTTTGATTCTTTGATATAAATGAGAAACATGTTTCTTGTACGAGGGCAATAATCATCTAAAAAAGCATTTGATGATCTCCCAAGCGATGCCTTTTTTAGAATCTAGTATGTCAATTGAATGGCGCATCTTAAAGATAGAGGTTTTTAGTGATGGTCTACAGAATAAAAGTTTTTTTCAGGCTTGTCTCAATAGGGTTTTTATTTTTATTTTTACTAAAGGTTGGAGTATTTACAAATATAGAGAGGCCGACAGGTTGACACGTAAATTTATGTATGTTTCTTTTATAAATTTTAAAATTTACGCAGTATTATTAATTTTTGCGGGAAAGCAGAGAGGTTTCTTTCTCTGTCGCCTTTGAATTTGGCTTGAAACAAACGGACCTCACAAATGTGAAAGACATTACAAAGGTGGAGATGAGGGTGAGATGAGTCAAGTCCACTGGACAAAACTAGCTCTCGTCTTCGAATTTAGCTTGAAACAAACGGACCTCACAGATGTGAAAGACATGACAAAGGTGGAGATGAAAGTGAGATAGATATTTATGGACCGGAAAGCTGTTAATTATGGCCCATATATATCTGTGATGACTATCTTAAAGCTTTCTATCCCTCGTGCCGTGCATGTGCCTATAGGGGTATTTTTGGGTGTCAACACATGCCTCCTTTTAATTGGAAGTTTATTTCTTTTGAAGAAAATACCTCGTTCTGCATATAATCTGCTATGGATGATTATTACATGATTTAAATAGAGGCTTATTGGGTTCTGCTGTACGCTTTCGCTCTCCATCAACTAATTGCTTCTTTTTACCCTAGGGACCCATGTCTATGACACTTTTGGATATATTCACTATTTTTGGATTTGTTCCAGATGGCATTTCGATAGATGCTAGAGGAGCCCTTGAAAACTTCCATATTCCCGATGATGTTCTTGCTTATGGTACTTTTCTAGATGAATATCATAAAACCTCAAGTTCTGTTCATTTCAAAGAGCTAACTACTTTCTTACTTTATTGGCATCGAAATATGTATTATTTATCCAGCCCTTAAAGTCGCCAAAGACTTCCTTAGACTAGCCCACTCATTTTGGCTATTCTATCGAGAAGTCTTACCTGCTGCCCTTTCGACGTCATCAAAAGAAACTAGGATTCTATCTACGCCATTTTGGATTTTACAAGCATGAATGACCCTTTACTTTTCTTTCTTGTTTAGGAAAATTCATCGTGCACTTCCATTTAGCATGTCATCAAAATCTAAACACCAAAAACTTGAGTGTTTGGATTGTTGACTGCTTACCTTATCTCCCAGTAAGGTTCCTTATGGTATTTCCTCATTCATTTATTTCCTCTAGAGGCCTGTAATGATATCTTTCCTTATTATTCCCTTAAGTTCTATTATCTTTTCTATGACGAAACTGATTTTCTAGATGACTTCTGCCTTCTAGTTGAGCGTACTGTTATTTATTTTTATGATCCCACATTTCCGGACCCACATTTTCTCTTAAAGTGGCGGTTATTCCACATTTATTTTTCCATGCTTCATACCCTTTCGTGACAACTGCCCATTTAATAACCGTCTTGATGGGAGACAGTGTATAAAAGGAACGTACGTTCATTTTTTACGGGTGATGACGAGGTCTAACACAAACCCTCACATTTGGAATACACCATCTGTACGTGAGGGAATTGGGTTAGTAGAGTGTGCCCAATATTTCTCTTTGATTTTCAGGATACTTCCAACGAACGTGAATACAAACAATGTCCGGAGGTTTGTTTATAATCGATCCTAGTTTCCACATTATGAATTTTTATGTTTTACATTTGGTATCAAAGCCGTTTAGTGCCTCTGCTTTGTTTTTGTTGAAGTTTTGGTGTACTTTCGGGCCTTTTTGAGAGATGAATAGCATTCAGAGTTTTTTAACCACCCGCTTCGGTGGCTCCGCTGTTTAGTCTTCCCCATCGTGGGGGGACCCGTTGACCCCTTCTTAGAGGGAGAGGGTTCAACTCTCCATGGAGACGCTTGCGTCTTACCCGATGGCTGGGATGGTGGGTCCTCCAGGTTCACCCCCAGGGTTTACTCCAGCCATCCGTGGTGTACAGGGCTTCCCTGGGTCATACAAAAAAAAAAAAAAAAAGTATTCGGAGTTTTAAGGCCAAGTGAGAAACTCACTGATTCCGGGCAAAATCCGGCAACTCACTGCTTGATTTCGGACCTATACAGTCGCACCGCCATGAGGAACACTAGCCATGAGTTTTTTTTGGTATATTGGTGTTCGCTAGAGGCTAATCGAACAACGGAAGTCATGGTGGTTGAGTATTGAAATTTTCTTATGATTTGGGGCTAATTTCTTTGTCATTTTCGCCAAAACTTGAACCCGTGTGGCCGTATCGACATGCTCTTCAAAACCCATTATTTATTTCGGACTGAGATGGACTGCCTGAGAAGAAACCGCGGTGGAACGACAAAAAATGACAAAGAAAACGACTTTGTCACGTGAGGAAGAAGGCACGTGGGCTCCATGCACGCACTGCAGTTGCAGGCACGTGAAACCCACACGTTACGCACTATTACGTGTGCACAACCGTTGCACATGTGGGATCCATGCGTGTGCGTTGCACGCGCCTGCACATTAGACCAAGCGCGTGTGAGCCACGCACCCACCGTGAATGCATGGTGTGTGCTCGGCACGCGCCTGATGTTCCTTTCCCACGGCTCCCTTTTACACTTTTGCCCCTCTATTTTCATGTTTTTACAATCTTGCCCTTGGCCAATTTATTTACTGTTTTGCCCTTTGATGTATTTATTTACTATTTTGTCATTTCATACATTTTATGAATATTTTGTGCATTAAATTAAATGTCCAAGGATCCATATAATTAATTAATTAGTTAGAGAGTGGCCACAGCATCTTTAATTAATTAGATTACATATTAAGAACTTTCTAATCATATTTAGAAATGGACATTGATTGTGATGAATTTTATCCCACAAGAATTTTCATTATATTAATATGATTAATTAGGATGAAATATCATATTAATCTTCTTAATTTACCCACAAGGATTAAGAAAAATGTATATAATATGGTAGTTTTTTCATAATGTAATTATGAATCTATTTAAATTAAAAACTTAGCCCATGGGTAGTTTTTATGTTATGTTGTTCATATTGTGACATGTTTACATTGGTAAAACATGATTTATGTATATTTGCCTCAAATTTTGTGACATAAGCACAATTATTTGAAATGCAGTTTCGTAACTTGTGAATTTCTCTGAATTTAAGTTTGATGTTTCCATACTGGATGGTGAGAATTATAAAGTTTGGAAGGAGTTGATTCTTCTTCAATTCTGGTGGATGGACATTGACTATGCTACAAGGAAAGACAAACCACCTACTCTTATTGATTCGAGCACTTCAGCTAAGATAGTTCTTTATAACCAATAGGTGCGGTCCAACCGCGTTTGTGCGATGTTTATAAGAGCTAAAATATCTCATAGTATTCGTGCTTCAGTTCTTCAGCATAGTAATGCTAAGGCTTTATTGAAAGCCATTCACGCATAGTTTGAGACTTCTAAGAAAGCGCATGCCATGACCCTAATTATGAAATTTTCATCATTGAAGCTCACTAATGTTAAAGGTGTACGTGAGCACATCATACAAATAAGGAACATTGTGGCTCAGCTTAAGAACCTTGAGGTTGAGATATCTGAATCTTTCCTTGTGTATTATATTCTGAACACTCTCTCACAACAATATGCGTCTTTCAAGATCTCTTAAAACATACATAAGAATAAAATGGTCAATTAATGAACTTATGACCATATGTGTTCAAGAGGAAGATAGACTGATTATGGAATTATGAGAAAGTGCTCATTTAGCAACACAAGGAAAGAATAAAGGGCATGGCAAGCATAAATATAAAGGTAAAATACCTCCTCAAGTTGACATTAAAAAAGAATCCAAATGTTTCTTATATAAACAGAAAGGACATATAAAGAATGATTGTGTCAGATATAAGGCATGGCTCGAGAAGAAATGTAATCTAATCTCTTATGTTTGTTATGAATCTAATATGGCTAATGTGAGTCACAACACTTGGTGGATTGATTCTGGATCTACAATCCACATATCGAATTCCTTGCAGGGTTTTCAAAACCACATGAAGCCAGTGAGAAGTGAACAAAGCATCTATTTAAGAAATAAGATGCGTTCACATGTGGAAGCTATCGGGACATGTAGACTAGTTTTCAATAGTGACTTTGTTTTGAATTTATAAATAACTTTTTATGTTCCGAGTTTCTCTAGAAACTTAATTTCAGTTTTTAGACTTGTACATTTTGGCTACTCTTTTAACTTTTAAGACTTAACCTTATGTTTATCATTTAAATCTAAAATTGCTGAGAGTAGTACTTTGTCTGATGGTCTTTGTTGAATTAATTTACAAGACAATGCCTATTATGATGCAATGCATATTCATGATAACGCTTGCATAAAACAATGTGTTGTGAAAGAACATTCCTCTATGCTATGGCACCAGAGATTGGGATATATCTCCATAGAAAGAATTAAGCGATTGGTAAATAATGGAGTACTTAGTACTTTAGATTTTACTGATTGTGATACTTATATGGATTGCATAAAGGGAAAGAAAACTAACAAGACAAAGAAATGTGCCAAAAGGAGTACATAAATTTTAGAAATTTTACATACAGATATATGTATTTTGGATATGGACTCGCGTGGTCAGAAATACTTCATCTCTTTCATAGATGATTACTCACGATACGTTACCTCTACTTGATTCATAATAAGTATGAAGCATTATATGCCTTTAAGGTATTTAAGGCGAAAGTAGAGAAACAATACAGCAAACAAATTAAGATCGTGAGATCGGATAGAGGTAGAGAATTCAATGGTAGATACATTGAAGATGGACAAGCACCTGGTTTATTTGCAAAGTTTCTTTATGAGCATGGGATAGTTGCCTAATATACTATGCCTGGTTCTCCGGACCAAAACGGTGTAGCAAAAAGAAAAAACCGGACCTTATTAGACATGGTGTGTAGTATGCTTAACGACTCCAAACTTCCTAAGTCCTTGTGGACTGAAACACTTAAGATGGCAATGTACATATTAAACCGAGTTCTGATCAAGGCTATTCCAAAGTTAAAGGTTGGAAATTGAGTTTGCAATATATATGCGTTTAGGGATGCCCATCTAAAGTGAGAGTTTACAATCCACAAGAAAAAAAGTTGAACCCAAGGACCATAAGTAGGTATTTCATTGGATATGCCGAAAGGTCTAAGGGATGCAGGTTTTATTGTCCATCTCACACCATTAGGATTGTGGAATCAAGAAACGCTAAATTTCTTGAAAATGACTTGATTAGTGGGAGCGATTAATTGAAAGACCTTTTTCCTAAGAAACATCATTCAGACACTCATCCTTCCACCTCAAGTTTAAGGTTGGTTGTTGCTCATAATGCCCCTTCAGTTCAACTGGCTATTGAGCAACCAATCGTTGAAGTTCCACAACTTGTCGATATTGATCTAGTAGATCTAGTTGTTCAGCAATAACCATAAACTGTTGAACAACCAGTTGAGCAACACGCTCCTCAAGAGAATGTTGATGCAACATTGAGAAGATATACTAGAATAAGGAGATTAGCTATTCCTAGTGATTATATTGTGTATTTACGAGAGTTTGACTACAATAGTAGAGCTGAGAATGATCCTAAAACGTTTTCACAAGCCATGGATAGTGATAAATTCAATTTGTGGTACAATGCCACGAAGGAAGAGATGAGTTTTATGGCATCTAACGAAGTTTGAGATTTGGTTGAGTTACCTAATGGTGTGAAGGTCATTGGTTGTAAATGGGTCTTCAAAACTAAAAAAAAATTCATTGGGTAGCATTGAAAGATATAAAGCTAGACTCGTTGTCAAAGGATTCACTCTAAAGGAAGGAATCAATTACACGAAGACTTTTTCTCCTATGTCTAAGAAAGATTCTCTTCGTATTGTTTTGGCATTGGTTACCTATTTTGATATGGAATTACATCAAATGGATATGAAAATGACATTCCTCAATGGAGAACTAGATGAGGAGGTTTACATGAAACAACCTAAAGGATTCCCCTCTAGTAAATGTGAGCCTTTGGTGTGCAAGCTTAAAAAATCTATATATGGCTTGATATAAGCATCCCGCCAATGATACTTAAGGTTCCATGATGTCATCTCTTTTTTTGATTTTGTAGAGAATGTCATGGATCAATGTTTATACCAGAAGGTTAGTGGGAGCAAAATTTATTTCCTTGTGCTATATGTGGATGATATTCTACTTGCAACCAATGATAAGGGATGGCTACATGAGGTGAAACAATTTCTCTCTAAGAGTTTTTATATGAATGATATGGGTGAGGCATCTTATGTCATAGAGATAGACCTCGAGGAATTTTAGGATTATCTCAAAAAATCTATGTTAATAAGGTCCTAAAGAGATTTCAGATGAAAGATTGTTCACCAAGTACATCACCCATTGTGAAGGGTGATATATTCAATTTAAACCAATACCCGAAGAATGATCTAGAAATGGAACAAATGTACAACATTTCATATGCTTTTGCTGTCAGAAGCTTGATGTATGCTTAGATTTGCACTCAACCTGACATTGCTTTTGCTGTGGAAATGTTGGGAAGATATCAGAGTAATTCGGGTATGGACCACTGGAGAGCTACAAAGAAAGTGATGAGATACATTCAAGGTGCCAAAGATTATATGCTTATGTATAGACAGACTGATAACTTGGAAGTAGTCGGTTATTCGGATGCAAACTTGACGGGATGCGTTGATTCACGAAAATCAACATCAGGATACATTTTTATGTTAGCTGGCGGAGCCATGTCATGGAGGCTAAGTTCGTTGATTGCTACTTCCACTATGGAGGCTAAGTTCGTTTCTTGTTTTAAGGCTACCTCGGATGGTATATGGTTGAAGAGTTTCATTGCTGGGCTTAGAATTGTTTATTCTATTTCTAGGCCGTTAAGAATATATTGTAACAATTCAATTGCGGTTTTTATGGCTAAAAATGCCAAAAGTGGCAGTCGAAGTAAACATATCGACATTAAATATTTAGCCATAAGGGAACATATTAAGGAGAATAAAGTTGTCATTGAACACGTTAGCACTAAATTTATGATAGCTGATCCTTTAACTAAAGGCATGCTTCCAATGAAATATAAGGATCATGTAACCGGTATGGGAATATGTCTCATCATGTGATTTATCATCATATGAACGATTTTTGTTGTATGAAATTCTTATTCAATTGTAATGTCGATTCTCAATTTTGGTGTACACATTTGTTGTTTATGATAATAACATTTATCCTTGGTTTTGAAATAAACATGGGTTTATTCATGAAGATATGTTGTTACATATAGGTTGACATTAAAAAAATAAGATGCATTGTGATATGTAGAAGATATTACTCACGCTTAGAGGATATGTCGCCATGATCCATGTGTTTTGTTTCTTTTCTTTAAGCATAAATTTTTCGTGGAATTGGTTGGATAATCTGTATGATGAAAATAATGGGATCAAGTGGGAGAATGTTATTTATTTTTGTGATCCCAAATTTCCAAACCCACATTTTCTCTTAAAGTGTCAGTTATTCCACATGTATTTTTCCACACTTTGTACCATTTCGTGACAACTACCTATTTGGTAACCATTTTGATGGGAGACGGTGTATAAAAGGAACGTACGTTCATTTCTGACGGATGATGACAAAGTCTAACACAAACCCTCACATTTGGAATACACCATCAGTACGTGAGGAAATTGGGTTAGTAGAGTGTGCCCAATATTTCTCTTTGATTTTCAGGATACTTCCAACAAACGTAAATACAAACAATGGCTCGAGGTTTGTCTATAATCGATCCTAGTTTCCACATTATGAATTTTTATGTCTTACACGTACTTATTCCGGGTAACATTCCAATGCGACTCTATACCAAAGGAAGGTTCAACCATGGATTTGAGGCTTATTCATCACTGTGCTAGGGAGGATGGTCCCTATCAAGGTGTATCAATGCCAATTGCTTATTCTATGGTATATCCTTTGATGAATAGGACAAATTATAATTCTAATAAGGATGAACCTTTTTATTTGTTGCTCTCGGATTATTGCAGCAATGCAGGACTGATTTTTTCCAAACTTCGAAGTTTTCCAACATTCTCCGGGAGTTATAGCAGAATACACTATCTGGTGAATTTCTTTCTCATTTGAGAGTCCATATGAAGAAGCCTTCGGGACTATTCTTAATCATGTAAAATAATGTCATCTCCAATTGACTGAAGCAACCAAGAAGGCAAAGCATTATTGGAATATCCTTTTGAACTTGATCCCCCAGTTGCATCAGCGACACATAGAATTAGGACTTTAAGACGAACTGATACTCATTCACCGTCTCAACCACAACATGCTGACCCCAAGCCACAACGAGAATCTCCAGAAGAAGAAGATGAGGAAGAAGAAAATCCTAGTGAGAAATTAATCAGGCGTCAGCCTAAAACTATGAAGAGTATGTTCATTTAAGTAAGCCAGTCGCAGCATTTGCATTTCCGTCCATTTCTCTCCACTTTTTAGAAGGAAATAGAAGGCGAGAGTATCCCCCTTCCGTTTACAACCTTTTCTATTCCGTTTCCTCCCTATTTTTGCTCGCTTGCTTTCCCTTTCGTCAACCCAAACATGCCGTGAGCGAGAAGAAACCCGGCTTCATGGCGGCAAGTTGCACATCGCATTCAAGGACGATGACTGTTCATTCAGCATATACGTGGAACAAGCCAAGTTCGACAAAAGCACAGACCAGATTCCCGATTCCTTGGTTCCAAATTTCAACGATATTCTCACTTGCTAGGACCCATGAATTTCGCTTCGAGTGAAACCAACTTTGATTTCAGGATCTGGTCATTTGCTTTCCCTCCGTCAACGTCGCAGTACACTTCACGCCATCTCTTTCACGAGTCTCTGTCATGCTTCCCCATATTGGAGGGCTCCGCCCCCTTCCATTCTGTTGGCAATTCCCATCAACATCGATCCGGCCAATCCTTGATTAATATGGAATTCGGGGGACTCAGCACTATGCCTCTCGTCCAAAGCATAAGTTAAATTGATATCCACTCAGCATATTGTGGAAATAAAATAAAACTGATTATTGGACGACGGTTGCTGATAAGAAACCTGCAAGCTTTGAAGTAGAGCCATAAAAACTTTACGATCGGCTGCATGGGCAAGAATGGAAGTTATTGAAAACTTTTGTTACTTTATTGTGCATTTTGATTGTACTTATGATTACCGCGCATGGAGTTGTTTTGTTTTCTTCATTAAATTCGCATCATTGACATTTGTGGGTTACTATGTCTTGATGTAATAATTGACATTTGTAAATTTCAATTCCTATATAAATGGATGAAGTCGTGAAATGTAAATCAAGCCACAAACCATAGTCCATGAAGACATGAAGGAAAGAAAGCATTCTCACCAAAAAGTTCTCCCTCTAATTTCTAGTGTTCTTTTTCCAAAGTTTCCAAAGTTTATTCTCATTTTTCTTTTATTCCAACATTTGGTATCAAAGCTAGAAATGGCATTCACCAGTTCTGTTCAATTGCAACTTCCAAAGTTGAAGGGGAAATTTTTGTATAACCGGTCCGTCCAAATGCAGGTGCTTTTCAAATCGCAAGATTTGTGAAATCTGGTAGAGAATGGCTACATTGAAGTGGCTGATTATAAAACATTCAATGCTTTAAGAAAGGAGGAGAAAGATATTTTGATGGAATCATGGAAGAAAGGTCAAAAAGCTTTGTTTGCGATCTTTCAATTTGTAGAGGAAGTGATATTTGAAAAGATATCAAGGGTGGAGACTGCAAAAGCAGCATCGGATATTTTGCAACAATCCGACAAGGGCAACTATTGTGTCAAACAGATACGACTTCAAACACTTCGAGGTAATTTTGAGTCTTTACGCATGAATGACTCTGAATCAATCTTGGTGTACTTTGATCATGTGCAAACCATTGTTAAGAATTGATGGTCAATGGTGAAGAACTCCAAGACCCGCGAATCGTGGAAAAGATCTTGAGGTCTTTGACCAAAAGATTCGACTACATAGTCGTGGTGATTGAAGAAGCGCAAGATGTGTTAACCATGTTGTTGGAGCAATCGATGAGTTCATTATGCTCGCATGAGCAAAGAATCAATCAAAAGTCCATTAGTTCAAATTTTGAGCAAGCATCACAAAGTCAAGTCCCTCGATCAAGCCGAGAAGGCCATCAAGCTGGCTGAGGTCATGGAGGTGGTTGAGAATGCGGACGTGGAAATTTCAAATTCAGCGGAGAATATTAAAACATGACAAATTAAAGGTCAGGTTTTTTTAGGTGTAACAAAGTCAAACATTACAAATCCGAATGTCAAGCAAATGTGGCATATGAGCGGGGAAAACAAGTGCATGCCATTCATGTTGAGGAAAACATGGTGCTAGCGTTCCAGAAGGATGACTCAAGCATCGTGGACACCAACTTTGGTTCCTTGATACTGGCTGTAGTAATCATATAATTGGTCGAAAGGAGTTATTCTTACACTTGGATGGACAGTTCGCGGTGTAGTTAATTTTGGGAATAAATCCAAAGTTCTCGTAATAGGTAAATGTGACATTAATATCAACTCAAAAGATGGTGCTAATGTTACTATTGTAGATGTTTATTTTGTGCCAGGACTCTTTTGGAGCTTATCAAGTGTTGGGCGACTTTTCGAAAGTGGCCAAAATATCCACATTGAAAATGGAGTTTGCGCTATTATGGGTGTAAACAATAAGTTGATCACAACGGTGCCGATGACAAAGAACCAAATGGTCCCTTTTACTCTATAAACGAAAAATCTTTTGAACTTTCAAGCGGCAATGAAAGACAGCAATTGATCGTGGCATCTTTGATTTGGTCATCTAAATTTTTGTGGACTAAAATTGTTAGTCCAAAAAAAAGATGGTGACCCAAATCACCCATACGAAGGACGTCTTGTTAGAAAACAACATTGAGAATTCCTTTCCAATCGAAAAAGCCCAAAGAGCAAAACAACCTTTAGAGCTGGTAAATACAGATATATGTGACCCTGTTGAGGTGGAATCATTCACACAAAAAAAGGGATACGTCAATTTTTGCATATGATTTTACCAGGAAAACATGGGTATATTTTCTCATAGAAAGATCTGAAGCTTGTTTCAAGTTTAATGAAAGGAGGAGAAAGATATTCTAAGGGAATCACAGAAGAAATATAAAGAAGCATTGCTTGCGATCTTTCAATCTGTAAAGGAAGTGATATTTGAAAAAATATCAAGGGTGGAGACTACGAAAGCAGCGTGGGATATTTTGCAACAATCTTACAAGGGCAGTGATCGCGTCAAACAGATGCGACTTCAAACACTTTGAGGTGATTTTGAGTCTTTACACATGAATGACTCTGAATCAATCTCGGTGTAATTTGATCGTGTGCAAACCATTGTTAACCAATTGAGAGTCAATGGTGAAGAACTCCAAGACCTGTGAATCATGGAAAAGATCTTGAGATCTTTGACTGAAAGATTCAACTACATAGTTGCAGCAATCGAAGAAACGCAAGATGTGTCAACCATCACATTGGAGTAGTTGATGGGTTCATTATGCTCGCATGAGCAAAGGATGAAACAAAAGTCCATTGGTTCGAATTTTGAGCAAGCATTGAATAGTTGGGTCACTCAATCAAGCCGATGAGGCCATCAAGATAGACAAGGTCGTGGATGTGGCCAAGGATGTGGACATGGAAATTTCAATTTCACCGGAGAATATTAAAGCGTGACAAATCAACGATCAAGTTTTTTAGGTGTAACAAATTCAAACATTACAAATCCAAATGTCAAGAAAATGTGGCATATGAGCAGGCAAAACAAGTGCATGCCATTCATGTTGAGGAAAACATGGTGCTAGCGTTCAAGAAGGATGACTCAAGCATCGTGGACACCAACTTTGGTTCCTTGATACTGGGTGTAGTAATCATATGACTGGCCGAAAGGAGTTATTCTTACACTTGGATGGACAATTTGCGGTGAAGTTAATTTTGGGAATAAATCCAAAGTTCTCGTAATAGGTAAAAGTGACATTAATATCAACTCAAAAGATTGTACTAATGTTACTGTTGTAGATGTTTATTTTGTGCCAGGACTTTTTTGGAACTTACCAAGTGTTGGGCGACTTTTTGAAAGAGGCCAAAATGTCCACATTGAAAATGGAGTTACGCTATTATGGGCGTAAACAATAAGTTGATCATCACGATGCCAATGACAAAGAAATGAATGATCCCTCTTACTTTTCAAACGAAGAATCTTTTGAACTTTCAAGCGGCAATGAAAGACAGCAATTGATTGTGGCATCTTTGATTTGGTCATCTAAATTTTTGTGGACTAAAATTGTTAGTCCAAAAAAAAAAAGATGGTGACCCAAATCACCCATACGAAGGACGTCTTGTCAGAAAACAACATTGAGAATTCCATTCTAGTCGAAAAGGCCCAAAGAGCAAAACAACCTTTACAGTTGGTAAATACAGATATACGTGACCCTGTTGAGGTGGAATCATTCACACAAAAAAGGGATACATCAATTTTTGCGGATGATTTTACCAGAAAAACATGGGTATATTTTCTCATAGAAAGATCTGAAGCTTGTTTCAAGTTTAATGAAAGGAGGAGAATGATATTCGATGGAATCACATAAGAAAGATCAAAAAGCATTGCTTGCGATCTTTCAATATGTAAAGGAAGTTGTCGCGACCAATTTTTTCGAGGTTTAGACCACCTAGGGTTTGGCTAATGGATTGTTAAGCCTAAACTTAACTCGGGCTCTCCCAAGCTCATACCAATTCGCGACTTAGGTTCAAGTTTATAACATGCAAATGATTTTTCAATTAGGAGTTGCCACTAATCTATTTTTGGTGGGTCGATTAGAAACCCAAGTAAAGTAATGGGAGATTTACTTTACTCCTACGAACCAGAGATTATGGGTACGGGGACTTGGTTACACTAGATTTCTCTAATGCCCTTTCGGTACTTTTATCTTTTATTTTGAAAAAAATTGTTTGGCAAGCAACTTGAATTGATTTTAATTCCTTAACATGTGAGGTGACCATGCAGGTGCGCAAACCACCAATTTAACACTCAAGAAAGCAAATAAATAAATTGCAGGACTTACCTCATAGCAAGAACGAAAGATCTGCAATGTTAATTCAAAATCCACATCAACAACCTTGGATATGGTTTCTAATTAACACGCAATTTCTTTTATTTTTTTCACTTGATTAATGAAAATCATGCAATATGCAATGCAATATTAACTAAATGACTTAATTCTAATGTCATGCAATTTCTAATTAAATGGGCCTAGCAAAAATACTAAATGACGTGCATTTCATGAATCTATTTTTAGTGACATGCAATGACATTTTTTATTTTTCCTAAAAATGCAATCTATCCTAGGGAATAGGACTAATTTATTCTAAGACATTTTATTTTTTTGTATTTTTTTTCATGTAATTCGGAATTAAATAAAATGTGAAAATTATCTAATTAGATTAAGATTTTATTTAATTTGTATTAGGAATTAGGTTGAGCTAAATCCTAATTTAAACTAAAATATTATCTTAACCCAAATAATCCTAAAATGCAATCTATTTAAGAAAATACCTAAACTTATAGTAAATTAAGAAAATATTATCTAAATTTAAACTAAATGCAATTTAACCCTAATATGCAATGACGTACAAAATATGCCCTAACTCTACATGTCAAATGCGTGATGATTTTTTTGTATTTTTGTATTATATTTTTTTTTAATTTTGAAATTAATAATTGCCAAGTAATTAAACATGCAACCTAAATTAGAATCTAGCAACCTAAATTGATTTATTTGAATTTTTTTTTATGAAATTCGAAATTAAAATTCCTATTCTAAATATGCAAACCCTAAAATAAGTAATATTCTAACATGCATCTAATCTAACCCGATTTTTATTTCGAAAATTCATGATAAATAGAATGCCTTGCCTAAATATGCAAATAACCCTAAAACACGTGATATTCTATCTCAAACATATCTCAAGATAAATAAAAACGATCAACTCCATTCAAAATTACCCAAAAGGGACATCACATATCGCTAAGATCAAATGATAATATTTCGCCAGTAAAATCGATATTTTGATCTTAAGCCTTAAAGATCAAAACATCAATTTTATTCCCGCTTAATTAATTATTTCATCTAAAGCCTTATAGATGAAATAAAAAACCCCGCGCGGTTGCGAATTGGGTGATACATTGAGATTTTCAATTATGCATAGATAGGTATTTCAACCAAAGAAAACAACACATAAAAAGATAATGATAAAAAATAGAGAAAAACCTAAACTTGCTTAATAAAGTAAAGCAAAAATACCTAATAAAATTTTTCTTTTCTTTTTTTTTTAAAGAAAGAAGAAGAAGATCTTGGACGCTAGTTTTAGGGCTCTGGTGGGGAAAGATCGCCGGCTAGGGTTCCGGCGAGGGCTTAGCGAGCACCGGCAGCAAGCGAGCGGTGAGCGCGTCGGCACGGGGCGGCGTCGCGGGCTGAGGAGGGACGACGGAGCTGGGCGCGAGCGTCGCGGGCAGTGGACTTGAGCTTGGGAGGCACGGCCTCGGTCACGAGCAAGGCGGAGAGCCGGTTCGGGATCCGCCGGGTCGCGGGTTGCTTTGGCGAGTCGTGGGCAAATCAGGGAGACGACGATGGCGGTGAACGATTGCAGCGGCGGAAGCGAGGCGGGGCGCCGTGGGCGAAGCTCGGGCTTCCGGGTTCCGGCGAGGGCTCTTGCGACGCCGGATCTGGCGTGGGCGTCGCGGACGCCGGATCCGCGCGGGCGTCGCGGGTTTTGCTGCGGGTGCTCGGGCGGTGACGCGGCGTCGGGCGCTGGTTCGCGGGCGGAGCGGTGGTGCTGCGTGCGGAGGTGTGCGACCGCGGTGGAGACGGATCGCCGAACGGCTCCGGCGTCGGGGCTGGCTGCGGATCACCGGCTAAGGCGGGGCGGCGTTGCTGCTCGGAGGCGGTGGAGCATCGGGGCGGAGGCGCGGTGGAGGCTGGCGGAGGCGGTGCCAGCGCAGTCGCCGGTGCGGGCAGGGGCGACGCGAGCAGGGGCAGCCCCTTGAGGAAGATGAACAAAGGCACCCCTTTTCTTTTTTTTTTTTTCCTCTCTCTCACGTCACTCACCAGTCACCTTTTCTCTACTGAGACCGGTGGCTTTTCTCTTTTCTTTTACCTAGAAAACTTTTCTTTTACCTTGAAAACCGAGAGAGTCCACTTTTTACTTTGCGCTCGGTGTCTTTTATAGGTCCAAAAAAAATGTATCCTCACGACATATATTTTTTCCCTTTTTTGGCTTGCGCACGATATCTCTAGATATGTCGTTGAAACATATATACCGCGCAATATTCCTTTTTGTATTTCATGCATGTTCCATCCAGAAAAATTCCATTTTTGCATAAAATACACCCCAGTGTATATTACTTAAAAAATATGAAAAATCTAAATGGAATATGTGTAAAATCTTCCTTTCACCGGTGGCCTAAAATAAACTAAAAAAATAAAATGCTTCTAAATTATATGCCATGCCAGGTGTGTGTGTGTGTGTGTGTGTGTGTGTGTGTTTTTTTTTTTTAAATCAAATCCCCAAAACTTTAGGTGTCAACAGCTGCCCCTCTTTGAAGGTGAGCTCGCAGAGGTTGCCTTCAAAGACAAATTGATGCCTAAATTTTGGTCATGCTCATGCAACGAAATGATTTTTTGTCGGAACATAAATTCCATTTTTTAATGCAAAATACTAATGCAAATGATAGATGAACCTACCTAAATTAACTTACCTTTGAGGAGGATAGAGTAATTCGAGGTAGTGAGTGTTACCTGTCCAGGACCCGTACCATTTTACGGTCGCCTAGAATAGTAACATGACTTTGTGAAGATGCTGCTATCCTAGGACCCGTACCACTTTACGGTCGCCCAGTATGGCAAAAAGGAGCTGCTTTCTCAAGACCCATACCATTCTACGGTCGCCCAATACGGCAGAAAAGTTTTGTAAGGAACTGCTTTCCCAGAACCCGTACCATTCTACGGTCGCCCAGTACGGCAGAAATGTTTTGTCTAGGACCCGTACCATTCTACGGTCGCCTTGACGAAGAAAATTATTTTTCCAGGACCCGTACCATTCTACGGTCGCCTGAATGAGGAAATTGCTTTTCCAGGACCCGTACCATTCTACGGTCGCCTGTTAGAGCAATAAATGTTGTCTAGGACCCGTACCATTCTACGGTTGCCTAGATTGAGGTTTTGCTTGGCTAGGACCCGAACCATTCTTCGGTCGCCTTAATCAAATTGAATCTGGAGGAAAAATCTTTGGGGACAACTCAATTGAGTGTCGGTATGCTTAAAAGGGAATACCTGTACAATGACAAATATTCAAGGTATAGATAGAGATATACTTACCTGGTAACATCTCCTATCTTCAGGGATACGTCTCCTGCAAAACATGGTCGTAGGAGAGGCAACATGCATTTGTAAACATGCATCAATATAATGTAGGTTCATGATGATTTTCATTAATCTTACACCACCTAATTTCCATTCGAACACATGAGTGTCATGAATGTGTCAAATGAGGGATTCTCTGGTCCGAAAGGACTTTTCTCTCATCCTTATTAAAATGGCAATTTCCATCCTGACCTTTGATACAGGATTTTGTCAATCACTCTATCTCACCATCGTCATGCCAAACAAGGGTCTGAGCAATCTCGCAAGTGGTACGATCTCAACAATCTGAGAGGTCTTTAAAAGGGACCGTAATGTGGGCTTAGTTAACGGCTTAACAAAGGGGACTCTTTCGAGTCGAGGTTATTGAAAGAACAACTCTTTAATCATCTCCGGGTTTACAAGTCAAGAACCCTGCAAAATGAGAAAGAAATAATCTTGCTCACACTCCTTCGAGCGATGCTTATGACATGTGAGTTCATACGCTAATTCAAGTGCCCTAATTAGAAGAGACTTTACAAGGGACGTAACATAGGCTGAGTTCATGGGTTGAGAAATGAAATGATCATTAGGCTCAAAATATGTGTTAAGGGTGAGAGTTGATGATCATCTTGGCATTGCCACCAGTTTTCTTTTTCACCATCAAGGATTGTCTTCATGAAATGCCCCATTGATTGTAAAAACTCAACATTTGAGCTATTTGAGTATTACTCCATTGGGATTTAATTCTAGCAATTGACAGTCATCTATCTTGACTCTTTTTTTTTTTTTCATTTATGGGCATTGGCCTTGCTTTTACTAGGCACATCGCTTTTTCATGCCCCTAGTTCTTGTTCATTTTTTCTTCACTTTTTTTCATGAGCATTGGCCTTGCTTTTACCAGGCACACTGCTTTTTCATGCCCCTTAATTCTATTTTGATTTCTATGCAAGTGTCAAGCAATTACACTTTAAATGACATTCGAACTTTCAAAGGTTTTCATCTGTCTCTTGCCTTGCCCCAGTATGGGGGATGATCACCAACTGGGTTTAAAAGAAATGAAATTGCAGGCTCAAGTAGGCTATGCAAAGGATATAAGTATGTAGGATAGAGAAAGAAATGCTCTTCGTCATCCTAAGGCACTTAAATTACCACATGAATTCAATGTAATAGCATGACTAGAAGATTGATGCAAGTGAGAGCAAGAAAATTTCAATTCATTTTCCTCACCTCATGCTGTCATTTTATCTCCCATTTGCCCCAATGTGGGGTGATTCTTGACAGGGGTAATTTAAAAGAATATCTATAAGTGTATGGGCTCAAAAGGATTAAGCAATGGATCACTTATAGTGTTTAGGATAGAGAAAAGAATGCCTCTCATCATCTTGGTTGACGTACCCTTTGCGAGATACCCCTTTTCCTTGTGGGCATGGAATTTCTTCACACAACTCACCGATGATTAGTGCGTGGGATAGTGTATGGAACAAGGCTTGCCTTTCATCATTCCAAAGTATCTCATTTGACACATTCAATTTATCTCACACAATTCATCAAGGAAGAAAAATGCAAGATTTATGACAAATTTGAATAATTCAGCTGATTGAAGCATATTATTCATTATAAAATACTTGTAATTCAAGACAAGACATGGCGAATTCTATCATGGATAATACTTCTTGACAAAGATCGTAATTAACTGGAGTGGAAAACTCACGACCATCCATTTCTGCCAAGATCAAGGCACCTCCAGGAAGTACTTTCTTCACCACATATGGACCACCATAATTTGGGGCGAACTTGCCCCCGTGGATCGGGAAAATTGGCAACAGCTTTTTCAGAACAAGATCATTTACCTCGAAATGTCTCGGTCGCACTTTACGGTTGAAGGATCTGGCAACTCTTTGCTGATAAGCTTGGCCATGACAAAGAGCCTTCAGTCTCTTCTCATCAATCAAGTTTAACTGTTCAAGTCTTTGTTGCAACCATTCAGCTTCGACAACTCTACTTGGGATAAAACTCTCGAGAAGGAATCTCCACTTCTACGGTAGAATTGCCTCCATGCCATACACCAAAGCAAATGGGGTTGCCCCAGTGGAAGTGCGGATTGATGTCCGATACGCCATTAGTGCGAAGGGTAACCTGTCATGCCAATCTCTATAATTCTCGGCTGTCTTAGCCAAAATCTTCTTAATGTTCTTATTGGCCGCTTCAACAGCCCCGTTCATTTGAGGGCGATAAGGGGACGAATTCAGATGCTTGATCTTGAACTCGCTAAACAACTCATCAACAAGCTTGTTGTTCAAATTCGTTCCGTTATCAGTGATGATTGTTTCAGGGACACCATAGCGAGCAATTATGTCACGTTTGATGAACTTTGCAACATTGCGAGCAGTGACACTTGCAAATGACGTAGCCTCGATCCATTTGGAGAAATAGTCTATGGCCACTAAAATGAATCGGTGCCCATTGGAAGCCTTCGGGTTTATTGGGCCGATCACATCAATGCCCCACATTGAGAAAGGCCATGGCTCGGAAAACTGATGTAGCTCGGTTGGAGGAACATTTATCTTATCACCATGGATCTGGCAACGATGACAACTCCGTACATGCTTGATGCAGTCACTTTCTAGTGTGAGCCAATAGTAGCCCAATCTCATAATCTTCTTAGCCATCATGTGCCCATTAATATGAGGGCCACATATTCCTTCGTGCACTTCTTGCATGATTTGAGTGGCTTCGGTTATATCTACACACCGTAACAAGATTGAATCATAAGATCTCTTGTACAAATTCTCGCCACTGACGAAGAATTTTGAGGCCATCTTCGTGATGTACCTCCTATCAGCGGGAGTGCTTCCTTCGGGAAATTCTTGCCTTTTAATGTAGTTCATGATATCGTAATACCACGGTTTTCCATCGGGTTCTTCATTATAATCATACAAGAAGCCGGCTTTGGCAAAACTTCTATCTTCAAAGGCTCAACCTCTAGCCCATCAGTGATTTGCAACAGAGACGACAACGTCGCGAGTGCATCCGCAAATTGATTATGAGACCTTGGCAAGTATTCAAATGAAATTTCGTCAAACTTCTTTACCAGATCTTCTAGGTACTTATGGTACGGGAGCAACTTGGCATCCTTGGTCTTCCACTCACCTACAGTCTATACTATGATCAGTGCCGAATCTCCAAATACAATTAACTTGGCCACACCCATCTCGATTGCAGCTTGAAGTCCAAGGATGCAAGCCTCATACTCGGCCACATTGTTAGTGCATGGGAATATCAATTTTGCAGCTACCGGATAGTGCTGTCCATCTGGGGATATCAGAATTGCTCCAGTACCAGAACTAGACAAGTTTATAGCTCCATCAAAGAACATCTTCCATGAGTCTTCATTTACACTCAAGATACGGTCATCAAGGAAACCGTCATCGTCGTTATAGACTCGTGAATTTCCGGCCAATAGATCGGCGATCACACGACCCTTAACCGACTTCTGTGGTATGTACTGCACATCAAATTCGGAGATCAAAATTTGCCATTTGGCCAACTTACCCACCAAAGCTGGCCGATCAAGTAAATACTTGATGGGGTCGTTTTCGATTACGAAATGTCGATAATGTAGTGTGTATTGTCGCAATCTATGCAATACCCACACCAATGCCACACAAGTCTTTTCAACATCAGAATATTTCAGCTCTGATACAGTGAACTTTTTACTCAAATAATAAACAGCTCGCTCTTTTTTATCCACAGGACTTTCCTGAGCCAACATTGCACCCAACGACTCACTATGAATGGTGAGGTAGAGAATCAAGGGATGCCCCAGTGATGGTGGGACAAGAACTGGTGGATTCATCGATCTTGCTTTAACTTGTTGAATGCTTCTCGACACTCATCATCCCATTTGATTCGTGCATTCTTCTTTAGGAGCTTGAAGAATGGCTTGGCGTCTCGAAAGTTGGGAAATGAACCGGGCTATGTAATTCAGTCTTCCCAGGAGGCTTCGAACTTCTTTCACTGTTGATGGAGATTGCAATTCGCATATGGCCTTAGCCTTGGATGGGTCAATCTCAATCCCCTTACTACTTACAATGAATCCGAGTAATTTACCGGATGTTGCCACGAACACGCATTTAGTGGGATTTAGCCGAAGCTTGAATTCACGGAGTCGATCAAACAATTTCTTCAAGGTTTCCACATGGCTTCTTCCAGGCCGAGTCTTTGCGATCATATCATCAACATAGACTTCAATCTCCTGATGCATCATATCATGGAATAGTGTTACCATGGCTCGTTGGTAAGTTGCCCCTGTGTTCTTGAGTCCAAAGGGCATGACCTTGTAATGAAAGGTCCCCCACGGGGTGATAAATGCAGTCTTCTCCTTGTCTTCCTCCTTCATCCTTATCTGATTGTACTCGGAAAACCCGTCCATAAACGAGAATAGTTCGAATCCGGCAGTACTATCCACGAGGACATCTATGTGAGGCAGCGGGAAATCATCCTTTGGGCTAGCCTTATTCAGATCTCGATAGTCGACGCAAACTCGAACTCGACCATCCTTCTTCATCACCGGCACGATATTAGCCACCCATTCAGGGTATTGTGAGACTTCAATGAATCCCACCTTCAGAAGCTTCATCACCTCTTTCTCTATCTTCTTCGAGAGCTCGGGCTTAGTGGGCAAGCAATGCTCGACGATCGATGGGTCTAAACTAGGCATGTCAGCATAGGTCCATGCAAAGACATCCTGGTATTCCTTTAGTAACTGAGTTAGGCGCTTAGCCTCGTCTTTGGGTAGATTTGCTCCAATTTTCACCTCTTTGGCTTCTTCAGTGTCACTCAAATTAATAGTGAGGGTCTGCTCAGATGTGAGAGGCTTAGCTTTTTCATGTTGCTCCCAGCTACGTTGTACTTCGATGGAGTCTTCGATCGAGTCTTCAGGATCATTATTATCAGCACTTGTTGCAATGGATTGAACCATTTCCACACATTTGCATGTCATAGGATTGTTCCTGAAACATGAAGTAGATAAATCAAAAAGACAAACAGAGTAATCAACATCTTTGCCCTTTTTTTATATTGAAAGAAAAATCTTTGGCAAAAATGTTTTTTTTTTTTTTGAAACATTTTGACATGAGGAAGCATGATGAAGCCCAGCCTCAGAGTTCTCCTTGGATTTTTCTTTTTCATTTATCGGCTGGATATCATCACCGGGCTGGTTTGGTGTACCTCATCATGCCCTCAAAATAGAACTTGCAATTTTATTGATATTCATCAATCAATTACATTTATTGATTGGAAAAATGCAACACTCAATCACTAAAAGAAAAGGAAATTGAAAACATCTCTCGAGAAAATAATAAAAATTCCCACGCTAGGGAAATGTGCACAAGCAAAAAAGAGTTACTCTTGTGGGCCAAGGCCCATTTCTTCAGGGGGTCCTTCATTAATGGCTCCTATGATGAGGTTGTTGAATAAGCTTGCAACTCCATCCAGTTCATCATTAGGGTTCTCTGCGTTCGGGGGTGTCATATCATCCATGCCACCCCATCCATCTGGGACTATCTCATTAGGATCAATGTAGTAGCTAGGAGGGGATGAATACTTCACCAGGTAATCAAACTTGCCACTAGGCTGCCCCAGAGTGCCTATCACTTCCGCTTCTTCATGCATCATTCTTGGAGGACCAGGGAATGTTTCGTGAATGCTTGGGGGTAGTGGGTTTTGCCTCTCTCGCCCTTGATCAGGTGGCGAGTTCCGCCTCTCTTGTCTTCGTCCATCAGAACTCCCCCCACCTCGTCCATGGTACCCTAAACCAGCGAACGGGACCTCGAGGGGCTTCAATGGGGCTTCGAATACCCGACCATTTCTCCCAAGACCATTGCCGGGGACAAAGTCATTCCCAACCATTACTCTTCCCACCATGAGGGCAGCATTTGATACTTCGGGGGTAGGCGGTGATGAACCCCGAGAAGCATGTATAGTGGACACTAACTCAAATGAGTGGTAACTTGATTCTAATTGAGAGTCCGGCTCCACATAGGGGATAACCATCTCATGATAAATTCGGTGGTCTTCCTCACCATACACGGTGACCAACTTCCTTTCAATCACAAATTTCACAGCTTGATGTAGACTTGAAGGCACTGCTCCAGCGGTGTGTATCCATGGTCGACCTAACAGAAATTGAATGCGGTAGGGATGTCCAGCACTTGGAAGGGAATGTTGAAGACGACTGTCCTATTTGTACATCGAGATGGATTTCCCGATCACTTCCTTTCTTGTTCCATCAAAAGCTCGCACCGAAGTCTTCGCAGCATGTATCCTTGACGGGTCTACCTTAAGGCGATGAAGAGTGGCCAACGGACAAATGTTCAAAGCGGACCCATTATCAATGAGTACCCGGGACACATGAGAAGACTTGTGCTTAATGGATATGTAGAGTGCTTTATTATGTCCCCTGCCTTCAAGAGGAAATTCCTCATCAGAGAAGGCAATCAAATCCTTAAGAAGGACCGATCCCACAAATTCTTCCAGCTTGTCTGCCTCAACCGTCTCTGGCACACGAATTTCACTTAGCACCTTCATTAGCGACTTTTGATGAACGGGGGATGTCATCAAGAGCTCGAGTAAGGAGATTTGAGCAGGCATCTTTCGTAGTTGGTCAACCACGTTATACTCACTTGCTTTGATTACGGCCAGAAACTCTTTAGCCTCTTCATCAGTGACTGGCTTTGCAGGTTGAGCACTAGCTTGACCATAGGTTCGACCAGATCTTGTAACAAGGTCCACATCCAGGTCATAGGACCAAGGCACTGCTTTATCATTGACATACTCATACGGCTGCGGCACCTCTATCACTATCTCTTCGTCAAATGCATCCTCCAATGGGGGCATGTCTACAAGCGCAGGATCAACCTCTTTCTTGCCAGCATCAAGTGCAGCCTGCTCCTCCTCCCAATCAATGATGAGGTGGGAGATAGTAGAAACTATGCAGTTACGATCAGCATACACAATGATGCCATCATCCACCATTTTGGCTACTCTTTCTCTCATCACTGATAAAGGGACATCTTCCCAACTTCGGTAATACCCAGCTCTTACTAGCCCATTATAGGCATCAGCCACGTGCACCTTTGAGTTCTTGATCCGTTCGACTTCAGGTTCCAAGATAGCATTCACTGTATCCTCATGCCCTGGTAGCGGGTTTTTTTGGACATTTGGTCGAGCAGTTTGAAATGAAAAGGCCTTTGTATCGAGGAGATTCAGGATCTTGTGCTTAAGGGTGAAACATTCATCAATTGAATGCCCCAATTCACCATTATGGTAGTCACACTACTTCGTCGGGTCGTAACCACGAATGCTTTCACGGTTATGGCGCTTTGGTTCACTAGTAAGCAAACCCTTCTTTCGGAGGACTCGGCACTTGGGATGGAGACCCCGGAGAGGAGAGAACTGCCTTTTATTATTTGCTTGGGCGAATGATTGACGGCCAGCGGGTTGTTGCTGTCTTGGGTTTACCTGTATAGCCGGGGCAGGTTTGGCACTTTCTTGGCTATAAGCCATGTTCACATCTACGGCTGCTTCTTTCTCCTTCTTGGCAAAGAACCTTTTAGTAGATGGCTCAGAAAACCATCATTCCCTTATCCCCATCTCGATTTGCTCCCCCACAGGAATAAGATGATTGAAGTTTTCAACGTACGTGCTGGCCATCCGTATACGAAACTCGGATGGGAGAGTTTTGATAAACAACTTCATTAACTCCTTATCAGTAGGTTCGGGGTGATTTGAGCCGCGATTTCGCCATCTCACGGCATACTCTTTGAATGACTCACTCCTTTTCTTTTCCATCCGCTCCAGGTCTTCTCGAGAAGGTGCGATGTCCATGTTGAACTTGTACTGTTTGAGGAACGCATCCGCCACTTCGTTCCGTGTTTCGAGAAGGTTTACGTTCTTCATCACATACCGCTTTAGTGCGGGCCCGGTCAAACTTGCGTGAAACGATTGGATCATGAGGGGCTCATTTTTGACGTGTTGGGCCATGTGCACATGATACATCTGCAAATGAGATTTCGGACAAGATGTCCCGTCGTACTTCTCAAATTCTGGCATTTTAAACTTGCTCGGCATTTTAACCTTCTCATAGACCGAGAGGTCGAATGGGAGTGAGCCTTGCGACTCTGCCGCAGCTTGTCTCACTTTCTCCTCCAGCTTTGCAACGCACTCATCCCGATCTATCTTAGGAACATTGTCTAGCTTGGTCTTTCCAACAAGGACCACGTCATCTTCCAACCCAGGCATTTCATCATCATTCGTTTGGGCCCTATTTGCTTGCCTCGGGACTACTATCTCAGGGAGGGCAGGTGGAGGAACCGGATTCACTTGGAGGGATTGAAGTTGAGCCGTTATAAGCTCCATAGAGGCAGCTAACTGTTGGAGTCGGCCTTCCATAGAGGACATACGATCGCACATCTCGCTTTGGTCGGCCATTCTTGCTCTTAATCGCGTGATAATAGGTGAGCGTGGAGGATTTGTTATCACCTAAATTGAATAAATGATTACACATAAGCACTTCGTATAAAACAATGCCGGTCCATGACGAAAGTCTAATCGCTTTTATTTATTAATGAAATTGTTTGACATTGACAATGTAAAAACACTTGAAAAGCCCTAGACAAAAAGGTAAATGGCTCAACTTCCTTAACATTAAGCTAAAGTAAAGTAAGGAAAAAAAAAAAAACTAAATAGACTCAAGCCACTTTATTTGGCCCGATCCATAAACAAATGGGAAGCCAACGCTCGACGTAATTGCCTCTTCTCTTTGGCATCCTTCTTGGCTTGCTTCTCAAGTTCTTCAATCTTCCTCTTGTGACGAATAAGCTCTGCTTGCCGAGTGGGCCTTTCGGTCACATCCGGGGGCCTTTGGGAGATACTCGGTTGGAATCTTGTGCCGACGGATGTATCGAATAGTGGCATAGTAAGCATTTTCCTTCCCTTCGAGCTCTTCTTCAGGCAAGCTCAACTTTTGCACATGCAAGCCAAGCTTGTTCGATACAACGGAGCCATTTTTTGTGATCACCATCCATGGTAGTGAATCGGACTTGGAATAAACCAAGCTTGAGTGGGGGTGGTAGATCCTGCACAACTCGATATTGACGGGCCACTCGAAGTGGATAGTAGGAAGTGGCACCGGTGATCCCCAATAGCGGGATCGGCTCATCATCACCATGAAAGAGACGTGCCTTGGAGACTTGGAACCATTTAGCATGCCCTAGGAAAATCTTGGTATTGGGATTTTTCAACAATTTTACCCATTTCGAGTAAGAAAGATTTGGAGTCCGATTCTGATGATTTTTGAATACCTCAATGGGATGATGGGAATTGGTGATATTAATGATGTTCATGCGAATATTAATCTTACTCATATGAGAAAAGAACCAAATTTGTAAGAGTTCAATTGGTGCATGAAAGGTTTTATCTTCATTTTCCTTAAATCGAGTGAGTGACAAAAATGTTTCAGCTAGAATAGTGTTGACAAAACTAATCCTAGCACACACTTGTTTAACCACCCATGCGATAGCGGGATTAATGGCATTTTTACGAAAGGAAAAATAATGAACCCGAAGAAGGCTAGGAGGAATATCTTACTTTTTAAGAGAGTGTTAGCACTAGCAAAACTCCGATCTAGGAAGGAAAAAGGACATGCAAGACAATTATCTTTCAACACTCTTTTAATCTGATTCTTATCCATCCTAAGAAAGTCAGACAAAATTGATTCGGGTTCTATTCCGAGAGGTGGGTTTATTAATTCCAACTCCAAAGGTTTTCCTATGGCAATGCTGTATTCCTCCAAAGTCGGGGCCAACTCGTGCTTACCAAATATGAACGTTGATGTTTGAGGGCACCAGAAATGAGCGAGTGCTTGCATGACGCCACTTTGAACATCAATGTCGAGGAGGGGAACAAGAAGACCAAGTCTGCTCTCCACATAGCTTTGACCATCGTGGCCTAGACAATCCCACCATGACTTGAGTTCAGCCTTCGGTGCAGGTACGAATCGAATGTCGGATCTTCCCATTGTTTATAGACCAAGACTCGACCAACCTAACGTCATGGACCGACCAAAGACATAAATAAGTAAATTGCAAGAGTAAAGGATAGAGAGCTTACTTTACCATACGATTAAAGCAACCACATAGACAAGCGCATGAAATGTGAGGCTCAATTTCTATCTAGACAGCTTAGCAAAGTGGAGTTAAAAGGATGTGATGACTTAGTCGCAGCCTCGCGTACTAAGCCAAGTCCTCTTAACTGGCTCGCCAAGAATGATACCCCAATGCGACGCAGCCTCGCGGGCAGAGGTAAACATTCTTAACACCAAGAAAAACTTTCGGGATTGAGTTGGGCAACCTCTACTACGCGGCCTCGCGGTCGAAGTCGTATCCAACTCAATACCATCCTAAATGTCCTAGTGCGGCCCGTGTCCGGGCGGCAGTTGTGTGTGCAATAATGTAGTGTTGAATGCAAGACATGCACAACAATTTAGATCAAGCAACACTTCAATAATTTAAATTTAAAATATTCATCCCGAACTCCAACCTGCAAGACAAGGGTCAGCAAACACTTCCCCTTATACCTCCCATCCTGCAAGAACATTTAACACCTTAAATGTTAGGGGCGTACCTGGGATCCTCGCTGCCAAACAAAAACATTTTTCAAAAGAAAAGAAAAATTGGCCTAAGTCCACTAAGAGTTTTAACTCAGGTCCCCAAATGAGTCGCCAAGCTGTCGCGACCAATTTTTCGAGGTTTAGACCACCTAGGGTTTGGCTAATGGATTGTTAAGCCTAAACTTAACTCGGGCTCTCCCAAGCTCATACCAATTCGCGACTTAGGTTCAAGTTTATAACATGCAAATGATTTTTCAATTAGGAGTTGCCACTAATCTATTTTTGGTGGGTCGATTAGAAACCCAAGTAAAGTAATGGGAGATTTACTTTACTCCTACGAACCAGAGATTATGGGTACGGGGACTTGGTTACACTAGATTTCTCTAATGCCCTTTCGGTACTTTTATCTTTTATTTTGAAAAAAATTGTTTGGCAAGCAACTTGAATTGATTTTAATTCCTTAACATGTGAGGTGACCATGCAGGTGCGCAAACCACCAATTTAACACTCAAGAAAGCAAATAAATAAATTGCAGGACTTACCTCATAGCAACGAAAGCATCTGCAATGTTAATTCAAAATCCACATCAACAACCTTGGATATGGTTTCTAATTAACACGCAATTTCTTTTATTTGTTTTCACTTGATTAATGAAAATCATGCAATATGCAATGCAATATTAACTAAATGACTTAATTCTAATGTCATGCAATTTCTAATTAAATGGGCCTAGCAAAAATACTAAATGACGTGCATTTCATGAATCTATTTTTAGTGACATGCAATGACATTTTTTATTTTTCCTAAAAATGCAATCTATCCTAGGGAATAGGAATAATTTATTCTAAGACATTTTATTTTTTTGTATTTTTTTCATGTAATTCGGAATTAAATAAAATGTGAAAATTATCTAATTAGATTAAGATTTTATTTAATTTGTATTAGGAATTAGGTTGAGCTAAATCCTAATTTAAACTAAAATATTATCTTAACCCAAATAATCCTAAAATGCAATCTATTTAAGAAAATACCTAAACTTATAGTAAATTAAGAAAATATTATCTAAATTTAAACTAAATGCAATTTAACCCTAATATGCAATGACGTACAAAATATGCCCTAACTCTACATGTCAAATGCGTGATGATTTTTTTGTATTTTTGTATTATATTTTTTTAATTTTGAAATTAATAATTGCCAAGTAATTAAACATGCAACCTAAATTAGAATCTAGCAACCTAAATTGATTTATTTGAATTTTTTTTTTATGAAATTCGAAATTAAAATTCCTATTCTAAATATGCAAACCCTAAAATAAGTAATATTCTAACATGCATCTAATCTAACCCGATTTTTATTTCGAAAATTCATGATAAATAGAATGCCTTGCCTAAATATGCAAATAACCCTAAAACACGTGATATTCTATCTCAAACATATCTCAAGATAAATAAAAACGATCAAATCCATTCAAAATTACCCAAAAGGGACATCACATATCGCTAAAATCAAATGATAATATTTCGCCAGTAAAATCGATATTTTGATCTTAAGCCTTAAAGATCAAAACATCAATTTTATTCCCGCTTAATTAATTATTTCATCTAAAGCCTTATAGATGAAATAAAAAACCCTGGCGCGGTTGCGAATTGGGTGATACATTGAGATTTTCAATTATGCATAGATAGGTATTTCAACCAAAGAAAACAACACATAAAAAGATAATGATAAAAAATAGAGAAAAACCTAAACTTGCTTAATAAAGTAAAGCAAAAATACCTAATAAAATTTTTCTTTTCTTTTTTTTTTAAAGAAAGAAGAAGAAGATCTTGGACGCTAGTTTTAGGGCTCGTGGGGAAAGATCGCCGGCTAGGGTTCCGGCGAGGGCTTAGCGGCACCGGCAGCAAGCGAGCGGTGAGCGCGTTGGCACGGGCGGCGTCGCGGGCCGAGGAGGGACGACGGAGCTGGGCGCGAGCGTCGCGGGCGTGGACTTGAGCTTGGGAGGCACGGCCTCGGTCACGAGCAAGGCGGAGAGCCGGTTCGGGATCCGCCGGGTCGCGGGTTGCTGGCGAGTCGTGGGCAAATCGGGGACGACGATGGCGGTGAACGATTGCAGCGGCGGAAGCGAGGCGGGGCGCCGTGGGCGAAGCTCGGGCTTCGGGTTCCGGCGAGGGCTCTTGCGGACGCCGGATCTGGCATGGGCGTCGCGGACGCCGGATCCGGCGCGGGCGTCGCGGGTTTTGCTGCGGAGTGCTCGGGCGGTGACGCGCGTCGGGCGCTGGTTCGCGGGCGGAGCGGTGGTGCTGCGTGCGGAGGTGTGCGACCGCGGTGGAGACGGATCGCCGAACGGCTCCGGCGTCGGGGGCTGGCTGCGGATCACCGGCTAAGGCGGGGCGGCGTTGCTGCTCGGAGGCGGTGGAGCGTCGGGGCGGAGGCGCGGTGGAGGCTGGCGGAGGCGGTGCCAGCGCAGTCGCCGGTGCGGGCAGGGGCGACGCGAGCAGGGGCAGCCCCTTGAGGAAGATGAACAGTGGCACCCCCTTTTCTTTTTTTTCTTTTTCCTCTCTCTCACGTCACTCACCAGTCACCTTTTCTCTGCAGACCGGTGGCTTTTCTCTTTTCTTTTACCTAGAAAACTTTTCTTTTACCTTGAAAACCGAGAGAGTCCACTTTTTACTTTGCGCTCGGTGTCTTTTATAGGTCCAAAAAAATGTATCCTCACGACATATATTTTTTCCCTTTTTGGCTTGCGCACGATATCTCTAGACATGGAAATTTTAATTTCACCGGAGAATATTAAAATGTGACAAATCAAAGGTCAAGTTTTTTAGGTGTAACAAATTCAAACATTACAAATCCAAATGTCAAGCAAATGTGGCATATGAGCAGGCAAAACAAGTGCATGCCATTCATGTTGAGGAAAACATGGTGCTAGCGTTCCAGAAGGATAACTCAAGCATCGTGGACACCAACTTCGATTCCTTGATACTGGGTGCAGTAATCATATGACTGGCCGAAAGGAGTTATTCTTACACTTGGATGGACAATTCGCGGTGAAGTTAATTTTGGGAATAAATCCAAAGTTCTCGTAATAGGTCAAAGTGACATTAATATCAACTCAAAAGATTGTACTAATGTTACTATTGCAGATGTTTATTTTTTACCAGGACTTTTTTGGAACTTATCAAGTGTTGGATGACTTTTCGAAAGAGGCCAAAATGTCCACATTGAAAATGGAGTTTACACTATTATGGGTGTAAACAATAAGTTGATCATGACGATGCCAATGACAAAGAACTAATGATCCCTCTTACTTTTCAAACGAAGAATCTTTTGAACTTTAAAGCGGCAATGAAAGATAGCAACTCATCATGACATCTTTGATTCACTCATCTAAATTTTGGTGGACTAAAATCACTGGTCTAGAATTAAGATGGTGTCTGGCATGCCTTTGATTGACATTCCAAATCGCCCATACGAAGGATGTCTTGTTGCAAAACAACATCGAGAATCCTTTCCAGTCGAAAAGGCCAAAAAGGTAAAACAACATTTTGAGTTGGTAGATACAAAAATATGGGCCCTGTTGAGGTGGAATCATTCACACAAAAAAAGTATACGTTAATTTTTGTGGATGATTTTACCAGAAAAACATGGGTATATTTTCTTAAAGAAAAATCTAAAGCATTTTTGAAGTTTAAAGAAAGGAGGAGAAATATATTTTGATAGAATCATGGAAGAAAGATCAAAAAGCATTGTTTACGATCTTTCAACCATAGAGGAAGTGATATTTGAAAAAATATCAAGGGTGGAGACTGCGAAAGCAGCGTGGGATATTTTGCAACAAGCCTACGAGGGCGATGATTGTGTCAAACAGATGCAACTTCAAACACTTTGAGGTGATTTTGAATCATTATGCATGAATGGCTTTGATTCAAGTACTTTTATCGTGTGCAAACCATTGATAACCAATTGAGGGTTAATGGTGAAGAACTCTAAGACATGTGAATCATGGAAAAGATCTTAAGGTCTTTAACTAAAAGATACGACTATGTAGTCGTGATGATCGAAGAAGTGCAAGATGTGTGAACCATGACGTTGGAGCAGTTGATGGGTTTATTATGCTCGCATGAGCAAAGAAAGAATCAAAAGTCCAATGGTTGGAATTTCGAGCAATCCCTTAATCAAGCCAAGCAGACTATCAGGCTGGTCGAGGTCATAAAGGTGGTCGAGGATTCAGACATGGAAATTTCAATTTTACTAGAGAATATAAAACACATGACAAATCAAAGATCAAGTCTTTTAGGTGTAACAAATTCGAACATTACAAATATGAATGTCAAGCATAGGTAGAATACTAGCAGGCAAAATAGGTGCATACCATTGATGCTAAGGAAAATGTGGTGCTAACGTGCAAGAAGGATGACTTAAGCATTGTTGTCACGCCCCAAACCCTAAGCGCGCAAACATCCCACTCTGGTCGATGCAAATGCGACATTCCCAGGACGCGTCGCCGACCCATTCATTTTAATCACATGTGGAAGCAAAACAAAAACCCTTGACAACAAACAGCATAGGATAGGAAAACAGGGCAACATTTCACAAAAGCCAACTTTTATAAACACCAGGTTTAGTTATAAAAACGAGTCTGGTCATAAGAATACAAAAGGTCGACTCTAAACAAGAAGCTATCCTACGACATACTAGTCGGACACATACGCTGAACCTTCAAACTTCACCTCCACAAACTCCGGGGCTTTGATCCTCCACGACCACCTCTAAGGACCTGAAAATGGTTATACAATAACCAGTGAGATAATGTCTTAGCAATTCCACCCCCTAAACCCCTATTAGAAAGGAAATACACTCAAGAGTGGCCTAGCTACACAACATAGAGGGCTTACCTCACCTCAGTTCCTTCCTTCAAGTTAGCACAGTTCATAATACTCAATCACATGCAATAATAAGAATTTAAACAACCAGAATGCAAACACTTTCACATAACCAACAATCACAAAGGTCCTGATTATAAGATCAAATTGTTATGACACGTCCCATACCATGCCACACAATTTCGTCCCATAATCCAGCGCGTCAACAACACTCAGCGTGCGTTCCAATTGTTTATCACTGCCACACATGAGCACTACTTACTCAAAGTTCAGCAATCTACTGGCTTAGCCATGCATCGTCTCATCACCTTTGAGCACGGATTCGTCACTACGTCGACGGTGTTCTTGAAGGAGCATTAGTCCAGTTGACCCAGCCCCTACTACAACCGGAGCCTGTTGTGAGGGGCATCCCATATAGGGGCACGTCTAGCTCAATAGCTCATGACGATTTTTTTTTTTAATCAACACACAACAATTCAATATCGACCCAAGACACTTTGCATTTCACTCAAATGCCTCGATTAAAACAGTGATCCTAGACTCTTTTTTCGTATTAAAAACATTCGAGAAAATGGTCGTGCGCGAGTACACGTCAATTCGAACCAGAAAAACTTATACCTTCTTTTTTTCAAATCCCATTGTTTGATATGATACTTAAAATCCATTTTTGGTGTCCAAAACCCAACACCCAGGATTTTCAGAATAAATATCATATTTTCACAATCAACAATCAATTGCATAATCCAACCACATCACCAAATATGGGATTTATAGTAAGCAAAGCATCAAGAATAATCACCAACTACTACCGGCCCTAACCAGCAAAAACAGTCCACTCGCACGTCTCCGAGTTCAAATCTAGAAATCTAATCAACCGAGTTTGGAAAATTCTCAAATTTGAACATGTTATAACACACACATAAACGAACATTTTTTTTATTAAGACACCTTAACCTAGATCCTTCTAAATTCAGCCTAGTAAATCACTTAATCCAGAATAGACACTATGTCTATTTTCAGAAAATCTATTTTCCAAAATTAGTTTGGTTCGAGACCCAAAACTTGTCCATTTGATCTTAAATTTGATTATGTTAAACCAGAAGATGTGACAAACAACTTTTGTATAGAAACCATTTTGAAATTTGAATCCTAAGAGTTGATAAAAATCCCTTAAATCCCAATAGGTCACCAGTTCCAATGATAACTGAGGTTCTGTCCGCAGTTTGATCCCAAATTCGCAACCCATTTCGATTCACAAAAATGGCAAACGTCGAGGGTCTAGAGATCCAAACTGCAGACAGTCCACGAGATTCGACTAAACCAACTTCAATGGTGCTAATCTCACTAATTAGATTAATACTAAACCATTCTAAGGCTAATCTAATCAATCCTTAAGTACAATTAACCTCCTAAGCAAGATTTAGTAAGTAAACTCATTGGATTTGCACGCTGATGAGTTCATTGTGACCAGGACGCGAAGGTGAGCGATAAACTAGCCCACGACAACACTAAGCAAGGTCTGGAAGGGCCCGGAAATGCTCCACGAAGCCTCACGGCTTGCTAGTTTTTCGACTTCTATTCTTGGCTGGAAGAAGCTATTCTTGTGGCTGGTTGAGACCGAAACAGCTAGAACAAACAGTAGCGGTCCAAGTGGGTGTAGGAGGAGGCTCCGGCGACCTTGGCTAGCTTCAACAGTGGCTAACATGGCTGGACGTAGCTCTGGAAGCACAGGACAGTGGCAGGAGGCGGACATCGAGCAGTGGAGGTGGGATGGCGCTGGCGTGGCTTGTGCGGTGATCCGGTGGCCTTACGGTGCTCGGACGACCAAGGAGGAGCTTCGGACGGCTGTTAGCTGTTCTCCTCTGGTTTGCTGAGCTTCTCTCCTTCAACAACAATGGAGAAAAACCACCAAATGAGAAAGAAGAAGGTCTGCTAAAGCAAGGTGACCCCAAGAGCTCTCTAGCCTTCCAACACTTGTCCAACTCACCTCTCTCTTGCCCCCACCATGACAGCCCATGATCTCAGCCATTCTCTCTCCTCAAACTTCCTCAAGAAGCCTCCCAACAAGTCCAAAATGTTGTGTACCCCTTAGTATACGAATTTTGGACATTTGTACATCAATTCCATTCAATCCTTTTCCAATTAAACCCAATTGAGCTCAAATCAAAGTCTATAATTTTATTCAAGGCTTCCTCACTTAAATCCACATTTTTCCATGCCAATAAATCCATCTTGGATTCCAAAAGTGCGCTTGAGAACGATCTTCCAACTTTCTCGATCCAATTCCTTGAATTCTTGATTTTTCGCCGAAAAACTCGATTTGTAGAAAAATCTTCGAAAGATGAGTCGACGTTCCTAAAATGATTTGTGACATAACAAAACTTCCAATTTCTGAAATCGGGTTCAATTTCTCAGTTAATTTCAATTTGGCGTGATTTTAGCACGTCCTAATCTACTTGGTAGCTTTTATGAACTTTTCTTGTAATTGACTTGTGGTCGATTGTTTTTAAACCACAAAGTGCATCTTCGACACATTGGCGACTCTCGGTTGTCGTAAAAATTTCAAGATTTCAAATACAGACACGGGGTACCAAAACGATAGAAAATCGGTCTAGTGCCGATCGACAAAATTTGTGTGATCAGGTGGAATCACCACACTTAATCACATGCCTTTGTCAAGTCGACCTATCTCCGCTTTCTAATCGGTCTATGCCATAGTGACCATTTTAGATTAGTACGGTCGAGCATTCGTTTCCTGTTTGAATTCTTATGTCTATTGCGTTAAAATCCTTTAACAACTTCACATGATAGACTAGTTATCTCATGAGTGGCCAACTTAGAGAAGAGAGCTATAGGCACGAAGATAAAATGCCCGACTCATTCAATTGAAAAAAGAACTGGAAAATCAAGATGTCACAACTCTTCCCCTTTTATAAAAGTTTCGTACTCAAAATTTAAACCTTTACCAATATTTAAACAAAAAGGTAGGGGTACAAAGGTTTCATCGACTCTTCACTTTCCTAGGTTGCTCCTTCAGTCCCGTGGTGTTGCCAGACCATTTTGACCAATGAAATGGTCTTGGTGCACAGAACCTGTTCTTTTCAATCCACTATCTGAACTAGGCTTTCCACGTATGACACTCGGTCGTCCACATCTAAATCCTCAAAATTCAGCATGTGGGTCGGGTCAGGCTTATACTTCCTGAACATCAACACATGAAAGACGTCATGCATTTGTGCCAGTCTCAGTGGTAATGCAAGACAATACGCTAGGATCCCGATTCTTTCAAGAACCTCATATGGACCTACGTACCATGGACGTAACTTTCCTTTCTTGCCAAAGTGTGAAGTACCCCTCATTGGTGACACCTTTAGAAAAACGTGATCACCAACTTGGAATTCCAAAGGATTTTGACGTTTATTGGCATAGCTTTTCTGGTGGCTCCGAGCAGTCTTTAGTCTATCTCTGATCACTACAACTGCTTCCACTGACTGCTGGACTAACTCTGGGCCTATGATCTTTCGTTCTCCAACCTCATCCCAACAAACTAGCATTCTACACGCTCTGCCATACAACACTTCAAAAGAAGCCATCTGAATGCTCTATTGATAGTTGTTGTTGTAAGCGAACTCAACAATATGAAGCCGTTCCTCCCAACTTTCCTTGAAATCCAACGCGCAAGCTCACAGTATGTCTTCGAGGGTTTGAATTGTCCTCTCAGACTGACCATCCATCTAAAAATGATATGCCATACTATATTGCAGCTTTGTTCCCAAAGCACTCTGTAAGCTTTCATATTGTGATGAAGTGAACCGACTTCGTCAGTCTATCGACCACTACCTAAATGGAATCGTTACCCCCTCCAACTCCTGGGTAAGCCTGTCACAAAATCCATTGTAATATGTTCCCATTTCCACTTGGGGATCTCGAGAGGTTTCAGAAGTCCTCTCGACTTACAGTATTATGCCTTCACTTGTTGACATGTCAAACACTTGGCGACATGCTTGGTGATATCCACCTTTATACCAGACCACCAATAATATTGACGCAGGTTCGATACATCTTCGTACTACCAAAGTGAATGTTGTAACTGCTACGATGAGCTTCTGATAAGATCTCTACTTTAAGTGCTACATCGTCATATACACACAATCGTCCTTGGAACCTCAGCGTTTCATCCTCAAAAACCTAAAAGTCAGCATTCTTCTTTTCAGTGTTCTCGTAGAATCTTCTAAATCTTCTAAATCTTCTAAATCTTTGGGTCTGTCCATTAAAGCTTCTTGATTCTGATCTGCACCTCTGGCTCAATTCTGAGGGTGGCCATAAAATTTGGAAGGTAGCCTACCTCAAATTTGAAAGCCGAATCTTGAACTTTCTCAAGTAAGGTCCATAGTTTAACCAGCATATGCACAAATGAAGGCTCTCGACTAAATGCATCAGTGACTTCTTTCATCTTTCCAGGGTGATACCAGATACCACCATCCTATTCCTTCAAAAGTTCTGATTCACAGCGCTATCTCATAGTTAATTTCTTCTGAAGGAATAAATACTTGAGACTTTGTTGGTTAGTGAAGATCTAGAAGATTTCTTCACGCAACTAACATCTCAAAATATTCATAGTGAAAATTAATGCTACGAGTTCTAAGTCATGCATCAAGTAGTTCAACTCGCGAGATCATAGCTGATGGAACGCATATGCAACAATCATACCATGTTGCATCAATACGCAATCCGGTCCCCTAAATGACGCATTATTATAGATCTCGTGTCCTCTAGGACCAGATGGAATGATTAGCACAGGTGCGGTAGTGAGCTTCTACTTGAGCTCTTGGAAACTACACTCATACTTGTTTGTCCATACAAACTCTTCTTCTTTCTTTGGAAGTCTAGTCAATGATAACACTAATTCTGAAAATCCTTCCATGAACCTTATGTAGTAATTTGTCCAACCCAAATGGCTTCTGATCTTTGTCACTGTTGTCAGTCTTGGTCCACTAATAATTGCTTCGATATTGGTCGGATCCACGAAGATTTCTTCGCCTAAAATCACTTGGTCTAAGAATGCAACAAGAGTCAACTAAAACTCGCATTTGCTAAACTTAGCATCCAATCCATGAGTCCTCAAGGTCTGAAGTACCATCCTCAGATGACTCTCATGCTCCTCAGCACTCCTTGAATACATCAGAATATCATTGATAGACACAACCGTGGACTGAACTAGATATTCCTTGAACACTCGGTTTGCCCAATCCATGACAGTAGCTGGAGTGTTCACCAGACCAAACGGCCTTACAATACTCTCATAAAGACCATCTCGAGTACTAAACACTAAATTCAAGATGTCCTTCTTTCCGATCATCAACTGATGATGCCCTGTTCCCAAGTTGACCTTTGAAAATATCGACATTCCTTGCAACTAGTCACACAATACGTTGATCTTCAACTATGAACACTTGTTCTTGATCGTCACCTAATTAAGTAGACGATAGTCAATGCATAATTACAACGAACCATTTTTCTTCACAAACAAAACCAGTGCTCCTCAAGGTGTTGCACTAGTATGTACAAATTCCTTATCCAGTAATTCTCGCATTTGCACCATCAGTTCTTCCAACTCAAACCACTACATCCGGTAAGAATCCTTAGAGAGTGGCTCTGTCTTGGGTGCTAATTCGATCGTGAATTCTATCTCTTTCTCCGACAATAGGCCTGACAATTCCTATAGAAATACATCTAGAAATTCTTAGACTACTGCGATGTCCTCAATCTTCAGCTCCTTAATTATCGTACCTATGACAATCGTCAAGTAACCTTGGCAACTCCCATCTAACAAACAGGTTGCCTTCGAATGAAGAGATTAAGGAAATCAAGGATCCTTCTCGACTTCCAATAAACTTGACACCTCCACATGCTATTTAATTAAGCTGGGTTACTTCACGACAACAATTCATCACTACAAGAGGCTCCTTGAGCCAACTCATTTTGTATCTGACGTCAAAATTATACGCAAGCAACTAGTCAAGCTCAACTTTAACCAATGATTCTCCTTTCCATAGATTTACCTCAACAAACTAAATTTCTACACACTTAATCCAAAACTTTGCTGCGCTACTCAGATAAAATCACCCCAAAACATCATTCATCTGATCAGTGCATGGTCGGTTCCATTCCTGTTCCTTTCGCCATCCTAGTGGCATCTTATCTGTGGTAGCAATGTCTATGCTTCCTTGGACTCACACTAATAGTCCCTCACTTGATGGCCATGCTAACTATAATCAAAGCATGCTCCAATTATACCGGGACATTGGGTTGATCCAGGCTTCCCTCTACAAACTCGGCATCCATCTGGTGTTTCCTCTGCCTCCTGCCAGGTGACAGCATGTACTCTTACTTGCATTGGAGTCTGTTCCAAATACCCCTATGTGCTTTATGTAGCGCATTCACTCTAGTCTATCATATCGATGACGGTGGCACTTGCAATCCCATCGGCCTTCTGGAACAACTTCTAGCTAGGCGACCCTGTTGGTCATATTCAGAACAAGCACCCGTCTTAACAGGACACGTGGCTGATCCATGTTGCCTTCCACAACACACGACATTCTGACTCAACGCTGACTTTCTGGCTCTATTCCTTTAGTTGCGACGAATAGGGTGCTTTCCTTTAGTCATCGACTTCTTCCCAAACCAATTTCCATCTTCGTCTAAACTGAACCGTGACCTAGATGCGGCGGCTTGCTCCCTAATCACAATTCCATGTTGGACCTTAGCAGGGGCAGCAACAACAATGGTTACGGCATTAACAGCGACAGTGACAATAGCAATAGTGACGACTCAGCCCTAAGCTTACTAACCCAATGAGTTCCCAAGGAACACTAGCGCCTAAACAATCCCGTCGAACTTGGGATCACTCGGTGATGCTACACTAGTACCGACCTACGGCGGTACTCTTACACTCATGATGGCGTGAGCCGGCGCTTTGCCACACCTCGGGCACCAATCCTTGTTGGCATTTGTGGCATCCAAGAATTTCAACGAATCCTTGAATAGGTGATTGTCATGACCAATCGATAGAAGTATCATCGAACTATGGCATTGGTATCATTTATGGGCAGTAATCCATATTTGTTTATTTGTTGGATTGATATGATATGTTTAGCAATGGACCGATCAACTGTGCAACAAGAGAAAATCTTTGGACTTTGATCGAATAATTTTTTTTTTTAGAACCGAAAGGATGGAATTCAGTCATGCATGAGGAACATGCATGCTAAAATTTAAGAATAAAATTTTGAGGAGTTGGACTGCACGCAAGAATTTCGGTTATACATTTGTTCATGAAGCAATTGGATTATGGGAATATAAATTTATTTATCTAGAAAACAAAGTGCTTCATAATTATGGGCTTATATTTTAAAGACCATGGGCCTTTGAGTTTGGACTTTTGGCCTCAATTTTTTGGCCCAAGCAAGCCTAGGGAGCCTCCAAAGCTATCGACCGAAAAGGGGGGAGAGAACCGGACAAGGAAAATGCCACTCACCACTTGTCCATGGTTGCCTCAACCTTCTTCCACTTGTCCCTTCCTTGAAGCCATCTGTCATCTACATGCAAAAATTAGAAAAATAATTAAACAAAGAAAGCTCTTTCAGTTTGAACAAGGGAGAGTGAGGCCGAGAGAGTGAGCGGGCAAGCAAGTGAGAGAGAGAGAGAGAGAGAGAGAGAGAGAGGGTGTGCAGTGAGTGGTCCGAGAGTGTGAGGGTAGAAAAGGAAGGCCACCCTCCGCCCGTGCTGTGTCCGAGCTGCCGCCGTCGACGTTGCTGATCCTTGTCGCCGATTGAGCCAAGCCAAGATCCCCAAAACCCTGTTTTTGGCTAGCAACCGAGTAGGAAGATTTGAGGCAAGTAGAGGTTCATTGATCTATGTTTTTCTTGCTGTGATTATATAGTGAGGAGTTGGTAGATGTGAGAAAATGAGGAATTGAAAGCTGCATGTTGATTTTGGACAAATAAGATGGAACTAGATCAAGAAACTAAGTAGAAACGGAGCATGTTTTGGTGTATTTTGGTTTTTCAATTGAAATAAGAACTCAAGGATCTAGTTATGGTGGATTTTTGGAAGTGAAGAGGCTGTATTGTGGTGTAATACACTTGCAAACACTTGGTTGTGAACGTTGGATGCTGAGATTCAAAGAGTAGGAGTAGTTCCCTTTAGGATAGTAGACTGTTTTTGCAGAAGACAGTGTGACCTTCAGTGATTTCATGATTTTTTTGTAATTATCTAGCAAACATTTGACTTCGAATCCTTAATGAAAGTTTTAGGGAACATCTTCAGGAACAACATATAAAAATTTTAGAATAAATGAACAAGGTCTGACTGACAGAGCGATTTTTCTATGAAAATGCTAAAGATGGAAGTTATTACAGAATGTTAGCAAGGAATGCAGAAACTATTACTCTCGATATGTAGGGAATTT
Organism: Eucalyptus albens; assembly: GCA_014182695.1. Lineage (NCBI taxonomy): Eukaryota > Viridiplantae > Streptophyta > Magnoliopsida > Myrtales > Myrtaceae > Eucalyptus > Eucalyptus albens. The sequence goes on along the minus strand of CM024654.1, from coordinate 21,249,410 downwards.
GACTTGGTGTTCTGCATGAAAATTTTTCCTTTAGGTCTTTTCAATAACATGTCAAAATTTCATAATTTTATAAGTTCATTTGGGAATTATTCCGAAATCATTACCAGAACTGTGCACTTTAATAGTTGAGCTGTTTTACTTCGAATTTGTACAAATTGTTCCCTAGGGTGAATATATTTTAAAATGTTATGTAATATGATGATACTGGCATTGATATGTTGTGCAATATCGAGATTAGATAAAGGATTCATGAGACATCTTGTCATTGTATATGAAAGTATTTTTGAAAATTAAGATGTTAATTGATACCGTTAGACCCTTGGGTCAATGATGCCTCGAGAGTCGGGATGCCCAAAGGATTGAATGAGTCGATGCCTTGTGGATGCCCGGTGGCCCTAGTGGCTAAATGCCAAAGGTTTTTCCTCAGGAGCTTTAGGATGCTTGGTTGTATGCTAGTCGCTACGTAGATGAGGGCTAGGGTAACCATTTTTATGGTGAGCCTCAGAGGATTTCCTCGTGATGCTAGGTGGGGTACAAGATGCCTGGAGGTGTGATATGCTCCAGATGCCCAGTGGCCCTAGTGGCTGAATGCCGGAGGCTTTCACAATGCTAGGGTGGATGCGAATGCCTGGAGGGATGCAAACATTGGTCCTCCGGGGGATGAAACATTTTGAATGATAAAATGGATGATTCTACTATGTGTGTGTGTGGTATGGTTATAGGACTAAGTTGTATAGCATGGAATGGGACATGTCATTACAGTTTGGCCCTATGATCGGGACTTGGGTAACTAGACATGATGCATCTTGATTCTTTTGAAATTATATATTTGTCACTACATTAAAGAATTTCACAAATTTTATGCATATTTATTCTTGTGATTACTTGTTTTTGTCTATCTCACATGAATCTAGATTCGGACAGTAATGTTGGATATAGTTTGATGAATCTTTTACTACTGAGTGGTTGTACCCACCCTGTGTGGGGACTAACATTTCAGATTAAAAGATGCCTCTGCTGCCTGTCACTCGCAGTACTTTTTACGGTGTCCTAGTCGACGTTGAGTGCATGTGTTCAGAGCACACTCATGTCGAGATTCAAGGATTGGTTTTCATCCGAGTTCGAGTTCTAGTCATGTATGACATCGGTTTACCTAACAACCCCATGGTTCAAGAGTTTCTGTCAGTGCATGCTCATCGTGATGGGATCATGCTAGGGATGTTGCCGCCGCCGCCAGCCGATGGATCGAGCTGGGTGTGATTGTGTGTGACCCGTAGCAAATGAATCTTTTTGGACTACTCCGCACTTTGTCGATATACTTTCGTATAGGGTTGAATGGAAAAGAAAAGCCAGGGGGAGGTCGGTTTATCTTTTGTTATGAAGCCGGGTATAGAAAACCACGGCAAATTTTGATGTACCGACCGATGTTATCAATCAGACCTATGTAAATAAAAGTGTCCGGCTTAACTTATAAAACTATCTAGTGGGTGTGCATCATTTCAAAATTTTGGAATAAGGAGATGTGATATCGTTTTTGCTATACTTTCATACGCTACACAGGGACCGTTTAAAAATTATAACCCCCCAGGATGGATAAACCTTCGGGTCAACCAAAAGAGAGGCAAGCGAACTGTGGCGACCTAATGGATCGAGGGCCGTCAAAAGGGGTCCCACAGCGTTCTACCCCGAGTCACAAAGGCTACTGCCCTCTTACTAAGAGTTCTCAACTCTTGATCACTCATACTACAGGATCTTTATAGAAACATGTTTTCTAATTCCAATACCACGTTAGAATTTGAGTGACCCACACAAACAAGCTACTAATCAGCTATCAATCATATGCACCAGTATGAAATAAAGGTCATTCGTACTAACTATCCTATGACTCATCAGACCTAATCACTCCAAACACAAACCCGCTCTGATACTGCTAAACAAGGATGTCACGCCCCGAACCCCGAACACAGGAACATCCCATGGTCAATGCAAATGTGACATTCCCAGGACGCGTAACCAACCCATTCATTTTAAGCACATGCGGAAGCGAAACAAAAACCTCTGACATCAAACAGCATGGGATAGGAAAGCATGTCAACATTTCACAAAAGCCAACTTTTATAAACACTAGGGTTTAGTTACAAAAAAACGAGTCTAGTCATAAGTCTACAAAAGGTCAACTCTCAAAAAGAAGTTGTCTTACAATATACTAGTCAGACACATACGCCGAACCTTCAAACTTCACCTCCACAAACTCTGAGGCTTCAATCCTCCACGACCACCTCTAAGGACCTGAAAATTGTTATACAATAACTAGCGAGACGATATCTTAGTAATTCCACCCCTTAAACCCTTATTAGAAAGAAAATATACTCAAGAGTGGCCTAGGCACACAACACAGAGGGTTTACGTCGCCTCCGTTCCTTCCTACAGATTAGCACAATTCATATTACTCAATCACATGCAATAATAAGAACTTAAACAATCGAAATGCAAACACGTTCCCATAACTAACAACCACAAAGGTCCTAATTATAAGACCAAATCGTTATGACACGTCCCATACCGTACCACACAATTTCGTCCCATAATTCGGCACGTCAACAACACTTAGCATGCATCCCATTGTTTATCACTGCCACACATGAGCACTACCTACTCAAAGTTCAATAGTCTACTAGCTTAGGCAAGCATCGTCTCACCACCTTTGAGCACGACTTCATCACTACATCAATGGCATTCTCGAAGGAGCATCAGTCTACTCGGCCTAGCCTCCACTGCGACTAGAACCCATTGTGAGGGACATCCCATATAGGGGCACGTCCAGCTTAATAGCTCAGGACGGTTTTCTTTTAACCAACACACGACAATTCAATATCAGCCCAAGACACTTGGCATTTCACTCAAATGCCTTGATTAAAATTGTGATCTTGGCATTTTTTCTTCGTATTAAAAACATTCGAAAAAATAGTCGTGCGTGGGTACACGTCAATTCGAACCAGAAAAACTGATACCTTCCTTTTTCAAACCCCACTTTGTCGATATAATACTTAAAATCCATCTTCGATGTCCAAAACTCGACATTTGGGATTTTCATAATAAATACCATATTTTCACAATCATCAATCAATTGCATAATCCAACCACATCACCAAATATGCAATTTCTAGTAAGCAAAGCATCAAGAATAATCACCAATTACTACTAGCCCTACTAACCAGCATAAACTGTCCACTCGCATGTCTCCGAGTTTAAATCCAGAAATCTAATTAAACGAGTTTGGAAAATTCCCAAATTCGAACATGTTGTAAAGGACACATAAAAAAACATTTTTCATGAAAACATCTTAACCCATATCCTTCTAGATTTAGCCTAGTAAATTGCTCAACCCAGAATAGAAACTGTGTCCACTTCCAGAAAGTCTGTTTTTCGAAATCAGTTTGGTTCAAGACCCAAAAGTTGACCATTTGATCTGAAATTTGACTATGTTTTACTAGAAGATATGAAAAACAACTTTTGTGAAGAAACTATTTTGAAATTTGAATCCTAAGAATTGATAGAAATCCCTTAAAACCCAAAAGGTCACCAGCTCCAACGATAACTGAGGTTCTATTTGCAAATAACAGAGCTGATATCTCATTCTTTTAAATCCCTAAAAATATTGAGAAACATATATGTTGTAGTTGAATATGTCTAAAACATTTCAAAAAGAATCGACATCGATTTCGAAACCCATTTTGATCCACAAAAATGGCAAACGGCGAGGATCTAGAGATCTGAACTACAGACAATCAACTGGATTCGACTAAACAAACTTCAATGGTGCTAATCTCACTAATTAGATTAATACTAAACCATGCTAAGGCTAATCTAACCATTCTAGATTATCACTAATCTATTCCTAAGTTAATCTAATCAATCATTAAGTATAATTAACCTCATAAGCAAGGTTTAGTGAGTAAACTCACTAGATTTGCATGCCGATGAGTTCACCACGACGAGGATGTGAAGGGGAGCGATAAACTAGCCCACAGCGACACCAAGCGAGGTTCGAAAGGGCCCAGAAATGCTCCACAAAGCCTCACGGCTTGCTGATTTTTCAGCTTCTGTTCTTGGTTAGAAGGAGCTGTTTTGGTGGCTAGTTGGGACCGAAATAGCTAGCAAAAGCAGCAACGGTACAAACAAGTGCAGGAGGAGGCTTCGACGACCTTGGCTAACTTCAACGGTGGCTGACACGGCTGGACGTAGCTTTGGAAGCACAGGACAATGGCAGGAGGTGGATGTCGAGCGGTGGAGGTGGGATGGCGCTGGCGCAGCTTAAGCGGCGATCCGGTGGCCTTGCGATGCTCAGATGACTAACGAGGAGCTTCGAACAGCTGCTAGCTATTCTCCTCTGGTTTGCTGAGCCTCTCTCCTTCAACAACAATGGAGAAAGCCACCAAATGAGAAAGAAGAAGGTCTGCTGAAGCAAGGCGACCCCAAGAACTCTCTAGCTTTCCAACACTTGTCTAACTCTCCTCTCTCTTGTCCCTACCATGACAGGCCATGACCTCAACCATTCTCTCTCCTCAAACTTCCTCAAGAAGACTCCCAACAAGTCCAAAATGTTGTGTACCCCTTGGCATACGAATTTTGAACATTTATACATCAATTCCATTCCATCATCTTCCAATTAAATCCAATTGAACTCAAATCAAAGTCTATAATTTTATCCAAGGTGTCCTCAATTAAATCCACATTTTTTCATGCCAATAAATCCATCTTGGATACCAAAAGTGTGCTCAAGAACAGTCTTCCAACTTTCCCGATCAAATTCCCTCAATTCTTGATTTTTCGCCGAAAAGCTCGATTTGTAGAAAATTCTTCGGAAGATGAGTCAACGTTCCTAAAATGATTTGTGACATGATAAAACTTCTAATTTCTGAAATTGGGTTCAATTTCTCGGTTAATTTCAATCAGTGCGATTTTAGAGCGTCCTAATCTACATGGTAGCTTTTATAAACTTTTCATGTAATTGACCTGTGGTCGATTGTTTCCAAGCTACAAAGTGCATCTTCGACATGTTGGCGACTCTCGGTTATCGTACAAATCTCAAAGTTTCAAATACGGACACAGGGTGACAAAACAACAGAGAAATCAGTCTAGTGCCAATCCACAAGATTTGTGCGATCAATTGGAATCACCCACACTTAATCACATGCCTTTGTCAAGTCAACCTATCTCCGGATTCTAAGGGGGTGCATGATAAAAATTATTTCTGTTCCAAACCAATATCCGGAACAAAACTTGTTTCATAACGCTTATCAAATTTTCTATTTCGGAATAGATTTCTATTCCGAAATAGAAAATGGAGGAGAAATCGAAGTAGAAATTTTCTACTTCGATTTCTCAAATCAATTTCGATTTCTCCCAACCCTAATTTCACTCTTTTCTTCCTCGTACGCCTCTTCTCTGCCCAAAATAAAAATAAATATATTCATTTTAAAATTAAATTAAATTTATTAAAATAAATAAATTATTTTTATTTATCATTTTATTTTTAGTTTACTAAAAATAAGTTTATTAAATTTATTTATGATAAATAAATAAATATTTTTATTAAAAGTAAAATTATTTTTATTTGCCTTGAGTGTTTTGCCAAATAAAGTTATTTTTATTTTTGATTTTTATTCATTTTAAAATAAATTTATTTGTAAAATAAAATAAAATAGAATAAATAAAATAAATTTATTTAATTGATTTAAAATAATTTATTTATGATAAAAATAATAAATGTTTATTTGCCTCGAGTGTTTTGCCAAATAATTTTTTTATTTTCATTCATTTTAAAATAAATTTATTCGTAAAATAAAATAAAATAAAATAAATAAAATAAATTTATTATATTTATTTAAAATAATTTATTTATGATAAATAAAAATAAATTATTTTTATTTGCCTTGACTGTTTTGCCAAATAAAATTATTTTTATTTTATATTTTTATTCATTTTAAAATAAATTTATTCGTAAAATAAAATAAAATAGAATAAATAAAATAAATTTATTTTTATATATTAATTTTAAAATAAAATGATATTTTTAATTTATTTTTTTATGATTTATTTTATTTTATTTTATTTTATTTTATTCATTATTTTTTTTTTTGTTACTAAATCATTTTTATTTTTATTTTTTATATTAAAGGTCGTCGGTCGTCGCCGCCACCGTCCCGGAAGGAAGAAATTTTGTGTCGTTATCAAACGAATTTCTATTTTTAGAGTAGAAATTTTGTGTCGTTATCAAACGGTTATTTTTGCTAAACTCTTCTAGAAATAGAAATAGAAAAATCTATTTACATTCAAACTATTTCGAAACGTAGAATGGTTGTCATGCGCGCCCTAATCGATCGTGCCATTAGGACCCTTGTAGATTGGTACGGTCGAGTAGTCGTTTCCTATTCAAATTCTCAAGTCTATTGCGTTAAAATCCCTTAACGGTTTCACTTAATAGACTAGTTATCTCATGAGTGGTGTTGACACCTAATTTTGGAAAAACAAAATTGCATTTGGAACAAATAAAAAGAAAAAAATGAAAAATGGGAGAAATTGATTTGATTGATTATGCATGGAAATTTGAAATTCTTATGGATATTCATATTTTGATAAATGCATAAGCAATTAAAAATCAGGTGAACAAAGGGCAAGGATTTTGATAAAATGGAAGGAATCGGTGCAAGATCGAGCTGATTGCAAAATCATGCTCTAATTTGCAGCTGTAATTTAATGCGACAGAAGATGGAAACTCGAAAGTTGCCATGGAAATCGGCAGTCTAAAAATTACTATAAAATAAGTCGATTCGTACGGATGGAAAGGGGGGGATGTTCGAAAAATTGAGAGCAAAAAGTTTCGGGGAGAGAAAATTCGAAGAAAAGAAGGAATTTTTGCAAGAAGGCCTCGTTTGTCTTGGTCAAAGAGAAAGCTTTTCTCTTTTCTTTCTTTGACAAGAAAAGAGAAAAGTCCGCTGCAAAGAGCGTAGCGACAGAGAGAGAAAGAAGTGACGAGAGAAGATAGAAGAGGGAGAAAAAAAATAGAGAAAAGCAAAAGGGAGGGTCGTCTTCTTCGATTGGGCTTCTGCTATTCGCTATTGGTCACCCTATCTCGGCAATAGGCCACCCGCCTCCGTCCACCGTCGGCGAGTTACGAAGCCACAACAGCCCTCGCGATGCCTGCGCCTGACCTCCGCCGCTAACTCACAACACTGCCCCGCACCAAGCTACACCACCGTGCCACCACGGCTACTGCGCTTGGTGCTTGACGCCCCTGCCTCTCTCCTTTCGAAAAACCAGCACCACTGACGTTGCCGCACCATAGGAGCACCATCCGCAACGCCGTAGCAACCAACTGCCGCCTCCATTCGACGCAACCCGCAGCAGCTCCGCCTCCACCCGACTGAACACCAACAACTCGCCGCGAACACCGCACTAGCAATGCCTCAACCGCACCTCTACCAACAACCCACGAGCACCGACGCCATAGCAGCCCACCGCCGCACCATTGCCCATAACTATGCCGAAAACCTGCTGTCGTGCCTACACAAGCACCCGACGCCTGCTTTGCCGTAATCAATCCTCAACTCATGCCGGTCTGCCCAACACCCACTAGTCTACCTTAGCATGACGCCCACTAGTCATCGTGCCACACCTCCATGCCAACTCGCTTCATCGACACCGCAAACACCGCCCGTTGACACCGCCGGTCGGATCGCCCATCAACACGTCATCGTTGTCCTCCCTTGAGACCCCATCTTAGGTGGTTTATTTATTTACTTATTTATTTGTTTGTTCATTTATTTTTTCTAAGTTTGTTATTATTGTTTAAGTTGTAACATTGGGTTAGTGTTCATTTTATGCATATTCTGACATTTATCCGTAGGGATTTTGTCCAAATTATTATAATTATTAATTTAATCCGTAAGACGTCGGATCATTTTTTTTAATTACATTAATTTTTTGACATTTTGATAGTACTTTAATTGTTAAATCATCATAATTATTAATTTGGTCTGTAAGACTTCGGATTAGATTTTTAATTATTTTGAACCTTTGTCTTGATGTTTAGGATTAGAGTAATCGTTAACTTAACCCGTGAGACAACAGTTATTTTTTTTTTCGATTATTTTAATCCTTTATTTGTTGAATATATTGATTGTTTAGATTTAATGTTTATTTGATAATTAAATGTTTGAAAAAAAAAATAAAATCAAAATCAAAATTCTGCATGACCATATAGGTTTAGTAAATTAGACATGTAGATTTAGTAAATTAGAATTTTCTTAGGATTACATTTTTAGGGTTGCATTTTTAGAAATAGGTTAGGGTTGGACCTATATTAGTTTTCTAATATAGGATAGGGTTTAAGTCAAATTAATCCCTAGAATAAATAAAAAAAATTATCCCTTTTTAGATGGTTTAATTAAATTTTTTATTAATTTTGAATTTCAATAGAAAAATACAAAAATACTAGGTGCATGTTAATTAGTTCACATGATAGGATCATTTAATCAGAATTTGTTCATTAGTGAAGTTAGGTCATGAGGTGCATAATAACTAGTTTGCATAATAGGCCCGTTTAATTAGAATTTGCATATTAATAAGATTTAAGTCATTTAGTTAAGAAATGCATTTTTATAAAAGAATTCTAATTTTCAAGAAAACCAAAAAAAAAAAATTGTTTGCTTTGTGTGATGCAATTTATTTATTGAATGCTTGAGCATCTGTATAATCACCTTTTTGCATAATAGTGATTTAGGTTAAAATAAATCCAAGTTACCTGCAAAAATATTTTGGAAATTAAAAGAAATGGTACCGAAAGGGCATTAGAAAATTCTAGTGTAACCAAGTTCTCGTACCCTTAGTCTCTGGTTCGTAGGAGTAAAATAAATCTCAATTTATTTTACTTAGGTGTCTAATTGACCTACAATAAACCGATTCGTTGCGACTCCTAGTTAATTTTTTTTTGCATGTTATATATTTGAACCTTAAGTCGCGAATTGGTATGGGCTTGGGAGAGCCCGAGCTAAGTTTAAAGACTTAGTAGTCCATTAACCTAGTTTTAGGTGGTGCACCTGAAAAATAAGTTGTGATAGCTTGGCGACTCCACTAGGGAATTGTGTTAAAACATTTAGTGGACTTAGGCCAATTTTTCTTTTTCTTTTAAAAATGTTTTTGTTTGGCAACGAGGATCCCAGGTATGTCCCTAGCATTTCTAAGGTGTTAAATGTTCTTGCAAATGGGAGATATAAGGGGAGTAGTCTATGCTAACCTTTGTCTTGTAGGTTGGAGTGTGGGATTAATGATTTATTTTTCCATGAAAGATTAAAAAAAATGATGATGAATGATATTAAAAAAAAAAAAAAAAAAAGAAAAAAAAATAAAAAAAAGAAATAAGAAAAAAAGAAAAAGAAAAAGGAGAGAAAAGGAAAAAATAAAAGAAAGGAAAAAATGATAAACGCTGGTAGGAGGAGGCTCTCACTACTCTTCGAAGGCTCTCTCTACTCTTCGTGAACTCTCTCTCTCTCTCTCTCTCTCTCTCTCTCTCTCTCTCTCTCTCTCGGGCTCTCTCTGATTCTCTCTCTAGTTCGCTCAATCGTGGGGACATTAGCGAAAACGGTGGTAGTTACAGCAACGACAACGACACCAGTGTCTCTCTCTTCGCCGGATCGGAGGTGTTCTCTTGAAGATTTCTCGGATTTCCGGCGGAAATGGGAGAATCGGTTTCTCCCTCTTGATCACTCTCTCGACGGGGTCTCGAATCTCCAGCGGAAACTAGAGAACCGGTCGCTCCCTCTCAATTGCTCTTGGTTCTGATGTTTCTGAAAGTTTTTCGATGGATTTCTCTTTCGGTTGGAGGCAAGGATTGGTGACATCGGTGACGACGCCCGTGCTTAACCGATCTTCTCTCTAGATCGGGCTCACCGGATTGGTGAGCTCTCTTTCCATCCCTCTCGATCAGTTAGGGTTTCAATTTCCGTTCTCTCTCTCAATCTGTTCGGGTCTTAGATTTTGACCTTTCCCTCTCTCGTTAGTTTTCTCTGGTAATCACTCTCTTGGTTGGATCTGACGCCCTCGTTGCGAATCATGCCCTTCGGGAGCTCGAGATACAAGGGTTTGGGTCCGCGCCGAGTTGGAAGCCCCGACTCAACTCTCTGTCTCTGGCTCGATCAGGTGAGGAAGAACAAGTTTATTGAGATTTTCCTGATAAATGTCGTTTGTTTAGGTGTTGTCGTTGTTGTCTTTGTTGTTGATTGATGGATTTAGAGAATCCATTTAAGCTCTGGTTCGGATTTGGTATTGAGCTGAGTAGATATTTGATTGAGCCGTGTTCCGTGCTGTGTAGTCAAGATGAATGATTACTGTACTATATAGGGATGGAAATTGGTGTTGAAATCCTATGGGACGGGATTTGCTGGTTTTTGTTCTTATCGTGGTTAAAGTAGACTTGTTTTCGATTCAGATGTGGGGACTTTCGTGAATAGTTTCGAGACCTCATTTTCATGTAGGTATACAGTATAAACCTTGATTTAAGGTATTAGGGACCAAGTAGAGAATGAGAGGAGGTTATGTTTGCTAACTTTGCTCCTCTTATGAGTGTTTCCTTTGATTGATTGCTTTTATACAATGTTATCAGATGATTTTCTGTGGATTGATGATCAATGATCATGAGCTTGAGGTTAATTGAACTTGATTTGCCTTAGTCCGCAATTTCGTATACCTAATATGTCACTCTCTGTTTTGGCTGAAACGAGGTGCTAGATGAGGTTTGTTGATCTCGAGCCCTTCTAGACATAAAACATGCACTTCTAGATCTTCGATTTGATATGTCGTACGCCCAGAGTGGATTTTGTTTGGTCGCTGAAAAAAACTTTTGAAATCTGTCAATTGTGCAGCAATTTTAGATTGATTTGCGGTTTTGACTTATTGTGACGTTCTGTTTTCACTGGAACGAGCTGGTAGATGATATTATTAGGACTTAATGTCTTCTAAATATTTCTAATAGACTTCTCAAGCTTTCCATAGACATATTATATGTGTGATTTGGTCATCAATTGCCCTGCCTTTCCATTTTTTTAAATCGAGCTTTGATATCTGAAATTTGTCTTGAACTGCAATGCTGTCTTTTCTGTGGCTAGTTGCTGTTAGTCTTGAAATGAAATAATAGATGTGTCCAATTACTTTCAATATGTTGTAAAATGCCTGTGTTACATATTGCCCTGTTCTATTATAGACTGACTAGTTCATGTTCTAGTATTTTTAGAAATTCATGTGTTGATAAGATGATAGTGTCTCTATACGATTTGTTTGGGATATGCTGAACTTCATTGTGGGAAATTTGTAGAAATGAAAGCATGAATTGCTATTCTTGTTGACCTTCTTAAATTTGCAGGTTGTTTTGGAATTTTGATTTCTTGACACTATCTTTGAACTTGTTCACAATTTTAATAGTTCATACGATACCTTTGTAGATAAATACTTTGCATCAAGGTTGTTTAGCCTTTCTTTATGACTTGACATGATTTCACAAAGTTGTGAGTTTTGGGTATCACAATGAATTGCATATTGACTGCCTTGTTCTTCATGAATATACATGTTGCACGAACATGTTCAATGATACATATGTTTAGTAAGTGATCATTCATCAACTCACTCTGTTTGATTAATTTGAGAACCAAGGTCATATGGCTTGAATACTTGTCATGTTATATGCTTCACATGTGAGCGTTAGATGAATGATTTAGGTGCGACCCATAATAATGTTGAATCTTGGGATGTCACCTAGAATTTGATCTAGAGACTTTGTGATTTTAGTCACTCTTTTTTAATACAAAAGATGTCTTGCTTTCAATTGTTTTGATACGTGATTATTGTTTCTTTCATTTGTATGCATCTAGTGATCCAGATTTCTTAGATTAGGTTTAGAATAGGATCCTAAACATGGATAAAGTGTGAAGATGGTGGAAGTCAATGTCCATTTCGACCATTGTCATGTACTATTTGTTTCCCCGATATATGTCTCGGGTTCCATGCATTGTATAAAACCTGATGAGTTACGGGCTTCCTTTCTTTCCCAATTGTTTTCTCTTTTATATTTTTAGAATTGCATGATTAGGTTTAATAGCTTTTCTTGATTGTTTACTTCATGTCTTGCAATTTCAATTTCATTGATTGTTTTCTTTCCATTTCTTAGGAATATAATAGAATGAAAGTAACCCACCATGCATGATCACTTAGTATAAAATTGATGATATCGAAAATGTAAAAAGAAATGCATGGACATGTTAGGAAAAACATAACATACTATTTAGGTACCGAAAAGGCGCTAATAGGGGGGTTTGAATCCCCAGTGCGTCGCAGGGTGACTTAACTGCTGGCGTGAGTGTGGTGGCCAGCTTGCGTCAGCCCCAAGTTCTTCCCGCTGGTTGTCGGCTTTCAGGGTTTCTTGAGTCACCAAAGAAAAAAAAAATAGAAGTGTTAGCATAACACAAGTCCCCGAATCTAGATATTTGGTTGCGTAGGAATCGAGGGAGTTCTCCCGACCCTCGATTGGGTTTTCTAGCCGACCCCCAAAAATGAGGCTAGTGACGACTCTCGTCTATTTTAGGTTGTTATAAACAACTAGATCATATAAATAAACCCGCTGTCACACGGGGTAGAAGCTTGGGAGAGCTCATGATCTCATGATCAAGTACCCCTAAACCTAACCTTTCCCCCTTTGACATTCGAGGGCGGCGAGATCGGGTCACGACAGCTTCAGATTTTTCTTTGAGAATATATACCCATGTTTTTCAGGTAAAATCACCCGCAAAAATTGATATATACCTTTTTGTGTGAATAATTCCACCTCAATGGGGCCACATATGTCTGTATTTACCAACTGTAAAGGTTGTTTTGCTATTTGGACCTTTTTGATTGGAAATGATTCTCAATTTTGTTTTTTCAAAAGACATCATTCACGTGACAGCCTGAATTTTCATATTTTGTTTTCGATTAAATAAATCAGATATTTTATCGACGTGCCAATAGTACCATTTTCTGAACTGATCACTCATAAGATAACTAGACTATCTGGGGGAAGCCATTAAGGGATTTTAACGCAATGGGCTTGAGAATTCGAACAGTATTCGACTACTCGACCGTATTCTTCTGCAAGGGTCATTGCAGCACCGTCAAAAATCGATCAAAGACCGGAGATAGGTCGATTTGATGGATATATCTGATTAGTGCGTGGGTGATTCTACCCGATTGCAAAATTCTCGTCAAACGGCACTAGATCAATTTTTCTGTCATTTCTGTACTCGGTGTCCGTATTTGAAACCTTGAGATTTTCAAGACAACCAAGAATCACCAATGTGTCGAGAGATGTACATTATAACTTGAGATAAATCGATCATGAGTAGATTGCACCAAAAATTCCTAAAAGTTACCCAGTAGATTAGGTCATGCTAAAATTGTGTCGGATTGAAATTAACCGCGAATTTGAACTCGATTTCAGAAATTGAAAGTTCTATTATGTCACGATCTATTTTAGGAACGTCGACTCATCCTCTGAAGAATTTTTGGAGGTTCCGAGATTTTTACGGAAAATCAATTCGGACATTGCGGAAAAATAATGAAAATTCGGATGGACTCATTTGAAGGAAATTTGGACTTCCAAGCTGGGCTATGTGCTAATGGGAACTTGTAGAAATTGTACAGACTTTTTCTTCGCCAAAATTGGACCTCGATTTGGAGATTTGAGTGAGGAATTAAAGTTAATTGGGTGAAATTCGGAATAAGGCATGGGGTAGCAACTTTGGCTTTAAAAATTGGATAATTGGTGATTTATTTTGTGGATTATAAAGCTGGAAAGTATTGTTGAACAAGTAGTTAATTGAATGGATAACTATTCTTGACTTTAAGCACTCCAACTTGCCGTGCAGGCCTTTGCCAACTTCATCTTCATCGGTCTCTGTTTACTTTTTCATCTCCTCTTCCGGTTGCTGCTTTGCTTTCATTTGTTTCTCACGGCCTGCAACACCCACCAAATCCATTTCCCCTGCTTCTCTCTCTCTCTCTCTCTCTCCATCTGCCCCTTTCACTCCACCGAAGTGGCGCCGGCACGCCCACGTTCCACCAACTTTTGTCTCCTCAAGTCAACCTGCCAAGCAGATTGTTGACTCCTCCACTGAATCAAGCTGCGACTTCATCGCTTTTCTCCTTTGCAGCCGACCGCATCATCCCATCTACCGCCAGTAGCTTCCACCAAAGCGAAGCCACGCATCCAGTCAACCACCGAAGCAATTGTTGACCACGAATCTCCACCGATCAAGCCTAAGTCTTCGTGTCCTTCATCCACCGGTTCTTCACCTTCAGCCACACGGATCCAACTGCTAGCGAAGCCGAAATCCAACGTCCTCCGTTACTGCTTCGATTTGCAGCAGTCCAGCCCACGAGTCCACAAAATTCCTGCAACAGCCCAAGCCCAGCACTTCCGTGAATTTGAGCCTAGCTCCATCGAGTCCAGCTCAGCCCACAAATCAGTGGAGTTCAGCCCACGCAGCAGCCTAGGTTTCGGCCCAGTCCAGCGAAATTTCTTCACGAGCCCAAGAAGCCAGCCCAAAATCAAGAATAAACCTCAGCTTGGGCTGAGATTTGTTGGGCCAAGTTTAGGCCTGGTCCAAGTGTCCGCTGATGCCACTGAAAATTTGGATTTCGGCCGCCGTCGCGCCGTTGTCACGGTGAACCGATTTCCACAATAAACTGATGAGTTTATGCATTAAACTCTTCTTAGTAGGCTAATAACGTTTAGGGGTGTTTATATTTATTTAAGTGCAATTAGTTTAATTATTACGTTAGTTAGTTAAATTAGGATAGTTAGATTAAGTAATTAGGTGGTTAGAAATTTATAGTTAATTAGATTAGTGTATTGTTATATAGCTAGGATGTTTAAAATAATTTAGTTAGCCCAATAGGTGATTAGATTAGAATTATTTAGCTTATGTTAGCATTTTTAGTATTTAATGCATTTATTTATTTATTTATTATTTTTCTGGAAAATAAGCCGGGATAGTCGGTAACCAGAATTTTGTGCTGATTGCTATGGTGTGGTTAATTTTTGCAATCGAGTGTTAATTAGAAGTTTGGTCAATTATTCCAAAATTTGTGAATTTTGACATTTATCCAGAATATCCCGAGTGTTGGGTTTTTAACACTTGAAAATGATTTTATATGCTATATAAACTAGTGGGATTTTGAAAAGAGGGTTATAAATTTTCCAGGTCCAATATGACCGTGTACCAACGCATGACTAGTTTCACTGTGTGTTTTTAATAAGAAGAAAATAGGCCAAGATCAATATTTTAATTGAGGCATTTAAGTGCGATGCACATTGTCCTGGCCAAGGTTGATTGGTCATGTGTTGGTTAAAAGAAATCGTCCCTGAACTGTGTCGGATGGACGTTAGCCTATATGAGATACTTATTTATTGGGATTTGGGTCGTAGTAGAGGCTGGATCTATACTCCTTCGGGAAAGTCGTCTTTGAGAGACGTAATCGTGCTTAATGGGGTGAGACAATGCTTGGCTACGCCAGTAGACCGCCAAACTTCTAGTAGGCTGTACCTTAGAGTGGACGAAATTATCAATTGGAATGCATGTTGAGTGGAATAGATGCACCAAATGATGAGACAAAATTGTGTGACATGATATGGGACATGTTATAACGATTTGCCATTATAATCTAGAATCTTGTGATTTATTGAGTTGAGCAATGCGTTTCAATTGTTGTGTTCATCAATTTTATGCATAATGTGTAAATTGTGTTGACTTGTAGGGTGGAACTGAGGCATGGTAAATCCTCTATGCCAAATGCATGATTGTGTGGTTAGGACACCTCTAAGTGTATTACCCTCCTAATCAGGGTTTAGAGTATGGACTTGCTAAGACATTGTCTCATTGGTTATTGAATAACCATTTTTAGGTTCTTAAAAGGTGGTCATGGAGGACCAAGGCCCCGAAGTTCGAGGAGGAGTATGGAGGATCGGCGGATGTGTCCTATTAGTATGTCGTAGGACAACTTCTTTTGAGAGTCGACCTTTTTGTAGGCTTTCAACTAGACTGGTTTTGTACTTGAATCTCATTGTTTATAGAAGTGTGTTATTGTGAATTTGTTGTCCTACTTCGCTATCCCAAGATGATTACTGTCAAGGGATATATTATTTGCTTACGCATGAGCAATAAAATGACAAGGGTCAGCGAATCATCCTGTGAAGTCGCAAAATTCTTTCAACCAAAGATGGATGGGCACATGCTTGGAGTTCAGGATGTGACACTTCATATGGGTGATCTAGAATGACAATCAAAGGCACACCGGTCACCATCTTTTTTCTAGACTAACACTTTTAGTCCATAAAAATTTAGAGGACCAAATCAAAGATGCCACAATCAATTGCTTTCTTTCATCGCTGCTTGAAAGTTCAAAAGATTCTTCATTTAAAGAGTAAGAGAGACCTTCTGGGTCTTTGTCATCAGTACCGTCGTGATCAACTTATTGTATACACCCACAACAGTGCAAACTCCATTTTCAATGTGGACATTTTGGCCTCTTTCGAAAAGTTACTCAATAATGAATAAGTTCCAAAAAAGTCCTAGCACAAAATAAGCATCTACGACATTAACATTAGTACCATCTTTTGAGTTGACATTAATGTCACCTTTTCGCATTACGACAACTTTGGATTTATTCCCAAATTAACTTCATTGCGAACTGTCCGTCCAAGTGTAAGAATAACACCTTTCAGCCACTCATAGATTACTGCTTCCAGTATCGAGGTACCAAAGGTTGGTGTCCACAATTGTGACATTCTGATTTTCCAATTCTGTTTTCAATTGAATGAGTTGGGTATTTCATCTCTGCGCCTATAGCTCTCTTCTCTAAGTTGACCACTTGTTGCAACCTATTTTTCGGGTGCACCACCTAAAATTAGGTTAATGGACTACTAAGTCTTTAAACTTGGCTCGGGCTCTCCCAAGCCCATACCAATCAACTGTTGCAGATTTTTTTTTGTGCCGATTTTTTTTGGAACTTATCAAGTGTTGGGCAACTTTTCAAAAAAGGCCAAAATGTTCACATTGAAAATGGAGTTTACACTATTATGGGTGTAAACAATAAGTTGATCACGATGGTCCCGATGACAAAGAACCAAATGGTCTCTCTTACTCTTCAAATGAAGAATCTTTTGAACTTTCAAGTAGCAACGAAAGATAGCAATTGGTTGTGGCATCTTTGATTCACTCATCTAAATTTTCATGGACTAAAATTACCAGTCTAAAAAATGATGGTGATTGACACGCCTTTGATTGACATTCTAGATCACTCATACAAAGGATGCTTTGTCGGAAAACAACATCAAGAATCATTTCCAATCGGAAAGGCCAAAAGAGCAAACTAACCTTCAGAGTTGGTAGATACAGATATATGCAGCCCTATTGAGGTACAATCATTCACACAAAAAAGGTACAAGTCAATTTTTGCGGATGATTTTACAAGAAAAACATGGGTATATTTTTTTTAGAGAAAAATCTATAACTTTTTTCAAGCTTAAAGAATTTAAAGTCTATGTTGAAAAGCATAGTGGCTTTATTCTAAATATGTTGAGATCAAATAGAGGGGCAGACTTCACTTCGAATGAATTTGATAAATACTATAAAAGTCATGTAGTGAAACGTCAATTGACTACCAGCTATACTCTTAACAAAATGATATAGCTAAAAAAAAAAAAGAATAGGACAATATTTGAAATGGGAAGAAGTATCCTAAAGGCTAAAAATTTGCCTAAGAAATTTTGGGCAGAAGCTATTGCATGTACAATATTTCTACAAAACAAGTGTCCAATAAGGAGTGTTCTTGAAAGAACCCCAGAAGAGGCTTGGGGTGGCAAGATGTTTCGTTCCTACGAGTATTTGGGTGTGTGGCATATCTCCATATACCAGACGAATAGAGGAAAAAGCTGGATGATAAAAGCCAAAAGTGTATCTTCATCAGCTACAATGTCATCACTAAGGGTTATAAGATGTATAATCCAGTCACTGGGAAAGTAATCATCAATAGGGATGTCTAGTTTTTTGAAGATGAAGCCTAAGACTGGAACCAAAAGATTAACCAAAAAGACCTCACCATTGAAGATGAACCATTAGCAAGAGAGATAGAAAAATCTTCAATTGAAGATCCACCATCTTCGCCTAGTAATTCAATTTCTTCACCAAGAGCAGTTTTAGAACTGCCGATACGTGATTCATAGCAATTGCAGGAGATGCCATCAAGATTCAAGGATTATGTAATCACAAGTGATGATGATAGTAATAATGAAGGAATCACTAATGAAATTATGATAAATTTTTGTTTATTTACAGAATGTGACCCCATATCCTATGATGATGAAGCAGTAGATGAAAAGTGGATCCAAGAAATAGATGAAGAAATCCACTCCACTGAAAAGAATGACACATGGGAGCTAACTTCCCTACCACCCGGTAAGAAGCCCATTGGTGTCAAGTGGGTGTACAAGATGAAGTACAAGCCAAACAGTCAAGTGGACCAATATAAAGCTAGGCTGGTTGTAAAAGGCTGTGAGCAAAAGCCAAGTATTGATTATTTTGAAGTATTTGCACTAGTAGCTCGAATGGATACCATTCGGATGATATTTTGCACCCGTAACTCAAAATTGTTGGAAAATCCACCAAAGGGATTTGAAATTAGCATTTGTTAATGGTGTTTTTGAAGAGAAAGTCTACATGGACCAATTACAATGTCATGAGAAGAAAAGGCATGAAAATCAAGTTTAGTCTCGCACTTGGACAAGATGGTTTACGGTGAAGTTAATTTTGGGAATAAATCCAAAGTTCTGTAACAAGTAAAGGTGACATTAATATCAACTCAAAAGATGGTACTAGTGTTACTGTTGCAGATGTTTATTTTGTGCTAGGACTCTTTTGGAACTTATTAAGTGGTGGGCAACTTTCTGAAAGAAGCCAAAATGTTCACATTGAAAATGGAGTTTGCACTATTATGGGCATAAACAATAAGTTGATCACAATGGTGCCAATGACAAAGAATTGGATGTTCCCTCTTACTCTTCAAACAAAGAATCTTTTGAACTTTCAAGTGGTGATGAACTTTCAATCATCAAAATTTTCATGGACTAAAATTACTAGTTCAGAAAAAAGATGGTGACCGACATTGCCTTTAATTGACATTTCAAATCGCCCATGCGAAGGAGTCAAAAAAAAAAAAAAAAACATCGAGAATCCTTTCCAATCGGAAAGGCTAGAAGAGCAAAACAACCTTTGGAGTTGGTACATACAAACATATGTAGCCCTATTGAGGTGAAATCATTCACACAAAAAAAGGTATACATTAGTTTTGTGGATGATTTTATCTGGAAAACATGGGTATGTTTTCTTAGAGAAAAATCTAAGGCTTTTTTCAAGTTTAAAGAATTTAAGTTTACTTGAAAAGCACGGTGGCTTGAGTCTAAAGACATGGAGATTAGATAAAGGGGGAGAATTCACTTCAAATGAATTTGGTAAATACTGTAAAATTCATGGAGTAAAACGTCAGTTGATTGCTAGCTATACTCCTTAACAGAATGGTATAATAGAAAAAAAAAAAAAAAAAAAAAAAGACAATATTTGAAATCGCAAGAAGTATGCTAAAGGCTAAAAATTTGCCTAAGAAGTTTCGAGTAGAAGTTGTGCATTTACTCTATTTCTACTAAACAAGTGTCTAACAAAGAGTTTTCTTGGAAGAACCCCAAAAGAGGCTTGCAGCGGCAACAAGTTAAATGTTTCATTCCTACGAGTATTTGGGTGTATGGCATATCCCCATATACCAGACAAATAGAGGAAAAAGTTGGATGATAAAAGCCAAAAGAGCATCTTCATCAGCTACGGTGACATGACTAAGGGTTATAAGCTATATAATCCAATCACTAAGAAAGTAATCATTAGCAAGGATGTCTGGTTTCTTGAAGATGAAGCTTGGGACTAGAACTAGAAGATCGACTAGAAAAGCATCACAATTGAAGATGAACCTTCAATGAGAGAGACAGAAAAATCTTCAAATGAAGATCCATCATCTTTGCCTAGTATTTCAATTTCTTCACCAAGAGCAATTTTAGAAGCGTCAATACATCGTTCATAGCGATTGCAAGAGATGCCATCAAGATTCAAGGATTTTGTAATCACAAGAGATGATGATAGTGATAATGAAGGAATCACTAATAAAACTATTATAATTTTTTTTTATTTACAAAATGTGACCCCATATCCTATGATGATGCAGCAATAGATAAAAAGTGGATCCAAGAAATGGATGAAAAAATTCACTCCATTGAAAAGAATGACACATGGGAGCTAATTTCTCAACAACCCAGTAAGAATGTCAAGTGCGTGTAGCAGACAAAGTACAAGCTAGACGGTTAGCTAGACTCATATAAAGCTAGGCTAGTTGTAAAAGGTTACAAGCAAAAACCAAATATTGATTATTTTGAAGTATTTGCACTAGTGGCTCGAATGGATACCATTCAAATTATTTTAGCACTCACAATTCAAAATTGTTGGAAGATCCACCAAATGGATGTGAAATTAGCATTTCTTAATTGTGTTCTTGAAGAGGAGGTCTCTGTGAAGCAACCGCGAGGTTATGAGAAGAAAGGGCGTGAAAATCAAATTTATAAACTAAAGAAAACACTGTATGGGCTAAACAAGCACCTCGAGCATGGTACACGAGAATTGACACATACCTATTAGAGCATGATTTTCAAAAATGCCCATCCCATATCTATAGGGAGTTGTAAAAAGATGTTTGCTAAATTCAAGGAGGTTATGACTAGTTATTTCAAGATGATAGATTTAGGATTGATATCCTATTTTCTAGGCCTTGAAGTGAAGCAGACAAATGATGGCATATTTATTTCACAATAGAAATATACTAATGATATCTTGAAGTGATTCAAGATGGAATCACTCAAAACAATATGGACTCCTATAGCAGTATGGTTGGAGCTTAAGAAAGAAAGAACCAGCAAACTCGTGAATCCCGCTTAAATCAAATTCATTGTCAGCGATTTAAGATATTTGACTTCTACAAAGCCAAATATAACTTACGGTGTGGGAATTATTAGTCAATTAATGGAGAAACCATACCAATCACATTTGCAAGTAGCAAAAAGAATTATATGGTATGTCAATGGTGTGACATTCTGAATTTTTCACTCCTGCTTTCAATTAAATTAATCGAGCATTTCATCGACGCGCCTATAGGGTTGTTCTTAGAACTGATCACTCTCGAATAACTAGACTATTCGGGGAAGTCATTAAGAAATTTTAATGCAATAGATTTGAGAATTCGACTAGGAATCGGCTACTCAACTGTGCTCATTGCAGAGATCATTACGGCACCGTTAAAAGTTGCTTAGAGATCAGAGATAAGTCGGTTTGACTGAGATGTGTGGCTAAACGTGGGTGACTCCACTAAATTGGAAAATTCTCGTCGACCAGCACTAGACTGATTTTTTCTGTCATTTTGGTACCCTGTGTCCGTATTTAAATCCTCGAGATTTTCACGAAAATTGAGAGTCGCCAATGAGTCAAATAGGTTCATTATGGCTCAAAGAAAATCGATTGCGGGTCATTTGCACTAATTTTTTTTTAAAGCTACCCGGTAGCTTAGGTCACGCTAAAAACACGCCATAGTGAAATTAACCGCGAATTTGAATCCAATTTCAAAAATTGAAAGTTATGTCATGTCAAAAATCATTTTAGAAACGTCGACTCAGCTTCTGAAAATTTTTCTACAAACCGAGACTTTTTGGGAAAAAGTCATCTTAGTGCCGTTTTTGTCTAGAAAATGTCAGGGACCATTTTTTATTGCGCAATTGGGATACAAGTAGGGAAAAATTGGTGAGGAAAAATACCAATTTGATCAATGAGGTGTTGATTGAATTTTTTAGGGCCAAATTGGATTGAATTAAAGATGATTGAGTGTCCAATTGAGAGGAAATCGAGTGAAATTCGTAGCCCCCATCCACCACATCATTTAGACCACTTCAAATGGGTTCTAGAAGGATTTGAAGGTTGGAAATGAGTGGTGGAAGACAACCATGTAAGGGGATAGGATCAAGGGGACAAGAGAGGTGAGATAAGAGAGGGGAGGTCCCCCTTTGTTCCCTCCTTCCTCTTTCTCTCCTCGACCGGTCAACCAACCCCTTTCCTTCCCCTCCATCTTGCCGTTCGAACCCCTCATCCAGTAGAAAGACCAGCAAGAGCAGCCCTCACCACTGTAAACACCCGTCGGATCGCACGCCACCACCGTTTGTCATTTCCGCCTCACACCCGTGCCCCACGCGTCCCTCGTCGTCCACCTACGCCTTGCCACCATCCCTGCCCCTACTTGCTACCTCTATCTATGCTAGAGTTGTTCAGCTTCCCTCCACCATCGTGAGCCACCACCGGAGCTTCCACCGCCATCGCTTGAACCCGGTTTGGTCCCCCAACCTCATCTCGGTCCACTCACACCTCAACCGAGCCTCCAATCAGTCGTTGCAGCCACCAAGCAAAACCCGAAAGAGTGGGTTTCCAGCAACACCTCCCGCCCGTTTTGGAGTTCCCGGCCCCAAAAGCTAGGCCCGCTTTGGAAAAAATTGTTCCCCACGACGTTCCCGTCGATTTGAACCGATCGAATCACAAAACGAGTTTAATTCACTAATCATTGATTAACAAGTTAATTATACTTAGGGGTTGATTAGTTTAGACTAAGTATGGATTAGGTGGTTAGTTACATTAGATTAATGAATTTAATTAATTATTGTTGCATGTTAGGTGGATAGTTACTGCAATTAGAGCCCAGACAAACTCTAGTATTTATCTAGAATAGTTCAAAAATTTTCCGAGGCTCGTCTTGGCTTCCAATTAGCCTTTTTGGGCCTAAGTCGCTTTTTTGGCATTTATTAATTAATTTTCGAAATTATTTAATTATTTATTTATTTTCCGAAAATTAAACCAGAATAGTCGATGACTGGAATTTCGTGCTTCGATTGCAGTGGTCCATTCCGTTTATTTAATTGACTGCTAGTTTGTGAGAATTAAAGGTGATTTGTGGTTGGGGGTATTTTATCCTAAAAATAATTAATTTCAGTAATTAATTAGAAAATCACTGAGCATCGGTTTACGGTACCAAAAATCTATTTTTGGACTGTTGAAACTAGTGGAAAGTTCAAAAGTGAAATTATTATATTTTAGTTAAGGCTGACCGTGTACCCACACATGGCTTTTTTTATGGAGAATGATAAAAATGTTGAATTAGTTGTATAATTGTGATGGTATACTATATCAGCCTACGGGTGATATGTCAGCTTAGCAAAGAGTAATATACCGGTATACTATATCAACCTACGAGCAATATAGCAACTTAGTAGAGAGTAATATACCTTATCAGCTTAGATTGAGCAATGTCGGTATACTATATCAGCCTACGGGTAATATGGTAGCTTAGCAGAGAACAATATACCTTATCAGCTTAGATTGAGCATTGTCAGTATACTATATAAGCCTACGGGCAATATGGCAACTTAGATAAAGAGCAGTATACCTGATCATCTCAAAAGCGAGCTATATTATCTATTTATCAGCTTGGTAGTGAGCAGTCCTGATATAATCGGACTTATAGATAGTATGAAATGAGCCGATCAAGAAAGGGTCATAATGACATGTAATCGACTGAGTCAATTGATCGATTAATCAATCCGAATTGATTACATGTTATGGTTGCAAGTTTATGAATTAAACTGATTCGCAGGAAGAAATGGAGGCCTAGATAAGTCCTATACCTCATGATTATGTTAAGGCACCCCTAGTAGAACTCGTTGAGACATAATCTCACCCCGTTGTGGGATAACATTTCAGGTTCTTAGATTGCCACACTTGAGTTTTTTGGACGAACTAAGAGTGTTACTGAGCACGTCCCTAAGGGCTAAGTCTATGAGCTAGTGGGGTCCATAGTCTGGGTCGATGCGAGTCTCACCAGCAAGGTGCCCCATTGATACAAATCATGGTACCGTCAGGCTCGGGATGGCCAAAGAGACTGTCTCATCCTAGAATATGAGATTCCTCGGTACATTCTAGAGGTTGCTTTTGGGAAAGGCACCATTGATCCTCATCAAGGTTCGATAATAGATGCAGTAGACTCAACTCTTGCAGTACCAATATTTTAAGGAGATTATAGAAATAAGTTTTTCTAAATTTGATTAAATATGAAAGTGTTTTAGGAATATAAGTCGATATAGTTCAATTTAGGTATGAATTGGATCGAATAGGCCAAATGATTCTATTTAGATCGAACCATTAATGTTCCGACTTGAACTCTATCTGACCCACCCACGGGTCTAATTATGACACAAATATTCTTAAATTTTTCGTGTTATCAAAAACCTTTAATTTATTTTTTATGACACGAATATTTTAATTTTTTTATGTCCAAGAAAATCCCAAACTTATATGCTTGTGGCATTTATACTTCTAATTCAATTCTATCTGAAGTAAATTTGTCATACAAGTATAAAAAAAAGTTCACAATATTTATGTCTCAATAGATATAGTTTTTTTTTTTTTTTTTTTTTGTCAATCTTACTCTATTCCTACTCTAAATCTCACTCTTAAAGTTTTGACTTACCTCATTGCATGACCTAAGAATCAAAACCCACACTTGAAATTAAATCATTCCCACCCAACCCCTCATGGGGATTCAAACCCATCTCCTCCTTCTAAATTGGAAAGGTGGCACCCCAGTGGTTCAATAGGTATAGTTTATATATATACATATGATTGTAGTATCAACCCTTTTTAGAAAATATGAAGAAAAAAGGAAAATTTGAAACCCCAAATCTGGGAGTAGTGCTAGACGACACAGTTTCGATTGCAGAGAGAGCTTGGACAAAGAACCACCCCATGTCCATCGCTCCCATGTTGTCCTCACCGTTTCCAGGAGTTAGCCACTAAGATGTTGTTTGGTAACCATCCCAACAGTAATTGATTCTGATTTTTTGTTCTCATGAGCAATTTGGGAACAGAATCATGTTTGGTAAAAAAAAAATTCCCGAGAACAGATTTAGAGTAGAATCAAGAATTAAAAAAAAAAAAATTAATTCTTGTTTCGAGAACAAATCTTATAATCAAGTCTTCTTCCATTTTCTCTTCTTCTTCTTCTTCTTCTTCTTCATCTACCACCATCCAGCAATTGCTATCTGCGCCATCTTTGCTCGGCTAGCTGCCGCTTGCCGCCATCCGCCGACCGGCAAATGGTCCGACGATCTCTTCGAGCTAGGGCAAGGTTCAAGAGGCTTGCCGAAGGCAAGCCTAGCCACCCGGTGAGGCTCGGTCTCACTAGATCCGCAAGGCTAAGCCTCGGAGAGGTTGGGCGAGGCTAGGCGAGCCTCGCCCGGTGTCGGTGAGGCTCGATCGACGAGGGATGACCTCACTAAGGGCTAGCCATGCTGCGTAAGGTCGCTAGCCCTCGTCGGCCGTCGCCGATCGGCGGTTGGCTCCGAAGAAGAGTCTATAAGAGAAAAAGAAAAAAATAAAATAAAAATAAGGAAAAAGGAAAAAAATGAAAGGAAAAAAGTATAAAAGTATAAAAATAATTTAAAAATTAAAAGAAATTGATTTGGAACAAAATTAATGAGTATGGTACCAAATGCAATTCTATTCCAAAATCAAAAATTTTGGACAATTAGGACACATTTCATAACAATTCTATGCGCAGAAGTAGATTCGATTAGAAATTATTTTTATTTTTATTTTGTTCCCGAGAATAGATTTTAAGTATTTTAAGCTCATTGGTAATTGTCTAAAAAAATTTTATTCTTGAATAGAATAGCGTTTGGTACCGTGTTCATTAAGTCTGTTCTAAATCAATTTATTTTAATTTTTAAATAAAATTTTTTACTTTTTTTACTTTTTTTACTTTTTTTCTTTTTCTTTTCTTCTTCTTCTTCTTATGGCGGCAGGGAACCGACGACCGGTGGGGCTAGGCGAGCTGTGTCGAGCTGGGCGAGCCTCACCGGTGGCTAGGCTTGCCTCTCGGTGAGCTCGCGGACCTCGCCACAGCCAAGCAAGCCTCCGGCGGACGGCAACCGACGGCGGAGGACGGTGGTGGATGACGACAAGCAATGGTGGACAAGAATCACGGGATGGCGAAGGAAAGAATAAGAAGAAGAAGAGTTGAATTTTAATTCTCAAATTTGTTTCTACAAGAAGATTCAACTTTGTTTTTTAATTCTTGATTCTACTCCCAATCTGTTCCCTAGAACAAAAATTTTACCAAACGCGATTCGGGCCCAAACTGATTCTAAGAGCAAAAAATCAGAATTTGGCACTTGTTTGGATGGTTACCAAACAGGACCTTACCAAACAGTTTAAAATGCTTAGAATATATTCTCGGGAACATAATAAAAAAGAATCATTTATGATCAGAATCTACTCTTGGAAACAGAATCGTTATCAAACGCATCCTAAAATTAAAAACCAAAAACAATCCACAAAAAACCTTGGGACTGGCAGTGCGCGTGCGACATTCCAAATGGTTTTAAATTTGATTGCATCAAAGTATTTTAGTAATACAATATTTTAAAGAGGTTATAGGAATAAGTTTTTTCTAAATTTGATTAAATATGATAGTGCTTTAGCAATATAAATCAAATATAATTCAATTAGGAGTACTTGTGGGTCATGAAAGGGGAAATGTTGGGCTTAGGAGTACTTGCCCATGAGAATTCCTTCATGGTTTGCAGCCACAAAAACGTCATCATTCGCATTTTTGGGATGAACCATTATGAGTTCCCTCCTACACGATTGCGAGTTCTCCCAAGCTTGTACCCCGCATGACAACGGAAGGTATCGTGATCCGTACCCACATGGGTACACACCTTAAAAGAAGAGATTAAGTGTGATATCAAATTTCAAGGTACCTTGACCATGGTAGCTCTCTCATTAGTACTCGCTCCCCATGGATGGCATCACTTCATCCATTAGGAACTTTTCGCAATGAATATGCTAGACTATGGTAAGCATCATCGAAGCCTATACCTCTTATGATGGATTCATTTATTGACTAGTTGTGTAGACAACCTAATAAAGATTAAAGTCACCACTAGTCTCGTTTTTGGGGATTGATTAAAAAACCCAATTAAGAGTTGGGAGTTGTCCCTCGATTTCTACATAACTAGAAAACTTAGTACGAGAACCTGTGTTACACTAATATTGCTATTAACACCCTTCAGTACCTAACAATATGTTGTATTACCGAAGGTGTCTAGGCATTTCTTTTTATTTTTTCGAGTACAATTACATTAACTAAGTGATCATGCGTGAATGGTTGTTTTCATGTGATTCTATTTCTAAGAAAAAGAAAAGAACACAATTAATTGAAATTAAAAGACAATGTGGAAAGTAAACAAATAAGCAGTTTAAGGAAAACAATAAGTCTAACATGCAATAAGCAGTTTAAGGAAAACAATAAGTCTAACTTGCAATAAGCAGTTTAAGGAAAACAATAAGTCTAACATGCAATCCTGATTGGCAAAACAAAATTAAATGAAAGAAACAAAACATGCATCTCTTCGAGTGTTTATATAACACGAGAGAACTTGAAACATATATAAGGAAAATGGGTACAAGGATATGGTCGGAATGGACATCGACCTTCCACTATCTTCATGTCTTGATTAGCTTCCACCTCTAAGAACCTAATCAAATTCTAAACTAAGAACTAGAACTAGGTACATACAATGAGAAAAAAGCAATCATTCATTACAAAACAATCACAATCATGAAACAAATGGAATCAAGTAATTGAAATAAAATTCAAAATTAACCAATTTTGGGCCTTGGGGTCAGCCTTTGCAATCCATGCATTGGTCCCTCTAAACACCTACTTCATTCATTTTCATGATTTATAGTCATTAGTGACCACTTGTGTTCTCGCATAACCACTAATGCTTATAAGTCCTTAGGATGTGTTCTACATGAGTCCCCAAGATCTACCCACAGAACATCTAGAATTCACATGCATTGCGAGAAATAAACATGCAAGTAGGCCCTTGGGCCTTGTTTCTCAGACAATCAAACAATTTTAGTGAGCCAATAGCAGATTACTTATTTAATTGATAGGAGCTAATCTCAACTACAGGCATTTCTAACAAATGAGATGCTTTTATGCATGTAGGGTCCTTGCGATGCCTCAAGGGTTTGGACATATTTTAAGCATCAAAAGAGGAAAGCAAAACATTTAGACAAAAAAGCATCTCAACTATGGAACACATTTAATTGCCAAGGCTAGTTTGGGGCTCGCATATCATACACTCACAAACAACGCAAGGATTTTAAATATGGTCTAAACCTTGATAATTCGATTGTCAAATTGAAAAGTTTAAAGGATTCTAAACAATTGATGTTGGAAGCATCACATGAACCAAATTCACTTTGGTATGCAAAGTCGATGTTCCAAATCAATTTTGGGAGAAAACATCATCAAAAGACCATTTCATTTATTGAAAACTTTTGACATTGAAGATTAAAGAATTTGGAATGGACTTCATAAAGATGATGAGCCCTAATTCCACATGTAGAATTTTACAATGACGAAAATTTCTCATGAACACATAAAGACTTGATTGGGATTACACAAACTTATGTGAAAATAGCAAAATAGAAGCATATTATACAATGTACTAAGTGCAACAGAACCTAAACATGTTCACACATGTAGTTGACATACCAAACAATGATCAAACAAAACACATATCATTAGACTGTACACGACATGTATTTAAAGTCTTATGAAGATCATGAAGTCAAACAAACTCATCTACAAGCTCAATTTCAAACAAATGCAATTTGGATCAATGTAGGGCCAATCTACCTTAGGTCGGTTTTAAGCGATTTTACCTGAACATCTCCAAAAAAATCTAGAAAAAAATCAGGTTATACCCAAGATGATTTAGAACAAATCTCCTAAAGAAAATTTTTCCAGAATTTGATCACAAAAATCAATATGAAAAATAAAAAAATAAAAAAAAAAATTGAAACAAGTTAAAAAAACAAAAAACAAAAAACAATGCAAATCAGCCTAAAACTATTGCAGAATCGATCGATTTCCAAGGTGTTTCTTGAGGAACAAACAATGTTTGTTTGGGATGTTCAACCTATCAAACCAAAGCTCAAGATGTCTATTTTCTAAGCCTCGAAGGGACGAAGTCAAAAAAGCTCATATTGTGCATCATTAAAGCTAAAATAGTAGGTCACTCATAGAAGCACGAAAATTGCATATTAATGGAAATCAAATTCAATCAACCACAAACTCAAGATCAATGAGCATTAGACCACAACAAATCAATCCATCACATCATCAATCTTAGATCTAGGCATTTTATATAAATCTAAACTTGAATCCTAGCTCCAATAGGATACGCCGATCTCACCTCATCGGATTCAATGTTGGAACATCTACCTTTTTGCGTTTTTCTTTGATCAGACGAAATTGCCCTCGCTGGAACTTTATCAAAACTCTAAGGATCGCGAAGGAATCGCCTATGGACCAGATCGAGGTTGGTTAGACCGTCAAAACCAACCTAGTCCTGAGCTGGACTAGTTTGGGATCTCTAGCGAGGAAACCAAGCCACCGGAGGTGATCCGGTGATTGATCTCTCAAATTCCGACTACTGGAGGGTCAAGGATCCTCCTATGAGTAGATCGGTGGTGACCAGGACTCTGATGGCCACCAAACAGAGGCTGGTTTGACTAATTGAAACGGCCGGAGACAAGACCGGCGTGGACGCGGGTCTTCAACTCAACTATAAAGGGACCACCAAATGGGAAACATGAAGAGCCGTCGGGAGTGAAGGAGGTTGCGATCAGCTACGAGAGAGAGGGGGGGGGTCGAAGGGCCAGGCGAAGGCAGTGGGATCAACAATGTGGGGCCGTATGTCGGCAAGCAACGGCCGCACGTGAGAGAGGAGAGGAGAGAGAGAAAGGGTGGGAAAAGAGAGAGCTGGAGACAGAATTTTCTATTTTTAGAGAGAAAATTAAATAAGAATTTAATTTTGCAAATGAGGCACTCCTTGAAATTTTGAGGGAAAATCCCTTTTATGTTAGGTCCTAATCAGCGAATCTTGCTAGTTAGTTCAATTCGACGGTCAAAATTTCGATTTAATGGCCAAAATAATTTTTTTTAAAGGTTAATCACACTTAAGATGTGTCCTATGAATGATCGGATGGGTCCAATTTGTAAAAATTGGGATTTAAAATGAGAATTGCACTTAAGGACCTAATTAAGGACTAAATCGTAAATTCTCGAAATTTAGAGGTTAATATTTGGGAAATGTAAGGGCATGTGTATAAAATACACAGATCTCGGAACCGGTCACTGGAGGTCCATAATCGACTGGCAAAGGGCCGAACCAGCCTACCTTGTCGACGGCTAGTCGAACCGATTAGGCCGATTCATACCAATTTTACTAGTTCTTGACCAATTATTGATTGGACAATCCCTCTGGGTTCTAGATTTATGTAATTTGGTCCTAAGGACCAAATCAAAGAGAAAACTTATCCAATTTGAGGGGAAATTGTCCGATTTTGATCAAAGAAGCCAATTAAACCCTGCAAATACAATTTATGGTTTTTCTATTGACTTAATTGAATGATTATTGTAAAAAATATCAAACATAAGTCATTGGTACATGTAATTGAACCTATAGGCCAAAATGGGTAATTTTTGCAATTCCTTGCTCGAAATCGCAAATTAATTAAAATTGAATTCAAGTAATATTGCGATAAACCAATAAAATTGCAATAAACTTATTCAACTAATTACCCATGCTTAGGCTAGCCTATTGCATTTGAATTGACCTTGAATTAAAGTCACGAAACTTAGATAAAAAAAAATGAAGAGGTCTAATGTTGAAATTGGACCTTCATTCATGAAATTGAAACATCGTCATGAATGGATCAATTTAAATTTCTTCAATTGAAGCTCAATTGCTTTATTTTCCTATACTCAAAAGAGTAAAATTCCTCAATTGAGAAGTTCTCATGTGGATTTCTCAAAATAGACCCTGGATATGGACTTATCTCAAAAAAATGAGTTGAAAAAAATTATCCGTTAACAACTCATAGAGGATCAATTTAGACCACCACCCACTACGGTGGCGCAGTTGGCTTGAGCATTGTGCCTCCCACAAAAGGTGCCAAGATCGAATCCCAGTGGCGTTACTTGGTGACTTAACCGCTAGCGTGAGTGTGGTGGCCAACTTGCGTCAGCCCCAAGTTCTTCCCGCCGGTTGTCGGCTTTCAGGATTTCTGGATCATAAAAAAAAAAACAAAAAAAAAAAAGGATCAATTTGGACCCCTAATTAGGGCTTGGTCTTTTGACATGGCAATTCCCAAAATTGAGCAAACAAAAGGATTAAAAATAGTCCCTAAACCAAATGTCGTAAAGGGAACTAAACTTAATTGTGACTAAAACAAAAGTAATTTCATTTTTGGTCAATTTTGAGCCTAAAACCAAAAATTCAGAAAACAAAGTTTTTAATTGAACTTTGCAAAATTTTCAATACAAAAGTTAAATTGACATTAAAACAATGTGTTTTATGGATTTTTTATTTTTTTTTTCCAATTTTTTATCAAAGGTTTGACCAAAAGTCAACTCTTTAGTTTATTTTATTTAAAAGATTGATTTTTGAGCCAAATCTTTGGAAATTTTTGAAATTTGGCTCGGCTAAGGTGAACTTAAGGACATTTGACATTTTTTTTTTTTTGGATGAAAAGCCAACTTTTGACTCGATGTTGACTTTTGATTAAATGGTTGACTAAAAATTCAACTCGAAAGTCAACTGTTTGAGTTTTTGGGTTTTTATTTAAAATGATTATGGAATTGCTTAAAAGTGACAATGCAAAAGCAACAAAAATAAAAAATAAAAAATGACACTTTTTAATTGAGAAATAGGTTCCGTCACGATTGGAACCCCTAATCTTAAGTTTTTCTTTTTACATTTTATGACGTGTCGATTAAAAATCAGATGTCAACAATAACAAGCACCCAATTTTTACTCCCAAAATATAGACCATAAATTGCAACTTATAAGGAAATTTTCAAATTGAAAACCCTAAATTGACCATATCCCCGAATTGAAACCTTAGCCAATTTGCCCCCGGAAGGAGAATTCAATGGACCAATGCATAATTCCTACTCCGAAGTTCTTTTGTCGTCTCTATCACTTGAGCACTAGGAGCTCTAGTGCGATCCTTGGGAATTTCTCGGCAAACCGGTTGTTGCTCAGATCCAACCCAAAGAGACACTTCAAGTTCCGAAACTTCTATGGCACGCTGCCGCAGAAGCAGTTAGAGTTGAGGTGGAAGAGGGCAAGGTCAGTGAGCAGGTGGAGCTCCTCCAAGGGATACCTGGAAATGTCACCGGGGTTAAGCTTGATGTCGACGATGGTGCTGACGCTAGGTTCGTTGGGGGTGGGGGACCAGATGATGCAAGAGTAGTCGCAAATGAAGGGCCTGACTCATTTGGCGGTGAAGTTGTTGGGATCGAAAATGATGGCTTGCTTCAGAACTTGGAGGGCGACGTAGGTGTTGCGGAGGCAGGGGTTCTCAAGGAGACGGATGGGTTGACAGCAACCCACAACTTTTTTTCAGATCTGGTCGCCATAACTTGTTCTTATAAGTTGCAAAAAATCTTCGAGTCATCCAGAGTTGTCGTGACAAATACGTGAGATGACCCTTCGTTTAAGTCCTTCAACAAAGGAACCATCAATGTCGAGGCACACCTGAGGTAAGTCTGTTCTACGAAGCTTTTTTCACGTCTTTTGGGGTCCGTTTCATGATGTTAATGTGCATCGCAAGGACCGAGTCCACTAGATTCCTTGGACCTGGCTCTTGCTTTTTGAAGATGGAATTGTTTATCGATTTCGAGATAAGCCATAGGACTACCGGGAGTAGATGACGATAATGGGAGTTGACAAAGGTGCTCTTGTAATTAAACAGCCACTCTTATACACGAGCTAACCCTTGACTTGATATTTTGATGTTCAAGGCTGCATTTGACCGAAGAAGCTTCGTTTAGGAACAAAGGAGGAGCGCATGTTCGATGGTTTCTATGTGTAGCTGACCCCGCAAGAAAACCTGATTTTGGTATGATTTTCATCTACCGTACTTTATTCTGGGGCTAATTCTCAAAAAAAAAAAAAAAAGCATCAATTTTAGGTCAAGGGACAAGTCTAGCCTAAATTTTTCTTTATCTTATAAAAAAACACCAACTTTAGATCGAGTGATAAATCTAGCCTAAACTTTTTTGTCTCATAAAAGGCATTAACATTCGGTGAAGTGACAATTATTGTCCCATCTTTTTAGTCTAAAAAAATCACCAACTTTCACTTAAATCTTAAATCTCGCCCCTCTTAACTCATATCCATTGATTTCCTTAGCAATAAATCCATGTGCATTTGCTAGTTGGATTTAAAATATTATTCATTGCCTTCTTGTTTGAGTCACAGCTTGGAATATAATAGTGAAACTATTCACCATCTCCTACACTTCACTAGCAAGTCAAAAATTTTGCAAATTGAATTTCTCTGGGCAAACTTTGTTGTTTTGTCATAATATGATGCTATAGACCACTGCCATTGAGAGACACTCTAACTTTGAATAGAGAGTTAACATTATGGGTGAAATTTGGAATAAGGGTGAAAGTTTATGATTTTTTATGAAACACAAAAAAATTAAGGCCACAATTGTCGCTCAATCTAAAATTTGTGCTTTTTTAATTGAACAAAAAAGGTTTGGCCCAAATTTGTCCCTTGACCTAAAGTTTGTGCTTTTTTTTTTTTAATAATTATCCCCTTTATTCTGTAAGGCTTGTGGTGTCTGGTTAGAGGGGGAAGCCAAGCCACGACTTGTTTTTCAAATTCCTCCGTGAGGGTGTTGTAGCCACTCTTTAGTGTATAAAATCGCTCGCTTATCGCTCACGAATCTTTTTTGAGCTATCTTTATTATTATTCTTTTATTTCACATAACTTTTCGACAAGAATCTCCTACAAACACGAAATTACTAGAAAAAAGGGGCAAATCGTGTTATTAGAACACATCTCCTATTATGTCTTGTTGAAAGGAGTTAGATGAAGCGAAACTTCAAGAGAGAAAATCTCGTCACTCATCTTTCTAGAGGAACTTGTTTTTGGATTTTACATAACCTTTTGACAAGAATCTTCCAACAAACAAAAAATTACTAGAAAATAAATGGAATCAAGTTATTAGAACACGTCTCCCATTAAATGAGCGCTCTCCTCTATTAACTCTTAAAGGTTGGTGAACCTTTTATGATTATTTTGGAAAGGATATATACCAAAAAAAAAAAAAAAAAAAAAACCTTTAAATCACGTTTACAACTATTAGGGTTATCAAAATGAGTAGAAATAAAAATTGGTTATAGATGGTTTAGCTTAAAAATTGGAAAGGACAAATTCCAAGTAAAAGTGGCATGCTCTCTCTCCCTCTCTCCAGCTAATCTCCGCAGTGATCTTTGCATCATCTCCGCCTCTGGCTCCAGAATAGTCTCCGCGTGACGTCGCCGACCCCATTCCTCGCCATTACCTCGCCGGGTTCGTGCTCCTGCCTCAATTTTAGGGTTTCCGAGGGTTTGTTGGTGATTTTCTTCTCCCTAATCTGGTCGCCCGGCGTTTTGGATCGGATCGAGAATCCAGAATTGCTTGAGTCCCCAGTGGCCAGCTTCATGCTGGCAATCCTTGCTGGGGATGAAGTCGGCCTTGGTGGGAGGTAAGGGTGGCTGAAGGAGAGGTTGGGGTTGGCTCAGAACTCACTGGTGGAGTCGTCGAGCTGCATGATCTCGACGCAGTTGGTGATGGCGGCAGGTGGTGCAGGGGGGCTGGCAATGGCGGTGAGTTACTTCTTGTCACGGTTGATACCCCAGTGCAATTCATGGCATAGGTGTGCCAGGGGCTTCGTACGTGTAGATCTCTGACCGTTGCTAGTGCTCGTTGGAGACGTTATGGTTCGAATCGTTGCTTGCCCAGTGGCTGGCAAATGTCCCAGCCCGTCGGCAATCGCCAGACTTTGAAGGAATAAAAAGGAAAAGAAAGAAAGAAAAATAATTTTTTTTTCTTAAAATTGCAAACTCGTTGATTAAATTGGATTGCATTGGAGTATTTTAGTAATATAATATTTTAAAGAGATTATAGAAATAAGTTTTCCTAAGTTTGATTAAATATGAAAGTGTTTTAGGAATATAAATTGGATATAATTCAATTTGGGTATGAATATGATCAAACGGGCCAAATGATTATATTTAGATCGAACCATCAATGTTCGACCTGAACTCTATCTGACCCACCCACGGGTCTAATTATGACACAAATATTCTTAAATTTTTCGTGTTATCAAAAACCTTTAATTTATTTTTTATGACACAAATATTTTATTTTTTTGTGTCCAAGAAAAATCCAAATTTATAAACTTGTGATATTTATACTTCTAATTCAATTCTATCTAAAGTAAATTTGCCATACTAGTATAAAAAAAGTTCATAGTATTTATGTCTCAATATGTATAGTTTTTTCTTCTTTTTTTTATCGTTCCTACTCTATTTCTACTCTAACTCTTATTTTCAGAGTTTTATCCTACTTCGTTGCAGGACATGAGAATCGAAATCCACACTTGAAATTAAATTATCTCCACCCAATCTCTCCTAATAATGTGGGGCGAAACCTCACCTCCTCCTTCCAAGTTGGAAGGGTGGCACTCAACAGTTCAATATGTTTAGTGTATATATATATTATTGTAGTATAAACCCTTTTTAGAAAATATGAAGAAAAAAGGAAAATTTGAAACCCAAATCTGGGAGTAGTGCCAGACGACGCAGTTTCGATGCAGAGAGAGGAGCTCAGACAGAAAACCACCCTATGCCTACCGCTCCCATGTCCGTCCTCACCGTTTCCAGGAGCCACCCACTAAAATTAAAAACCATTAACGATCCACGAAAATCCTTGGGACTGGCGGTGCGCGTACGACGTTCCATCCCATCCCATTTATAAATGCACAAAAAAGCTGCAGCGCCAATTCGTGGCCTTGAAGTTCGCCTGCGCTCGGTGGTGATTCCCCCCTTCAGATCCAAATCTCGCAGTCAAACCGAAAACTCCATTCCTTCTGCACGAGAAAAGACGCCCCAACTCACGCCCCCTTCGATCCCAAGCGACTGTGATCTTTTCCCAATTTTGAGTGCGTGTAAAGCACCTTTTTCTCTCCCCTAGAATCTTGATTCGCCTTAAAGCATCCCCATTTGCCCACGCGGTTTGCTTCTCTTTAAGTCCCGTATACTTGGGTTGGATATACAGGGTGAAGTTTGTCGTCATCTGGGTAAGTTCTGTTTCCCTCTGAATCTCGCCCTCTGAGTAGATCTCTGTATGTGTCGATGTAGATATGTTGGATTTTCTTGATTGCCCCGGGTTTTTGCTCGAGTGAGATCTGCTTATCCGCATTTTGTTTGATTCGGTGATGGTGGAGTGGGTTTTGTGAATGTTGGGTGTGTTGCGGTAGCTTCGGCGTACTTGGAAATGCGGGTTTTGTTCGGCTTCTTGATTGGGCTTGATCGGGACTGTCGGTGGTGCGAATGTTGATGTGGTTGGTATTTCAAGGAACTTGCATACTTGTGTTGTAGATTCATGTTCTTCCTGTGCGTTTTGGTCAGTTTGGATATCACTGTAGATTTGAAGTGGGTTGTCTTTGAAATGCATATTGAGGATGGTTTTGGTTACGCCTAGTAGCTCTTATTGTATATTTCGAGTGAAAATCTGTCTATTTTCACGTTTCTTCCCTGTGCTGTGAAGTTTGTGAGTCTAGCTCGCAAAGATGGACTACCAAAGCTAAATCGTCATGAAGTTGTTGCGAAGTCCCTGAAAATGCAAACTATTTATCGGTTTTGTGTTATTGGGCTGGTTTTTGCAGGCGAATAATCTCGAGATTGAAGAGGATTCAAGATGTTTAGGCTTTCACCTCGCAGAAGTCAGAGGTCAAAAGGCTTCAAGGTTAAGCATGCTTTGCAGATCCTCCTTCTGCTGGGCATCTGCATCTGGCTTCTGTACCAAGTGAGGCATTCACAGAATAAGAAGGTGGAGTATGACCGAAGTGCAAAAGCAGCAAACGATATTGTGAAATTTGGTAGAAAAGATCTCAATCCTCAAGTGGAGGAAACTCCTGTTAGAGACGTCGGCACTAAGGAGGATGAAGAAGAGGACGAAAATAGGAATGATGAAGATCAAAGCAAGTCCGAAGAGAGTCTTGGCTTAGGGGGTAATAGTAATGACGAGATTCAAGAGCATCAAGATCAATCTGGGGTTGGATCTGAGAATAGAGAGGATTCCTTGGATGCTGAGAAGGCGAGGGAGGAAAGGACGGGGGATCTGAATGAAGTGAGCAAAGAGAAAGAAGACGCTGAACCCCAAGACAGGAAGGATGAGATGGAAGGTAGGGAAAAGGTGAATGGTGAGGTTGCAGAAAACAACAGTGCTGCAGAGGAAAGTGTAGAGGATGGCCAACAAAAGGAAAGTAAAGAGGAAGGGGAAGGTAAAGAAAACCAGACCGAAGAGGGCAAAATTGAAGAAGTGAGTTCTTCAGATAATCAGGTTGATGATGGAAATGGAGAGCATAATGCGGGAGCAAGGGAGGAACACTACAAAGGGGATGATGCTTCTAGTGCAGTTGCGCATGAATCTGATAATGCGGTAACCAGTGACAAGCAAGATAATTTGGAACATTCTGACAAGCAAGAGAAGTCAGAACATGAAGAAAAAAAGTATGAAGAGAATAAATCAGATACCACTGAAGTTGCTGAGGATCATCAAATTGAAACAGTTCGGCTCAGTGAAAATAATACCACTGAGAATACAGTTTCTTCTGATGCAGAAGTCCAAAAGGAGGGTTCAGCTGATGGTAATCAGGAGGATTCAAAGGATAATACCCACCATAGCTCCAGTGAAGCAAGAGAATCTGATGAAGTGAAGACAGAAACAACGGAATTGGCACAGCAGGACAATACAGAATTCAAAGAAACAACCGGACAAGACAGTGCTGCCCAACAAAATGAAGAAACAAATCATAAAGAATCTAATCAAGATTCTACCCAGCAAGATGTACAGTCTGAGAAAACCGATTCAGGGGCCAGCAATGAGCATTCAACGCCTTCCACTACAAGTGATGATGGAGTGGGTGGTGCGACAGGACAAGATACTGCTGCCCACCAAAATGAAGATACTATTCATAAAGAATCTAATGAAGATTCTACCCAACAAGATGTACAGTCTGAGAAAGCCGATTCAGGGGCTAGCGATGAGCATTCCACTTCTGGAGCGACCCCTTCCACTACAAGTGATAATGGAGGTGGAGATAACGGTGGATTTGCCGATTCTTCTGGAAATTCTGAACAAAGTGTTGAAAACAATGGATCAGAGGAGAAAAAGGATGGTGCTCAAGGCGAAAATGCCCAAGATAGTGTTGAAACGGAAAAAGTACAGGAGAATGTTATGACATTGAAACAAGACGAGAATTCAGATGGCGGTGCCAAGGAAGGTGGTGGTGATTCTTCGGATTCCTCAACTCAGCAAGGAAACAATGGATCCTCGGATAACAATAATGCTGAAACAGGCCAGAGTGAGAATGCCACCAATGATCAGAGCAATGCGGAAGAAAATGCGAAACCAAAGGACAATACAGTTGCTGGTCAAATAGAAGGAGTTAGCTCTAGCGATTCTGTGAACCATCAAGAGAATAATGATGCATCCTCGAACATGAATGATAACAACAACGCTGGCTCTAACGGCAATGGTGATGCTGGTCAGCAAAATTCCTCAAACTCTGAAGAACAGAAAGAAGCAAACACTAATAGTGGTGCTGATGCGGCCCAGACCAATTCCGTTGATCCATCAATCTCTCAGGAAATGAAAGAAACCCGGACAGATTTGGAGACCCTACCTGACACAGGGAATGAAGGTACTAACAGTAAGGATGCAGCAGCAGAGTGAGGTCAAGTTTCCGGTGAAGTTGGTTTCCGTCTATTGATTCTATTCTAGGCGATCGCTTTTGTATTACTATTTTTTTAAGGTTGGTCGAGCAACTGTAAGGTTCTTTGTACGTTTTTGTGCCTTGTGGATGCAATGTGATATGATTACCAAGTCTCTTTGTAACTCTAGTTTGAGGAAGTTAGGAAAAGTTCGCAATAATCTGCGATATCAATGCTATAATCTTTGTTTGTCATTGGTACTTTTCTGAGGTTTCTCATAAGTTTGTGCACCTTATTTTGAGTCCTGAAACTTGTATAAATCAAAACGTATTTAGTGCAAGGCACCTCCGTTGCCAACTTTCCGGGAAAAGGTGTTGGTTGACTGCTTAATTGGTTTGCTGAGGCTCTTTTGACTGTGTTTATAATCAGCTTGACTTCTTTGCATTTTGTCATCTCATAAGTTATGGTGATCTCATGTTTTTAGTTTTCTCTTTTCCCTGGCCAGAAGTATTTTATAGTGTTTTGCTCTCGAGAAAAAAGGAGAAAAGTTGCATTTATCACTTTGACATCAGTAAGTTTGCACTGTTTGTGTGAACTTATCTGGGTTTGTCCATGGATTTTGGCTTTTGACTGTGTAGTTATGGCTTCACAAGTTGGTGAGGTGCTGAAAGAGCTCTGGGTACCAAACTATACGCGTACAAACATTTACCATTTATGTTGAAGTAGATGTGGCTCTAGTTGAAGATAAGGGAGGCTTGGTGTAGACGATTTAGTCATGTTGAGCGAGGGCTTTCGCATGCTTGACTGGAGATGTGATCAGGATAGGAAGACATGCGCCAGAAGGCATTAGGGAATACCTGGAAAGACATGGAGATAGAGTACCCAGACTTACAGAGAGCTTGATGCAGAGTTGACCACAAGGGTGCAAAAGGATTAGTTCAAGTGGCTCAACTGACATAGTAGAATACGGCTATGTTGCTTTTGTTGCATGTGATTACATGTACAACGGGGGCTAATTCTTGACAAACAGGAGCTAATTCTAGGATTATACGGGAATGTCACAATACATGTAGAGGAAAGTTAGAAGAAATCGTTGGTTGTTGTTTCTCTCTCAATTCAAATTTTCCGACTTTTGATGGTAGTTGAAATTCAGTTGGAAAACTTGGGCAGTCTTTGCTCCTGGAATTTCAGGCTGTGTATATAAATCAACATCACAATGTTTTATCTGGACTTGTTTTTATCATTAATCTGGTTCCTAGCATGATTCCTGAGCACGAGCAAAAATTATTATTTTTAAACAAAAAGCCTCGGAGGGGCGATGGGTACTAGTCATCCCCCTCTTGGTCCTACCATAGGAGTATATAAATTATGAAATATTCTGGTTTAGCCGTGATGGCTCCGCATCAACTGCGATCGGAAATCTGAGTTTGGCAAAAACGAGCAAAGAATTGGAATCCTCTGCTAGTGAGATGATATACATGCTTGCCGAAATTCTAGCGCACATGATACAATACAATGCAGACACTAAGTAAAAACAAGGTAACAAAACGATCTAGTTGGTTATGTCTCCGAGAAAGTTTTACTTACTAGATATTATATTCACCCAAATCGATCATGACATGATAAGTCTCATGAATTTTCTTATTTTCTTTCAAATTCAACAAAGCCGACATTGAGTAAGTGTTTTTGATGGATAGAAATGTCATTCTAAGCGCTCCGTTCGTTTCGCGGAAAATAATTTATAAGAAAACATTTTTCGGATTTTTCAACATTTGTTTTATGGAAAATGAATTCATTGGGAAAGTGTTCTTCATGAAAGGAAAAAAGTATATTCTAAACTAGGGAAAAATATTTTCCACTTTTGAAAAGTGAAAAACATTTTCCTCATTTAATTTCTCATATCTCAC
Source organism: Eucalyptus albens (assembly GCA_014182695.1). NCBI lineage: Eukaryota > Viridiplantae > Streptophyta > Magnoliopsida > Myrtales > Myrtaceae > Eucalyptus > Eucalyptus albens. The sequence goes on along the minus strand of CM024654.1, from coordinate 21,208,371 downwards.
ACATCTACAAACCCTCACTTCCTCCTCCCCTTTCTTCTTATTATTTTCTTTTTTTATTTGAATGATTTTTTATTCGAATTATTTTTAATTTCTTTTTTTCTTTTCTTTTTATTTTCTTTGTTTTCCATCTTCTTCTTTCTTGGCTAGTCATCAATCGTCATTAGGCGAACCTTAAGCTCGTCGATCTGGCAAACCTCGAGCTCGACGTTCATGCTCGCCAATCTAGTGAGCGGCTTACCGATCACCGAAAAATATTTTCCGAAACATTTTCAAGTTTTGGCCAAACACTAGAAAATATTGTTATTTTCTTGAAAAATGAATTCTGACAAAATATTTTCTAGAAATTACTCGTTTTCTACTAAACGAACGGACCTAAGTGGAACTAGAAGCTTCTCTATTCTTTTTTCGTGAATGAAACCGCTCGCAGTATCTCATCACTCTTTCAAGTTCCAAAGGAACTACACATGTATGCACAAGGTGATTGGCTTATTCAAAGATCCAATGTTGCTTTGTCCAATAACTAGGTAAATGTTCATTTTGCATGTAGCGTTTCTCATGATTAATTTGTGTCCTGAGATGTTAATTAGCTCGTCATCAGGTTTTATGCTGCAAAGAATAATATTAAGGCTCCGCTCGACTCCATCTTCCTCTCTCACCTAACGAGCCTGTAGTTGAACTGTGATCTCCAGCCGGACCCCCTATGCCCCATGGTGCTTCAAGCCAACCATGGCTGTCGGCTAAAGTCAACACAGCCACTCCCGTCGCGTCACCACTCCACCATCAAAAGAATTGTGATCGTTACAAGCCTAGATTGAGGCTCGAAGATTGAGGCTCAAAGTGAGCCCGAGCCGCCATCTCGGCTTGGCCTTGGATCTGGGTAGACCTGAGGCAGACAAATAGGATGCCTAGATCGAAGGTTGAGCTGGGCCGGCGAAGGCCATAGCTGGTCAGCGCAACATTGGCAACCGTCCTCGTCCCCCAGCCTCGACTATTGTAGGTGGGAAGGGGGAACAGGGGAGAGTTAGAGACAAGTACGGAGAGATCCCAGGCAACTCGGTGGTCCCCATTGTACTCCTAGGAAATACTGACGAATTGTCTGCGAGGTTGGGGCAAGGGAAGGCGGATGGTGGTATGAATCTCAACCCGTCAACCATATCTACTTGAGGGAAAACAATTTATTGATAACAAATCCAGGAATTCAAAGTGAAAACAATCCACCACATCCATCAAACTTTATTGAACTATCAGGGGAAATGTGATGAACAGAGAAACAAGATCCTGAAAGGAAAAGGAAATTCCCAATAACATGAGCCGCACACCGCATATAGACTCACGGCAATGGTTCTTGCATTGAAACTCAAGATGTCTGGGCAAAGGAATTAGCTAAGCAAGGGTGACTTCCGAACTTAATGGTGCTTAACTTCAAAAAGTCCATCGGGACCTGCAAACCCAATAAAAATACCGTAAGACAAAAGTACACACTAGGATTCCTGAATCAAGACACGGAAAAGGGGTGACCATCTCTGCAGCCATGCCACATTATTCATTTGACAAGAACAGAGACTACACTACCAAAAAAAAAAGATGGCTAAATCCTCCGTACAAATGAAAAAATTCAGGTTTAAGGTAGTTAGAGACCCTTCACATCAACAGGACAAATTGAAAACTTCAATGAAGCAATAAAGAAACAGAAAAATGCATTCTCGTGTACATGCATTATTTATCCAGCTTCTAACAATCTTTTGAAACAATGTCCCTGCACATGCACATCTACGCACCCATCAAGGTCCTGATAAGTGAAAATCAGGATTCCAAGACAACTATTATTCCGTCTGTCGCTGTCACAAGGATCAAAGAAAGAAAGATATGGAAATCGTTGGAGAATAGTCAAATGCTTCTATCTCAAAGCATTACACAGAGTAATATATCCAAAGCTCGGATTCCAAGTTTCCCAATGTTGTTCTTACTGACCAAATCACCAGCTGAGAAAACTCCAATAATTTGATATACAACCAAAAGGTTGGGAGCTGGGGGTGGTTTTGGAAGCGCTGAGTTCATTCCAATATTACTTTCAAAGATAAGAAGTCAAACCAATCTGCCAAGAAATATAGATTCAATTTGCCATCACATAAGACGACCTGGTGAATGTTTTGATTTTCAGTTACTAAGAAGTTTTCCACATTCAAGTCAACAATGTTTAATCTGATAACCTAGATAGAACTATTCGGACGTTCAATCAGATTATAAGATCAGATCAAAGTCCATATCATAAGTTGTAGCAGCAAAGAAACGGAATATTATCACAGATGGATGTGTAACATTTTCTGTGTACGTGCATTCAATGCTCAACAATGCAAATTTGTGTGAGCATGTGCATGCAGGGCGCTTGTGTGTGTGCAGATGAGCATGCGCACATGTGCATTTGTGAGGCATTTTTGAAAGAGTAAGGCAAGTTTGAGTTAAGGACAAGGATCACACTTAAAGTATGCAAGATTGCACAGCTGGAAAGGGATAGATTTCAGTATATAGTCCAAGCAATATTAGCAGAAGAGGTGTTCATTGAGTAACAAAGATAAAATATCTCTCAGTTTATGCAGAAAGGAGCATGAGGGGAGATCTGGAGCTTGGTATATGACTTCATCAATCAATGAAACAGATGCACCAAAGAAGAATTGCCATAATGACAACCTAAGTATTTTTAAGACTGGATTGATTCTCATCCCTAGCAGGAAGAGTTGGTTTAGTATTATCTGACTATTCAATTTAATGACCACAAGAATAGTTGCTTCAACCAGACAGATTCATGCAGAATAGATGTTAAGTTCATTTTGGCTTCACGGACATGAAGACAGGCCCTGTTGTAGGAGAAGAAATGAAGGAAAAAAGAGTTTAACAGAAACTACTACCAGTGAAAGATCAACCTTCCAACTACTTATCCTACAGTTAATCTCAACACAAATAACACTTTTGTTGATCTGCTGAGGACGTACAATCTACCTGATTTCGATTTACCATCTGACACAACTACGCAACTCTTTTTTGTTAGAGAAGTAGGGAGGCCAGAGAAGTAATGCGATAAAAAATGTATTGAATCCCTAAGATCCTATTAAACTCAGTAATAGGGATTCATAACCAAACACCAATTACAAGCAGTAAATAATTCAGGAGGACGTCAAAATCTCAAGCAAGATATAAGCACTTCTGTATACCTTCCCCCGATCCAGTGCCTTCTTTTTTGTCAGTCTTTAGAGAAAAAGAAAACACCTATCACTGTAGACCACTTTTGTTAAAATGTGCCCCAATGGCACTTGCAAAGATGCCGTTTACAGAAAGTTTCCATTTTCCAATGTACTATTTTTCTTGCATTTTGTTAATGACACCTTGGAAATTAAAGTATTCCTATTAAGTATGCTTGACAAGTACCCAGGAGACACTCGTAAAGCCTAATGTAAAAAGTAAAAATCCAAGAGAAAGTGTGAGGATGGGGGAAAAACAAAGAGCTAAGCATGCTAAACAAGATAGTCTTAATAAGTAACCAAAACCTTGTGGCTAGTTTTGCTATCACAGTATCAGTTGAAAAGATCCAACTGGATAACAGGTAGTCTAACTTCTAAAAATAACAACTCATGCACATTCAATTTCAAGATATCAGTCTGACAAACCGACAACTTAGTTCTTATGGTGCATCCAACTAAACAATTGGGAACTGCAATTGAGACTTCATAACTAAATGTTAGCTTTCTGGGAAGATAAGGCTACAAATTACTTGCTTCGCAAAGTTGACACTTTCAATAACCACAAACTTTTCCAGTTGCAGACACTATGGCTATACTTATGAGACACGATATCATAACCACTCAAAATTTAGCCCAACAACATTTACTTCAATGAACTGGCATATTACATGATCCTTCAAGCCTAGACTGAGATTCCAAGGAGTATAGCAATGCTCTGAGCAAGGCAGAGTATCGCCAGAACGAACAAAACCACCCATAATTGCACAGGGAGGCAACCTAAGAGATAACAATCAACCCAGTTTCGATTTTTCTAAGCATCTAAGAAATGATATCTGGTCAGCATAATACTCTTCACTGAAGACTTGTTCCCTTTCTCCACGACAAAACTGAAACAAGTAATGTGTCCCAGAGTAGCTACATCACCCATCATCTATTTACATATCTTTGGTCCCATTTCCATTTTCACTTTCGCAGTAAACATCAACCTAATTGCTAGTAACAGACAGCTTAATTTGCCTCAACATTTCCTAGAATATCAGTTCACTTGTGCTGAAATGGTGACTTCACTTCTAGGTATCCCTTGTACATGATATCAAAACTTAGTTTCAACAATCAGATTTAAAAAAGCAAAAACCTATGGTTCGACATATACAATGGTGAAAGTTAAACAGCATGTGCCTAATCTTGGGATATTCTGTAGACGAGGAATAAAAAATGTAAGGTTTCCAATAAAAAGCCAATCAAACAAAAAACAGATATTCTAATATACAATCTGACAAACAGTTAAAAGTATATAGGGCCATGTAGGTGCTAATAAGACAATACACATAAAGCAGAGCCATATTTGATAAGACACATTCAGACATCAGGTCTGCACACGAGTTACCATATCAGAAAGAATTAGATAAATTTAGCAACACAAGGAATCATACATACCCCATGGAAACTCTTTATTGCGGATGTGCAAGTATGGGTATGGCTGCAAAACATGCCAAGGAAACAGACTCGGTAAGCCCCACCACAACTATATTCAATTGAGAAACAAAAAGAGAAGTGCTTTGCAAAATTGATCTTTGAGAAGAAAAAGCCCTAAATAAGCATAAGAAAGAACTAATAGCAGGAACTGAAAGTTGCCCAACTGCTTTTGTCAAATATATGAGACTCTAGAAACCCAAAAAAAGAGTACAATAGGCACCGCAGGAGTTGATTTCTAGGAAAGAACACTTACGGCAGGCTCTTCATGATGAGGATGCCCCTTGGACAGGTTATAAATCGCCAAAATCGTGCACGTCACAATACCCGCATATGTTATCTTCTCCCACTTTGCCGTCTCATCTGTTAAAACAAAAATTAGTAAAACCGAATTCATCATCAAGCACCGTAGCCCAAAATCACAATGGCTTCAGACAACAGGCTGCCATCCATCATTTTCTACAATCAAGTAGAAACCTTTCAACTTCAAATTTCTGTAAAGGAACCATTTTTACTACACCCCAGAATTTCTAGATTTGCAGACCACATTCTTCAATCTAACATTTTCTCATAAAAGAAAATGCCAAGAAAACGAGAACCATGGAAAAAAGCCCCGCTTTCAAATGTCAATCACAAGGTCCCTAATTCCACCACTCAAATGAAGTTCATTCACCAAACAATCTTCATCGCAGCTTCAGCAGCATAAAGGGATCATCTAGACATCTCCACTGCATGAATAAAAGGCAATTCAACTACAGCGACCCGTAACCCTAAAATCAAATCGAGCCCACGCCACGAATCAAGCTGTGGAACGGCCCCCCGAGCGAAAGGTGGATTAAGCAGCACCAAGAACTCGACAATCGAACCCAGAATCAACGAATCAGCACCAAAACAACACCAAATCCATCCGAACAACGATTTAACATAAGGGGCAGAGAGAGAGAGAGAGAGAGGAGCGTACGCGCGTCGTCATGAGCAGAGGAAGCGAAGTTGCGCTTGGGCACGGAGGAGGGACGGGCGCCACCGCGGAGGGAGCTGCGGAGGAGAGCAGATCGCACCATAGCCATCGCCATTTCTTTCTCAAACCCTCTCGCTGGAAAACCACTTTGAGACGGCCCCCAGGTTGGCTGTCTCCTCTTATTTATACTGGTCTTTGCAATTGCAATAGAAGATGATACATTGTTTTCTATGATGTTTGCTAAGCAATTGTTGACCGATCAAAATTAGCAAAAATTGTAGATTTTTTAATATTTTAAAAGTTGTCTTTTTCTTGACATGAATCACCACGCTCAAGTTTATTCCGTGAAAAATAAATAATAAAGAAAAATGATTTTCTTGAAAGTATTTTTTCAAAATTATGGTTACTTTTCATTCATTTGATGATACATGATCGGTCTTGTTGAAAAATGATTTCTATTTTATGACTTTATTTTAGACAATTTTTTTTTTTGAATTTTTGGATATATTTATTTATTTATTTATTTATTTTTAAAAATCAAATTTTTTATTTTTTTCTTTGTTAAAAAGCGAACTTTTAATTATTTTTAAATTTTCTTTTTTCTTTTCTTTCCTTTTCTTCCCCCTCCACCTCGATCGAGCGATGATGACCGCAAGTGAGCCATGAGCTCGCTTGGATTTGGCAAGCCTCAATCTCACCAAGATCAACCAAGCCGCAAGTTTAGCCAGCTCAGCCAAGTTGAGCTCACCCGAATTAGCCGAGCCATGAGCTTGTCGAGTAGCGTCGTGGCTAGTCACTAAAGGCGCGCGACACAACGCTTCTATTCTTGGGAAGAGGTATTTTTTTTTTTTTTTTAAAGAAATAATTCTTGTTTATTTCAGCTATGGGGAACAATTTACGAGTAAAAGAACCTTGTTTGGTAACGACACAAAATTTCTACTTGAAATAGAAAAAGAATATAAATGCGTTTAGTAACGATACAAAATTTTCTACTCTTTGAATAAAAAAAAAGGAATAGAAATGCGTTTGGTAACGCAACAATTTCTTTTTGTATTTATTCATTTTGTATTATTGGTGAAGGATTGCCGCCGCTCGCGTCGCCGCCGCTCGCCTCCGCCGCCGGCGGTCGTGCGCAGCGGCGACTAGCGGTTCGGCAGCGGAGGCGGGCGGCAACAAGCGATGGCGGGCGACGACAGCGAGCGGCGGTACCCGGCGACCAGCGGTGGCGGCGACAGGTGGTGGCGGTAAGTGCCGAGCGGTGGCCGGCGAGCAGCGCCGCGAAAGCGGCGGCCAGGCGATCGGCAACCGACAATCGGCAACCGATGGCGACGGCGGCGGTCAACAACCGACGACCACCGACCACCGACCACCGACCGATGGCGGTGACGGCGGCTGGAGATCGGCGACCCGTGGCGGCGGCGGCGACCGACGACCGGGGCGGCGACGGTAGGCGGTGGCTCTAGGCGGTTGACGGTGGTCACGGCAAGAAAAGGAAATAAAAGAAAAATAAAAAAGAAAATAAGTTTATTTCTAGAAATTGTTTCCTAAAACAAAGAAGAACTTTTTTTGCTTCTCAAAATTGTTCTCGGGAACAAAAATTAGAGAAATTGTTCCCGAGAACAAATGTTTTACTAATTATTCTTTTTTTCTTCCTAACAAAAGAACAGAAATTTGGAGAAACATGGCGTTACCATGCGCTACCTAACCACCACTAAGCCATGTGGTTGGTGAATAAAGAAGGATTTTATGCTTTAGTAGGAAAACATTTTATGTTAACTATGATAACTTTTGGAAAATTTTTCTAGTTCTCCTAAAGGGGAAATCATTTTCCTCAATTTATGCTTTGGTAGGAAAAATAATTTTGTTGACTTTTTTTTTCCTAAACAAACCAAATGCCAACAAATGAGGATAATATTTTTCCCAAAAAATGATTTCAGTGAAACAAACCGTAACATCCTCAATTCCGACCTCGTGAGGATTGGCCATAAGGTCTTAAAAGGATCAATCATGGGGTATTGGTCATGGATCAATCGGTTCGATTGGCAAGGAATCTCGGATCGGTCACGACTGACCGATCGATCAATCGGTCACAAATTGGTCGAGATGTCAGCCGTGAATTTCTACCGACCATACCAATGGGATAGGATCACTAGTTCATAAGATGACTTTTTAATCATGAGAATTGGTCACGGAATGATTTTGTACCGGAGGATGGTCATGGGTCGATCCGACCGGTCGCAGTTTTTGGTCGCGAGTGATTTCGCCTAGTTATACACTGATGCACGGACAATCCGAATTGACCAAATGCGATTTCCTTCCAACCAAAAATGCATCATTCAATATTTAATTCTTAATGATCAGAACGGAATATTGAATTAGTGATATCCAATCCTGGTTTGGTAATGCACCAACCATAAACTCTACTAGTGGATTGGATGTCAATCAGAATGAGCCCAAGGATAGACTCGGCTATTCCATCACTTATTTTAAGGTCCATGGGTGCCTTGGCTTTGTGCTAGGCCATGGGTAGCCTTAGGATAGGTCTCAAACCAATTAAAGGACAACCGACCCTATTGGTTGACCGACCATCCAAATGAATGGTTTGGGCAAGTATGAGGTGCGGTGGCCAAACCTTGGTGTACATGATTCAGTATTTTGAGATGTACCAAATGATCTCTTCCCCGGCCCTGAAATCAACCTGGATGATAGACTTTTCTAGATTGCCTTCTTGAAGAAGGAAAATTTGCCTTCTTAAAGAAGGAAAGGAAAGTGGAAATAAAACTCTAGAATTCCTTCATGAAGAAAGTGAGGTGTCCATTTGAAAAGTCAAAAGTCATGATGGCAGCAAAATATCTTTGGATATTCTGGAAAAATGTGATGTATATGTGGACCAATTGGAACACGCTACATGAGCCCTCATTATGATAGAATATTCTAGAACCCTCGAGTTGACACTATCATCATTAGACTTCATTAAATGCCCATTAAATGCAGGGTATTGGTGGACCAATGAGAGAATGATTAACAGGCTATAATTGATGACGCCTAGGAGCTTAGATTACCAAGTAAGGCATTTAGCTTGGCCAACTCATCCTCTAGGCATAACCATGAGGTAAGGTACGCTTGCCACCCAAGGAAAGTAGGCGGGGACATTTGGAAACGTTGGAGAGGACCGCTTGGCTTGGTAATTATGTCTCAAAGGGCTATAAATAGGAGGAACACTCCCATTTTCCTCACTTGCCTTCCATTTTCTCTACCCTACTTCTCCTAGAACACCCCTCCTCCCTCCTCACACTCTCTCTCTTTCAACCTCAAGGCAAGCTACCCATCTTGAAAGGCTTTGGTTTCTACATAAATAGGATGCCGGGTCCAAGTCTCGCTTGGTGTGAGGATTGCCTAAGGCCACAAGGTCTTAAATCAACATTGAGGCGTGTCAATTCTATGCCTTATTTAGTATTGGGGATCACCCAAATCCATGAGGTCTTGGTAAGGCACCAAGGCATGCCGACTTCCATAGTTCAAACCGATGCAGGGACTTAGTGCTTAGCGTTGAATGAAACCGCGAGTTGAGGGCCATCCTTGGTACATGTGCATCCACGTCGGGTCAGAGCCAAGGTTCGTCGAGCTTGGGATTGTTACTTAAGCGAGGTGTACCCAAGCCTCGAGGTCTTGGATCGATATTGAGGTGTACCGTTTCCGAGCCTCATCCAGTACGAGGATCGGCGCTAAGTGATTGATTCAAGTTACGGATCAAAGGTCATTCCTGACATATTTGCTAGCCAAGTATAAGAAATTCATGACACACGCGAATGAATGAGCACACCTTTAGGCCATGCATGCATTGGCTAAGAGAATAGATAAGAACTAGCTTGTTTGATGCATTTATGCATGCATTTAAAGAGGAAAAAGCATCCGTCGCCACACAATGTTGGCAGCGATGCTTCGTTCATTGAAAGGGAAGCCTCAGTTGATCCTAGATGCCCTAATTGAGTTAGGATGCCGGGGTCTTGAACTCGGAAGTCTCGGGAAGCTAGCCTCGAGAAGCCTCAGTTGAGTTGAGATGCCCTGATTGAGCCAGGAAGCCCAGTAAGAAGCCAGAAGCCCTAGTCTAGCCAAGAGGGCCTGGTTGAGCCAAGACGACGATAAATGAATTTGCATGAATGTCAGTTATGCATGAGCATGATATGTTGGTATGTTAATTGATAAGCCGATGGTAGTTTTTGGCATGGATGGCATGTGTTTATATAAAGCATGACATATGATTTGCAATTAATCTGTTATCGGCACTGTTTGCGAGTATTGTGCTTGTTAAGCTTTGATAATGAGATGCTTTCCCAGTAGAGAATTATGAATTTTACTTACTGAGTTTCCCCAAAACTCATCCCTCATCTCTTAGTCTTGTAGGAATGGAAGTCTCTCATCAATTTTGGGAGCTATAGTCGCGCTAGAGGAGATAGGATTTCCCCTTGCCTATGTGGAAAGCTATTACTGTTATAATATAAGTCAGTGTGTTCAGTGTGATGTATGTCCCAATCTTCTAGCCTATGTCCGGGGAGTTGTTTGTTCACATTTCCGCATGTGCATGATAACAAGATAAAAAGAATTGGGACGGTGACGAGCCTGGGACGTTGCGAAAATAACCCTTACTGCTCATGACCCTGGGGATAGAGTTGGGGTCATGTCACAAACGGACTAATAGGTTTCATTTATTTCATGAAGAGTAAATGATTTGAAAATCATTTTCTAAAAATAATTATTTATATTGCTAGAAATAATAAGTCAATCATTGACAATAATTTCCATCTAAATGTCTTCGGGACGATAAATACACATTCATTTTTATAAGTAATATAAGTGATTATTTTTATGAAAATATTTTTAAATCTTTCATATTCAGTGAAATAAGCAAAGCCTTAATATTTCTAAATTATTAACTTTTTAAAAGAATGACGGCTCAAAATTTCCCTCATCTTTAGGTCAGTTTGCAATAGCCTTTGAAATTTGCAAAATTAATCCCAATCCCCTCTCTCCCTCACCCTCTTTATCTCTTCCACTTCCAAAAGGGAGGGATTTGACCTAAATCTTCCCTTCCCCGCCTAGTTATTTTTCCTTATATTTCCTTTGTTTATTCTCTTACTCTCTCCATCTAGTTTTAGATTTGTGAGCTTTGCTCTCCCAATCTTATATCTATAGGCTTTTTCTCCGATCTAATTCTAGATTTTATAGTTTTAAATAATAAGTATTCAATTTCCAATTTAAATGGTGTTCACAATAACTTCGACATCAAATCTTTGCTCATTCAACATGTTTTATTGCACAACAAAAAATTATAGACGTGAGTTGATGTGATTGATTTTTCTATTAAAATTTATTTAGTTGTACACTTTTTTGTAGGGATGATCGATTCCCGATTTGGCCGGTTTCATTTAGGAATCTAGAACTAGACCGAGAGAATCGGTTCCCAATTTTTGGGACCAAAGACTAGACCGAGAACTAGTCATTTAGCCCAAAAAAATAAAAAATGAAAATACTAGAGTTGTTCTATTTTAAGGTTTATTGTTATTTTAAACAAATAAAATTATATATTTTTGAAAAAAAAAAGGTCGGTTCGATTTCTCCCAGAACTAGGAATCGGACCAAAATTCATCACTTCCATTTTTATAGAATTGGGAACTAGACTAACGCCCTAAGAACTAGACCAGATAAAAAAAAAAATCTTTTTATTTTCCCCATCTCCTGAATATTCTCCATTGATTTTATCGCCTATTGCTAAAGATAAGATTGCAATGCGATTTTCTCAAATTCCAAAATCCATCATAATATCATATCAAATCTCCATTTCTTATAAGATAATTAATTAAAAAAACAATGGACTCGGGCTAATTTGCTCCATTCGTGGGCCTAGTCCATTTGTCAATTTAAAGCTCAAAACCACAAATTCGAACCCATCCGCCACTGTTCTAATAAATAAATGCAAAAATGCAAATTAAAAATAAATACACCTAAATTTATATGCTATGCAATTAATATTCTTTCAGGGATAAAATTAACTCATAATTTTCTATGCAATAAATAAATGATCGGATCGCAAAATTTAGGTGTCAACACCCCGCTTCATTCCCTTTTTGTCCTGCTGCTACCCACCGAATCAATGCCACCTCTAGTTGTTCCTTTCATCATTTCAGCCACTCATGATTCCAAGTGTCACTTACCAGCGAATGAAATCCTTTCGCACGCCTACAACCACAAGCTCCTTTCGCCTTCATTTGCTGCCACAGTCCAACCCATCTCGTGTTGCCTTCACGCCATCAACGGCCCATCTGCTCCACGTTCCCACGAGCCCAGCACCCATGCATCCTCAGCATCACGGCAGCCCACACGTTCCAACGCAGCGTTCACAAGTCTCTGCCCCTCTTGAAGCCAACCTAGTTTTCCCCTCTGCCGTTGCCATGCCACCAAGGTCAGCCCAGCCCACAAGCTGCAGCTCTATTAAGCCGAGCCCAATAGTTTTGCTATGGGCAAGGCTTTTGGCCTCGGTTTGGTCTCCTTCGGCGCCGCCGTAGGCCCAAGTTTCAGCTGTCGTTGCACCACCATCGCCGTGAATCGATTTTTGCGCTAAACTAGTGAGTTTATGTCCCAAACTCTCATTAGGGTATTAATGCTGCTTAAGGGGTGTTTAGACTAAGTTAAGATTGGATTAGTGTAATTAGTAGTGTGTTTAGTTAAATTAGATTGGTTAAATTAGTTAATTAGGTGGTTGAGATTGTAGTTAGCTAGTTTATTATGTAGTCTTGTAGTTAGGATTTTTAGGGTAATTTAATTTGTCCCATTGGTGGTTAGATTAGCATCATCATGCATAAGTATGTATTTATTTGATTTAATTTGCATTATATTGTAATTTATTTAATTATTTAATATTTTTCAGAAATTATATCGGGATAGCCAATGATCGGAATTTCATGCTGATTGCAGTGGTGTGTTTAGTTTATGCAATTGAATGTTAATTTATGCAAATTGAGTGGTGATTGTGACTTTAAGTATTTAATGCAAAATTATGAAATTTTGGTATTTAATTAGAAAATAGCGAGTGTCGGGTTTTGACACCCAATTTTTTTTTTTTTTAAGTACTATCTGAAATAGTTGGATTTTTAAAAGGAATGATATCAAATTTCTGGTTCAAGCTGACCGTGTACTCACACACGATTATTTTATCGAGTTTTTTTAGTATGAAGAAAATAGGCCGAATTCGCTATCTTAATTAAGACATTTAAGTGCAAAGCACAATGCCTTTGACCGTGTTTGAATGACCAAGTGTTGGTTTATACTTAGGGCAAGATGACTATTTTTTTTTTTTTTTTTGGTCGAGGGCAAGATGACTATTGAAAGTTGAGGAAACTCAATAGGTTGTGAGCCGGTACAGAATTAAGTGCTACACGATAAGAAAATTTCGTGTGAGCCATCTCTAGTACCTTGTACCGTTGCTTATTATAGTCAAGGTCTAAGTGCTACATAGCAACTTGAGTTACATGGGAGCCACCTCTAGAAGCCTTGCAATATTGTCATGCATAATCAAGAACTAAGTGCTACACAATAGCGAGACTTCGTGTAAGTTACCTCTAGAACCTTGTACTAGTGCTTTTCGTGGCCAAGAACTAAGTGCTACACGATAGCATAATTTCGTGGGGGCCACCTCTAGTACCTTGAGCAATTGCTTATGATAGTCGAGAACTAAGTGCTACATGACAGTGTGACTTTGTGGGAGCCACCTCTAGTACCTTAAGTTATTACTAATTATGATCAGGGACTAAGTGCCACATGATATCGGAACTTTATGGGGAGAGGGCACCTCTAGAACCTTGAGTTTGATATTGAGTCTGGTATTGAGTATTGAGTTGGAACGCGGAGTCAGAATATTGAGTGGGGATGTTGAGTTTGAATATTGAGAGTGAACATCAAGTGTGGATTGAACCACCGATATGAGTCACCCGCGCCTGATTATAGGACGAAATTGTATGACACGGAATGGGACGTGTCATAATGATTTGGCCTTATAATTGGGACTCCTGTGTTTGATTGGTTTGATAGTGAGATGTTCCAATTGATGAGTGTATTGATTATATGCATATGTTTTACAAATTATACTAATGTGAAGAAAGGAACTGAGGCGAGGTGAGTCTCATTGGTTGTGTGTATAGGATGTCTCTAGGTGTATTATCTTCCTAATCGGGGTTTAGGGTGTGAACTCACTGAAATTTATATCTCACCTCGTTATGAGTTACCATTTTCAGGTCCCTTATGAAGAACCCAGAGCTTGAGGCAGAAGAGTCAAGAGCATGGGTAGCCTAGAGGTTTCTTTTTTAGATAGACTTCTTCTACATAAACCTTAGAGTTAGCCTCTGTGTGTAATCTCATGTCTGTTATTGTTAGGGGATCAATTAATTCGCTTCCGTATGTGTATAATTGATTGGGTCGGCGACGCATTCTGGGAACGTCGCATATTTTATTAACCACCTAGGGATGTGCATGCGCTCGAAGTTCAAGTGTGACACTAGGAACGAAGCTATAGCACAACACGGCCTATCATTCGCAAACAAATGGTCAGTCTGAGAGGACTATTCAAACCTTTAAGGATATGATGCAAACTTGCATATTGGACTTCAAAGGAAGTTGGGAGGAACAATTTCATCTAGTTGAGTTTGCCTACAACAACAGGTATTAGTAGAGTGTCAAGATGGCACCACTTGAAGCGTTGTATGGTAGGGCCTGCAGGACTCCTGTCTGTTGGGATGAAGTTGGAGAGCATAAGATTACGGGCCTTAAGTTGGTTCAACAGTCAGTCGACGTCGTCAAAGTCATTCGAGAAAGACTCAAGACTACCCAAAATCGTCAAAAGAGTTACGCAAATGAGCGGCGAAGACCACTGGAGTTCCAAGTAGGTGAACACGTATTCCTCAAAGTGTCACCAATAAGGGGTACTTCGCATTTTGGCAAGAAAGGAAAGCTAAGCCCGAGGTACGTTATTCCCTTTGAAATTTTAGAGTGAATCAAGACTTTGGCATATCGTCTTGCGTTGCCACCAAGACTTGTTCAAGTGCATGACATCTTCCACATGTCGATGCTAAGCAAAGTATAAACCTGATCCAACCCACGTGCTGAATTTTGAGGAAATAGACGTGGACGAGAGAGTGTCATACATGGAGAGACCGATTCGAATAGTGGATCGAAAGAAGCAAATACTATGCAACAAGATGATCCCCTTGGTTAAAGTGGTCTAGTAACACCATGAAATGGAAGGAGCCACGTGGGAAAACAAAGAGTCAATGAGATGTCAATACCATCACCTTTTTGAAGAAGGGTTGTAAGGGTTTAAATTTCGATGACGAGATTTTTGTAAGATGGGAAAAGTTGTGATGTCCCGAAATTTGACTCCTATTTCGAATATATGAAATGGTTATTTCATCGACGCGCTTATGGTTATTTTACTCATAATTGATCACTTATGAGTTAACTAATTTATTAGATGATGTCGTAAAGGGTTATAAACTCGACAGACAAGAGAATTCGATTAGAAATCAACCGCTTGACCATAATGATTGGCAAGGGTCAATACCACACTGTTATAAATCGATTAGCGAATGGATATAAGTCAATTTGATGGAGGTACATAGTCGAATTGCGGGTAGTTCCGCACAATTGCAATATTTGCATCGAACGGCAATAAACCGATTTTCTATCGATATTATATTCAGGATATGTAATTGAACCCTCACGATTATATGACAACCGAAGGTCATCTACGATTCGGAGATGCACAAACGTGGGTTGAAAATTATCAACCACGGGTCAAACACGCTAAAACCCTTAAAAGCTACCCGATAGATTAGGTCGTACTAAAGTTGCGTTCGATTGATTTTAACTATGAAATTTAATTCGGTTTTGGGAATCGAACATTCGAGCGTGTCACTATTTATTTATTGGATGTCATCTTACTTTTAGTCCAAATTTTGACGAGTCCGAAATTATTTCGGAAAAATGATTTCCGAGCAAAAAGAAAAAGGAAATGAAATTGGATAGGGAAGCAAATTGGAAATTTGCTACCCCAAAAGCTTTAATTTTGGGAAATGAGAGTTAAAGAAGATATTTGGGAGACCAATGATGAGAATAGAAGACTTTTAAGACATTTGGATAGAGTGTAATGATGAATTTTAGGATATTTTCCCTTATAAGTCTTTGGATTGGCTTATTTTCTCTCTCTCTCTCCCTCATGCGTGAAACAACCCCCTTTGCCCATTTCTCGTTTCTTCTCTCACATTTCTGCCAATTTCTCCTTTCTTCTCTCACATTCTTCTCTCCCCTTCATTTTCTCTCTTCTTTTCTTTACTACCAACCCCTACTTTCCTTCCACTGGTTCTGTCCCTTTTCATTTTTACTGCCACACACCTCCACCACATCACTATCCATTACCATCTCCACCGCCACTTCATCCTTACACAGCCACCACTCCTCATGCTCAACCACTACCACACCGTCTCCGCCCGCCAATAGCACCACCAAGCCGCCACCGCCACCGTCAAGCCCCCATTCGAGCCGCGTGTGCCACGCCCAACGCCGTCACATTGCCATCACCACGAGCTCGCTGCCATCGAAAAACCATTAGGCCGTTAATTTTGTTTAGGGGGTGGTTAGATTAGTGTTAATGGTTATTAGTCTTAGTAACGCTTGGTTTAGTTTTAATTGCGATTAAGAATGGTTTAGCTTAAATTTAATTACAATTAGTGTAAGTAATTTCAATTAGTTTAATTAATCGTGTTTAGATTAATTAATTGCGCTTAGCCTTGTTAATCATAATTTATTTTAATTAATCACAATTAGCGTAATTAGTGATGGATCAGGCGTTACGTAAAATTTTACGCTCGTTTTCTTGGAAGAGATTATGCGTGATTTTGATGGTTTGTACATACGATATTATGCAATTGATTGCTCTATGGTAGTTATCCATTGTTATTACAAAACTCGGTTTTATGGACAATTAAATAGAAAAAAATGAGGTGTTAGGTCTGGATGCCAAATTTTACGTGCTAGATAAAATTGTGGAGATTTAAAATGGGAGTGTGCTAAGTTTGACGGGTTGATTTCGAATATGTGACCACATACGATTATTTTACCAGGATTTTTAAATAAAAAAATTAGCCAAGTTCATTATTTGAAAACAAAGTATGGTGTTCTTGGCTAAATATGTGCTTGAGTGGTCATTTAATTGAACCCGTCACCCAACAAGAGTTTGGGAACGACACCCAAGTTTATTAGATGCCCGGTGGGGGTCTAGATGCTGAGTCATGGTTGAGGCCAAATCGAAACTACTTTATGGAATGCCATTTAGGTGGGGGTCCTAGACGATGTCGTGCCCAATAGGGTGGGACGATGCCAGTCATGTTGGAAGACCGCCGACACTTGTGTTGGCCGTGACCCGAGGGGTTGTAATAATTGGAACACATGTGTCTATAATGCACGTGAAATTCTAAATATGTGTTATGATTGTTATTTATGCACGTTAATCTATTATTATTGTACAAGACATGCTAATGTACAGGGGTACGCCGAGGCGAGGTGAGTTTATGTTTGGCACGTGCTTAGGCCGCATTTGAGGCGAATTCACATCCTAATGGAGGTTTAGGGATTTTAACTCGCTAAGATTTTTTCTTACCCCGTTATTGTCAAAACATTTTCAGGTTTGTAGTATAGAGTGTCGCCCTGTGCGATTTGGGGTCCCTTGGGGTATGGAGGTAGAGACTACTCTCTATCCTATCCCCAGGACCAACCAATTTTGTGAGTTGGTAGTTACGATGGTGTGGGTAGATGAGGGCTTTGTCAATGTGGTGCCCCATCACTTCAAAGCATGGTTTATTACGGAGGTGAACGGTGGTCAAGAGGGTCCACTACATGGTTTTGATGGATCGCTTACCGGAAATGTGGATGAGCAAGATATTGACCCCATGGATATCGACATCCCTAACGGTGTCATAGTGAATCCAGATTCCAAGCCAGAGGGGCCCGAGGAGCCGTGCCCACCTAACGTTGTGCCCAACTTTGTGCCTAGGCCTAGGTACTAGAGTGGATGTTTGGAGTTGTACAATTAGAAGTTAGCTCAAACTTTTTGACCTTTTTTGATGTAGGTCAAATAGGAGTTCCTTTTGTGGTAGGCCTGTAAATATTAAACTCATTAGGTTAACCTGTTGATATATAAATCGTAGTTTGTGAGAAATTATTGTTGTGTTTTTTTTTTTTTTTACTATCCCTACTAGTATTGATTGACTAGGGTTTTAATTTAATTTGTTTCTGCTTGTGTATAATTGAAAGATGAAAAGAAAGGGGTTGGCAATGCGTCCTAAGACGTCACATTTTTAATCGATCGCTGAGGGAGGTTCGCCTACTCGGGGTTTAGGGTGTGATATCCACTCTTCATCTATCTTCGATAACTGCTTCTTTGAGAGCTTGAAGTGATTTCCTAAAGAAGTACTTCTAGGTTTTGTATTTTGAATCTCGAATTTGTCTAGCACCTTGTCAATATACCTTCCTTGAGATAATTTGAGGATTCCTTTGAATCTATTCCGCATGATTACCAAAGAATTTGATTCGTTGCGCCCAAGTTCTTCATCTCAAACTCTTTTGATAATTGTTGTTTTAATATGTTGATCTCCCTCATGTTAGATCAGGAGCATATCATCCATATACAATAATAAAATAATATAGTAGTCATTAAACTTCTTGAAATAATAGCAATAATCCATATCACTTCTAGTGTACCCATTACCACAAATAAAAATGTCAAATTTCTTGTACTATTATTTACGAGCATGTTTCAGGTCATAAGGATTTTTCTTCAATTTATATACATGATTTACTTTTTCAGGAACTTGAAAACCTTCTAATTGTATCAAGTAAATATCCTCCTTCAAATTACCATGGAGGAATACAGTCTTAACATCTAGCTGCTCCAGATGTAGATTCTTAGTGGCAACAATATTCAATACTAACCTAATAGTAATCAATTCCACAATTGGAGGAAAAATCTCTATATAATCAATTCCTTCTTTTTTACTGAAACCCTTTTATTACTAAGCTTGCTTTGTACTTTTGCTCCCATCAACTTATTCTTTGACCCGATACACCCACTTGTTCTACAATGCTTTCTTCCCATATGATAATTGAGTTAACACAAAAGTTCTTTTTTTTTTCTTTTTAGTGAATCTAACTCATGTTGCATTGCTAACTCCTACATCATAGAATCTTTAACTTGCAGTACTTTTGAAAAATATTCTAGTTCGCCAGTGTCCATCAAAAGCAAGTTATGCAATGACAGAGAATATCTTTATACAGGTTTAGGTGTTCTACTCGATCTTTTCAAAGTGAGTTCAAGTGTACGTAATTCTTTTTTTGGTTTTTGATAAGAGGCTACAGC
Source organism: Eucalyptus albens (assembly GCA_014182695.1). Taxonomy (NCBI): domain Eukaryota; kingdom Viridiplantae; phylum Streptophyta; class Magnoliopsida; order Myrtales; family Myrtaceae; genus Eucalyptus; species Eucalyptus albens. Next base: position 21,189,245 of record CM024654.1, on the reverse strand, counting down.
AATAGTTCTAGGAATTTCAACCTAAACACTCTTAGAAACCTCCTTTGATTCAATCTCTCTATTCTCTTCCGTTTGTTTCTTCACACTAAAGTCTACCGTTGTTCTTATACAACATGTTTTCATTGAATGTAACATGAGTAGTTCTTATTATTTTTCTATTTTGTTCATCCCAAAATTGATAACCAAAATAATCAAAACCATATCCAACGAAAAAACATTTTTTAACTTTTGCATCAAGCTTATTTCTATTTTCAGAATCTATGTGGACATACGAAACACCACCAAAATTTTTTAGATGTGAGAGATTTATCTTCTTTCTACTCCATTCTTCTCCTAGTAACTTAAATTCAAGTGGAACCAAATGTCCTTTGTTAATCAGATATGCTGCAATGGTAATTGCATCCACCCAAAACATCTTTGGTAATCCTGCATGCAACCTCATACTTCTTACATGCTCATTCAAGGTTATGTTCATTCTTTCATCAACTTCGTTTTCTTGCAATCTGTTGGGAATAATTCTTGTCATTCTAATTTTGTTCTTTGCACACAAAATCACTTAAACTCCTTGTCATACCCCGAACCTCGAGCACGCGCACATCCCTCGATGTCGATAAAATTGCAACGTCTTAAGACGCGTTACCGACCCATTCATTTTATTGCACATGCAGAAGCGAATAAAAAAAAAAACCTAGACAACACAAATATGGGATAGAAAAGCAGGATCAAATTTTCACAAAACACTTTTTATAAACACACTAGGTTTATATACAAAAGTCTACAAAAGGATCGACTCTAAAAAAGAAGTTATCTTACGACCTACTAGTTGGACACACTCACCGATCCTTTGGACTCCACCTCCACAAGCTCTGGGGGCTTCGGGTCCTCCACAACCCCATTAGGAGAGTCAGCTGCACCCTCACCTAGAGTGGCATTGACCGTAACGGTGAGAATATCAAATCCCTGAAGGGGACCTATCTATACCCATTGAGTTCATGGCGAAACCACGCCTTAATTCGATGAGGTACCCTCTAAGGTAGGCCATCATCAACCCAAACAGTGGTCATAACTAGCTCATAGATCCAATGACTCCCAAGAATATGGACGTCTATGCTCTACTTAGTGATAGCTCAAGGCTAACCAAAACGTTCCAAAGGGACCGCCATCTAAATACCTGAAAAGAATGAGCCCACGACAGGGTGAGACAATGTCTCAACAAGTTCACTCCCTAAACCCCGATTAGGAAGAAAATATATCTAAAGGCGGCCTAACCACACAACCACAGAGACTCACCTTGTCTTAGATCTTCCATGCACGTCAGCACAGTTCATATACACAATGCATATAATAAATACACACATCAATTGGAACGCCAAAACTCAGTTAATCACAAGGGTCCTTATTATAGGGCCAAATCGTTATGACACGTCACATTCCATGTCACACAATTTTGTCCCATTAATCTGACACGTCTATCTCAATTAATCACGCTTTCTAATTTATTACGACCCCGAGGACACAGCCAACTTGATGTTCGGCGGTCTTCTAGCGTAACCAAGCATCATTTCACCCCCATTGAGCACGGCAATGTCTACACGAGATGGCAATCTCAAAGGAGCATCAATCCAGTCTCTACTACGATCAGCATCCGTTGTCTATGGGCATCCCATATAAGGGTAACGTCCACCCGATGCACATTGTGGATGGGTTCTCATAACCATCACACGACCACTCAAATTTGGCCAAGAACATTATGCGTTGCACTCAAATGTTTCAATTAAGATAATGTACTTAGCTTATTTTCTTCGTATTAAAAACACCTAGTGAAAATAATCGTGTGCAGATACACGGTCGATTGAACTTTAAAAATTGATATCATTTCTTTTGAAATCTCACTATTTGATATAGTATCTAAAAACATTCTCAATGTTAGAATTCGACACCCGATAATTTTTAATTAATTACCAAAATTTCGTAATTTTGAAATAAATACTCAAAATCACAATCACCACTCAATTTGCACAAATTAACACTCAATTGCATAAACTAAGCACACTACTGTAATCAGCACAAAATTCCAGTCACCGGCTATCCTCGTATAATTTTCGAAAAATATTAAATAATTAAATAAATGCAAATAAATCTAATAAATGCAAACCTAGGCCAAAAGCGTTAATTTAACCACCTAAATGGGCCTAGAAAAATAATGCACTTATCTAAATAAAGAATACAATCTAATTAGCCCTTAATCAATCTATTCTAACCACCTAACAAGCATAATTAAGCAATTAAATAACTAATCTAAACTAACTAACTACTTAATCCATACTTAGTCTAAACTAATTACCTATTAAACATCATTAACTCCCCTAAGTAGAGTTTAGCAAGTAAACTCACCGGTTTTGCAGGCTGATGAATTCACTATGATGGCAACGCCAAGGCAGGCGACAACTAAGCCTAAAGCGACACCAATGGAAGTCCGCATGAGGTCGAAAATGGGCCTCGAAGCTCTCAATAAAGCTACCGGGCTTGCTTCTATTCTGGGAAGCATTGAGCTGGGCCAAGCGATTGGAAATGGCAAGGAGGGACAGCAACGGCCACAACGACTCTAGGCGGGTGACAACGTTGGCTCTGGCGGCTTTGACAATGACCAAGGTGAGCTCGAGGATTTACGAACAGACGTGGGACAGTGGCCTAAGCTTGCGGACAAGCGGGACGCAAGCAGGGTGGTCGTGACTCGCGGGCGGCAACAACGGTGCTTGGACAGCTTGGGTGGCGGTCGACAATGTAGGGGCTGGGTTAGCTAGTTCTATGGTTTTTCTTGAGCTTAAAACACACAAAAATGGAGAAAGCAATGCTAAGGGAGAAGAAGGAGGCTGCTGCAACTGAAGGGGGCCACAAAATATTTCAAAACACTTAAGAGGTTGCCCCACCATGCTCAACCTCATTCGCAGCCACTTTGCTACAATAAGGCTTCTCCAACAAGCCTCCCATGTAGTCCAAATGTTGCACCCACATTGGCTATGAATTTGAGGCATTCCCCATCTAATTTCATTTCAATTCCTCTTCAATTAGACTCAAATTGGTACCCTTAAATTCAGCCAAAGCGTTCACATCACATTTCACATTTTTCTTTGCCAATTAGTCCAACTTGAATGCTAAAAACGCAACCAAAAATAGTCCTCTAATTTTCCTGATCCAAAATAGCCATACTTTAAAATTTTGCCAAAAACTCGAGTTTGCAGAAATATCTTCAAAGGACAAGTCGATGTTCCTAAAATGAATCGTCAAATAACAAAACTTTTCAAGTTTGTGGTTAATTTCAACCGAGTGCAATTTTAGCATGACCTAACCTACTTGGTAGCTTTTAAGATTTTTTCATGCAATTGACCCGTGATTGATTATTTTCAAGCCACATTGTATATCTTCAACATATTGACGATTCTCGGTTGTCATGAAAATCTTGATATTTCAAATACGGGCACAGGGGTACATAAAAATCAGTTTAGTGTCGTTCGACAAGAATTTTGCAATTAAGTAGAATCACCCACACTTTAATCACATACCTCGCCGCACAGACCTATCTTCGATCTCTGATCGATTTTGATAGTGTCGTATTAACCCTTGCAGATTAGCATGGTCGAGTAGTCATTTTTTGATCGAATTCTCAAATCTATTGCATTTAGATTCTTTAACGGCTTTACCTAATAGACTAGTTATCTCGTGAGTGATCAGATCAATGAAAAGAACTATAGGCGCGTCGATGAAATGTCAAATTCATATCATCGAAAATAGACTCGAAAATCAAGCTGTCACACTCCTTGATATCATACTCACCACCATTATTAAACCTTAGACATTCAATTTTCAGGCTAGTCTCATTCTCCACTTCAGCTTTCCGTCTCTTAAAAGTAGCAAACACATTAATTTTTTTTTCTTTTAGAAAACAAACTTATAGCTTTCTACTTGAGTCATCAATGAATGTGGCATAATAGCACAAGCCTTCAAGGGAATGCACAGAGGCTAGTTCCCACACATCTGTACACACCAACTTTAATTTTCCTTTCTTTTTGTTTTCTTTCCAATCTTCGAACAACTAACACACTTCTGCTTATCCAGAACACAATCTTTACATAGACCAATATCTATGGGCTTCAAATTAGGTAGTTTTTCCTTAGATGCTAATCACTCCATCCCTTTTTTGCTTATGCGCCCAAGTCTATGGTGCCATAATTTGAAACCAACTTCCGACTTGGCAACTACAGCAGTGTCTCTATTACTTTCAGTTAAGTAGAGTGAAACGACGCACCTGAGTCAAGAATTCAAGACTCAATTAGACTATTAATGCTCAAAATTAAAGCATCATTGTCAAGCGTCTCTTCAAGAGTTGCATTCACAAATTTCTCTTGCTCTTGATTTTGATCTCAACATTAAAATTTCTTCTTTAGGGCTTTACAATCTCATTTTATTGGCCTTTCTTTTCACAATTCTAGCAAATGATTTCTCCATGAGTTCTCAATTTACTTCTCCCTTTTGACTTTGCTACCACAATATTGATTCCACCCTCATTGATTGCTTCTTCCTCTAGCTTCAGTATTTAAGGTAGCATCTGAAAATTCACCTGATTTTCTTCCGTGAATATCCTCATAAAGAATTAAATCTCAAATTGCTTGAAGTTTCGACTTTTTTCTTACTAGACGAACTATTCACTACAATCACAATTGCACTCCAACTTTCAGGTAGGGAAGATAATATAATTAAAACCTTTACCTCATCATTGAATTTGATATCCACCAAACTTAACTGAGTCATAATCACATTGAAAGAGCCGACTTGGGGAAGTGAAGATTCGTTGAAATGACAATACCTCTACCTTTTTGTTTAAGACTTGTAATAGATTTAAATTTCGAGGACGGAATTTTTATAAGAGGGGAAAAGTTGTGACATCCTGATTTTCAACCTTGTTTTCGATGATATGGAATGGGCTTTTCATCAACGCGCCTATGGCCTTTTTCTCTGAGTTGGCCACTCACGAGATAATTAATCTATCAGGTGAAGCTGTTAAGGAATATAAACACAACTGACTTGAGAATTCGACTACTCGACCGTGTTAATTTGCAATGGTCAATATGGCATCATCAAAATTGACCAGAGATCAAAGATAGGTCGTTTCAATAGAGGCATGTAATTAAAGTGTGGGTGATTTCACCTAATTACAAAATTCTCGTCGATCGACACTAAATTGACTTTTTTGTCATTTCTGTACCATATGTCCATATTTGAAACCTTGAGATTTTGACGACAACCGAGAGTTGCCTATGTGTCGAAGATGCACAATGTGGCTCGAGAATGATCGACCACGAGTCAAATGCGCTAAAAATTCCTAAAAGCTACTCGGTAGGTTAGGTCACGTTAAAATCGCGTCCAGTTGAAATTAATCATGAAATTAAATTCGGTTTCAGGAATCGAATGCTCGAGCGTGTCACAATTTATTTTTAGGATATCATCTCATCTTTCGGAGAAATTCCATCAAGCCCGGAATTTTACAGAAAATTCGGTTTTTGGACAAATCGGAAAATGAGAGTGAAATTTGGATGGGCTATTGCTGCCCAAAATGAGTTATTTTGGGAGAAATGAAGGCTAAATGGTGATTGGAGGGAGCAATGACATTATGCATGAAGACTTTGTGAACATCAATGATGAAAGTGAAGACAATAGTCCCTTAAAGTCCTTGTCTATCTTTACTTTCATTCCTACCCCTATTTCTCTCTCTCTCTCTCTCTCTCTCTCTCTCTCTCTCGCACCCCCATCTAACCATCCTCTACCATCTTCTTTCCTTGTTTTTTTTTTTCCCCTTTGACTTTTTGGGCTCTCTTATCTCTCCCTCTCACACATGTCTCCCTCTCTCTCCCTTTCTTTACTTCGCACATTTTTCCCCCTCTCTGCCGACACTCTTCTTCCTCATCCCTCCCTTTCTTTTGTTATGCAGCAGCCCACTTTCCTTCCCTCCATTTCTCTTCCCCACAGTCGCACACCACTCCATCGAAACTCCATCATTCCAACAACCCACCACCCATAAGGACTTCACCGCCTCACCAACAAGTAGCCACCGTCTCCACGCCAGCACCACCTTCTTCTTTACACCACACCACCGCCACCTTCAACATCATCTTCTTGTTGTTGTGCTAACCACCAGCCCTCACGCCCAGCAACCACACCAACTCAGCAGCCACCAACATTGAGTGACTCTCTACGACCAACCACCGTCCCGATCCAACAACACCCGCTACCATTAGTCGAGCCAAGCCGCAACCAACAACCCCTTCAAGACCAGTAGCAACCATGAGCCTTGTAGGCCATTTTTCGGCCCGATCCAAGCTCCCATTGGCATCGCTGTAAGCCTGAGTTTTGGTTGCCGTCACGCTGCTGTTGCCGTGAACTCATCGGATCGCTAAATCGATGAGTTTACTTGCTAAACTCTACTTATGGAGTTAATTATGCTTAAGGGGTATTTAGATTAAATTAATATTTGATTAGTGTAGTTATTAGCTTGTTTAGTTCATTTAGGTTGGTTAAATTAGTGAATTAGGTGGTTAGAAATTGTAATTAGTTAGTTTATTATGTGGCCTTAGAGTTAGAATGGTTAGTATGATTTAGTTAGTCCCACAGGTGGTTAGATTAGCAATTTCTAGCCTAAGTTTGTATTTATTGAATTAATATATATTTATTTAATTACTTTTGCTTATCATTTAATTATTAAATATTTTTTGGCAATTATACCGAGATAGCCGGTGACCAGAATTTTGTACTGATTGCAGTAATATGTTTAGTTTATGCAATTGAATGTTAATTTGTGCAAATTGAGTGGTGGTTGTATTTGGGTATTTATTTCAAAATTGTGAAATTTTGGTATTTTAATCAGAAAATACCGGGCATCGGTTTTTAACGCCAAAATTTTTTTTAGGTACTATATTAAATATTGGAATTTTTAAAAAGGAAGATATCACATTTTTTGCTCAAACTGACCATGTACCCCACACACGATTTTTTTCACTGGGCGTTTTTAATACTAGGAAAATAAGCCAAGCACATCATTTTAAATGAGGCATTTGAGTGCAATGCACAATGTCCTTAGTCAGGATTGGATGTGCGTGTGATGGTTAAGATAACCCATCACCCAATGTGCATCGGGTGGACGATGCTCCTATGTGGAAAGCCCTGGACAATGAATACCGGTCGCAACAGAAACTGGACCGATGCTCCTATGTGAAAAGCCATCGAGGTAGATGTGGCCGTGCTCAATGGGGTGAGATGACGCCTGGCTATGCTAGAAGACCGCCAAACATCGAGTAGGCCATGCACATTGGGTCGAGATTAAAATTAGGAATGCATGATAAATTGAGTTAGACATGCCGAATTATGGAACAAAATTGTGTGGTACAGAGTATCGGACGTGTCATAATGATTTTGTCTTATAACCGGAACCCCTATGGCTGTGTGAAATATGGAATGTGACATCCCAATTGATTGAGTTTGATTACTGCTCATGTCTGTGATATGAATTGTGCTAACATGCAAGAAGGAATTGAGGCAAGGTGAGTCTCCATGGTTGTATGGTTGTGTGGTTGTGTGGTTAGGATGCCTCTAGGCGTATTACATTCCTAATCGGGGTTTAGAGCGTGAATTCACTGAGATTTATATCTCACCCCATCGTGGGCTCAATTCTTTTCAGGACCGTAGAGTGAAGGATCTGGAGCCAAGCTGAGGGGATCTAAGGTGTAGGTCAATTAAGACACCTTTTGGAGATAGACTTTTGTATATAAACCTAGTTTCTATATAAATGCATGTTTTGTTTGTAAATCTATTTTCCCACTTTTCTATCCCATGATGTTTGTTGTCAAGGGATTTGTTTATTTGCTTCCACATGTGCATTAAAATGAACTGGGTCGGTGACGTGTCCTGGAATGTTGCAATTACATCGACCACTAAGGGATGGGCACATGCATGTGGATCGGGGTGTGACATCATCAATGTCAAAAGGTCATGTACTTAGCCTAAATGACTGGAGAAAGATTTTGCGGAGCAATGACATGGATGAATGTGAGTTAACAAGTGAATAAAGATCTGGCCTCTCAACAAAAAAGAAGGGTCAAGGTGTTATTTTCCTTATTTTTTTTATAGGAGGAAAACCTTATAGTTAATTAACACTTAAAAAGGAAACGTGATTTGGTAGACAGATGTGTAAGAAACACATTTCCTTTTTATTTCTTGCCAATTTCAAGATGAGAAGTATATAATGGTTTAGAAGATTTTCTCATTCTTTTTTTTTTTTAAGAATATTTAAACAGTAAACTACACCTTCATCTAACAATTTAAACTTTTAGAACAATTGAAAATGGTCTCACCAAATCTCATTTGATATTAGAGCTAGAAGTTTTGAGTTCGAATCTTTCAAGGCTCATTTGTCTCCACAATTAAATTTCCAGGCTTAAGAGGGAGTGTTATAATATTTAAATAATAAATCATGCCTTAACTAACAGCATAAGTTTTTAGAAAAGTTGGTGGTGACAATGGTCCCACCAAATTTCCCACTTTTACTTTCCATCCTCTTTTATTGATTCAAACAAAGAAAAACAAATCGTACTCAATTTTCCTCAATGAAAATTAAGAAAATATAGCCAAAAAAATTATCCCTATGTGTATATTCTTTTAGTAAAGGGAAATTGTCCAATTAGTTCTAAATTTATTATACAATGCCAATTCAGTCTTAAATTGTTTCAATCTTGCTAATTTAGTCATAAATTTTTGTGAAAAAATTCATTATAGTCATTCCGCAAATTTTCACCAAAAATCGTAGACATGGTGATGTGCCACATAAGATGATCAACAATAAATAGACCGCCACATCAACCATTTTTGGTATTGGCCAAAAGGACTACATTGGAATTTTGTACGATGACTTAGGACTAAATTAGAAATTTTGAAAAATTTAAAACTGAGTTGACATTAATAGAATATGTTTGGGACTAATTGGGTAATTTTTCCTTTTGAATTGCTCTCGAATAGTTAAAGTGATTGTAAAGATAAAAATTATAATTGTAGATTAAGTATTTAAATTTGGTCATTTCAAGTAAAAGTTCTATTAAATAAGCTTAAAAATGTGGTGGGTCAGAGTTTCCAACAAATTAAATTTCATCACATATATATACTAGAACTCAAAAGTGCAACATGAATAATTTGTTTATACAATTCTTGACTCTAATCTTCACACTAGTAATTTGCGTAACAATAAAAAGACGCCTTTGGCTGAGCCTATAAATATGGACTTTCCAACAAATTAACCAAAAAAAAAAACTTATGTGCACTATGAAATACACGTTGAGAAGGTGTATGACCATGAGACTTGTGGTTTGAAAGAGACATGACCACTTAGAGAAGAAACAATTAAGATCTAAGTATAAGAGTTTTCCTGATGTGGACTACATTAATTGATATTATAATTTACTGTCTTTTCGGTTACTGTAGAACATGGTTGGTCTAAGGTGAGATAGAAGGTTTCTTAATTAATCTAATATGGGACGGACTAGTGTGGACTGAGTTGAGCTTGGCTCGTAATGAGGTGGTTTGACTGGAAACTCTATAAATAGTGCTCAAGTCTCTCTTCTAACCCTAATTCTCACATGTATCCTCACTTAAGGAGCGTTTACCTAACGCTTAACGTGAGGGGGGCCGCCTCATTGAGCCGGTGATATAGAGGGCAATAAAGGAGAATGACTTGCGCGTGGAACATTGCATTTCTACTTCCGCTTCAAGAATGATGGATCCCAAAACAGGTGCGTTAACTTTTTCTATTTGATTATGCATGTTCTCATTCTAGTTATGGAGATATTGGGATTACGCAATTTGCATCCAACATGTGGTATCAGAGTCTCCATAACCCTAGAACATGAATGCAAATGATTTTGCCATAAATTGAGATTTACGAGAATTTTTGTAAAATAAAAATTAAATTAAATTATATATTCGAACTAGGCTCGGTGAAACGAGCAAAACCGTGGGCAGCACGTTGCCGAGGGAGGCTCCACGCGCTGTCACGCACCCCCATGCGTGGCCACACGCCACCTGGGCGTTGAGCACGCGCCCCACGTGCCCTCACGCGCTCCCACACACGGGACGCGACTCGCGCATGCAAAGCACATGGGTTCTAACGTCATGATGACGTCAGCGCCTGGACCCAATTCGACCCGATTGGCAATCGACATAACCTAGGACCCAACCCAGGACCCGACTCGGTCAACCGGTCGGACCGCCACCGGTCAAACCAATTTTGACCAGCCATTGACGCCAGCACGTGAGCTCCACGTGCCCCGCACTCAAGCGGCACGTGCGAGCGCGTGGAAACTCATATCGGCATGTGGCCAGGGGCTCTGAACTCATATGTTCATCCTCTATGTTGTGGTGTATTTATTTTACATGTTTGATGATTTTATAGATGTGAAAATACATACAAAACCCTAAATACGTGTATTTTTAGTGTATTTTTGCATATTTTTCTTGTATTTTCTGTGTTTTTGGAAATACATGTGTTGGGTTACTAGTATGTTATCACATAAACATTATAAAAATGTGGTTCATTAATAAAAATTAAACTATATTGTATTTTATTAATGAATAAGGCAATATAATTAGCATGATATGTGATTTCAGTAATATGTTGCCCATATCATTAAAGTTAAAATCACATGTATATAGTGTATGTGAGATGTAAAGATTATATCCCTGGTATGAGAGAGTTTCAAGGATTCAATTAAGTTGTGACTGCCAAAGTAGCACACTTGATTGAGTTTGAGAAATTTCGATCTCGTATATTGATTGGGATGTCTCCTAGTCTAATACATAGTCATACTCTTAAAGGAGGTGATTGTGTATTAATTCATGGAGAGATACATAATGGTGTGGTGAAAGAGTGACTGATCCTAATGGTTCATATGTCGAAAAGCGATGAATTCATGAAAATTAAAATATATTTTCATAACTGCTATCATGTGGGAAGTGTATAATTGCATGTCATGTATTTTGTCCAAAGATGATTATGTGATTTTGCATGTAACTCTTTGGATGTGTACTTATACATCAAGTTATACAATGCTCACATGATACTAATTATATACACTGCTTGTCTTTCAGTCACATTTTTTGTAAATGGTAACTCCATCATTATTGAGGTTCTTGCTAGTTCAAACTTTAAGAAATTGAGAGAAAATTTCTTATTTGCTATGGAGATGGCAGATGTTCATATGGTTCTTACTGTCAATCGGCCGGCAAATCTTACTACCGAGAGTAGAAAAGCTTAGAAAGCTCATTTTACTGCCTAGGAAAAGAACAATAGAATTTGCTTACTGTCTCGATGAAGCATTCAGGAATACTTAAAAAGTGGTTTGCCTATAGACTGCACTGCTAGGCAGATGATGGAAACCTTGATAGCTAGAAACCGTGTCTCGCCTAATGCTAAGATAAATAACACACCTGCAAACACTATTTACTATGAAGTATGATGGCTTTGGTGAAGTTAGAGATTATGTTCTGAGAATGGTAGATTTGCAGACAAAGCTTGAGACTCTCAATGTTGTTATTCCCACTACTCGCATTGTGCATCAAGCTCTAAATAATCTTCATCATGATTTTGGGATTATCAAGACCAATTATAATTCCCAAGATGAAACTTGGTTAGTTAATGACCTAATTGCAAGGTTGGTAGCAAAGGAAGAAAAATTGAAGAAAGATAAAGGGCACATTGCCTTTTATGTTTCTAACTTTGGCAGTGATAATGATAAGAAGGTGAGAAATTATACTCATAAAAGCAATTATGAAATTGCTAGACCTTCCAACAATAAAGGAAATTCTTGTAGTGTTGGACCCTCTAATAGTTTGGATCCTAATAATGCATTCACCAAAAATAATTGTGTTCTTCGCTACTTTTGTAGGGAGAGAGGACACGTAAAGAAACGCTACAACAAGTTTAAGGCTTGGTTGTCTAAAAGAACCAAGAGTGAGCCTAAAAATAATAATTCTTTGGCATTTGTTTATGAATCCAATCTATCTAAAGTCCCGACCAATTTGTGGTGACTAGATAGTGATGCAACTAATCATGTCGCATTTACCATACAGGGTTCATAAACCAAAGAACGTCAAATCAGGATGAATCAAAGCTCATTGTTGGAAACAGTACTGGAGTTAACATCGAGTTCGTGGGAGATGTTAATTTGATTTTATATTCTGATTTTAGGATGGTGTTGAGAAACACTTTTTACGTACCTTCTTTTAGGTGGAATTTAGTTTTTGTGTCTTGTTTGGACATGTGTGGATACTCTTTTGAAATAAAGAGTAATATTATTTCCATGTTTTATGATTCAAATAAGATTGGGTGTTGCAACTTATCCAATGAATTATATCGATTGAGCTTATCTCCCAACGACATGTACGTTGCTTATTCAGCTGAAAAAGTTGTTTCTAAAAGGCCTCCACTTAAATAACAGCCTTATGCATTGTGACATAAACGTCTTAGTCACATCTCTAAAGAAAGAGTAGAGAGGCTTATAAAGGCTAATATTTTGTCTACTCTTAAAGGTGATCTAGAAACTTGTGTAGACTGTTATAGAGGTAAAATGACTAAGATAAAGAAGAAATCTGATGTACAAAGTTCTAACTTGTTAATGGTTATTCACACTGATATTAGTGGACCATACAGAGCTACTTTGTGCAGAAATTTTTATTTCATCACATTTATTAACGATTAGTCCTAATATGGATATTTATACTTGATTAAATAAAAGTCTGAGTCTCTTGAAAAATTCAAGATTTTTCGGATTGAGATGGACAGTTGGGAAAAGTTATAAAAATTGTCGGATCTGATCATGATGGTGAGTATTTTGGTAGGCACGGTGATGCTGAACAACTTAAAAAAACGGTTCACTAAACATTTAGAGGATTCTGGGATAATAGATCAATTTACTATGCTCGAAAGTCTTGAACAAAATGGTATAGTTGAAAGACGCAATCGTACTCTTATGGACATGATGAGAAGCATGATTACTAGAACTAATTTACCTAATTTTTTGTGGGGTAAAGTTTTGAAAATGGCTCTTTATATTCTAAATCGCGTTCCTACTAAAACGGTTCCATTGACTCTTTTTGAGTTATGGACTGAACGTAAACCTAGCTGAATCATCTTAAAGTTTGGGAATGTCTAGCAAAAGTGAAGTTATATAATCCAATATTGAGTAAGTTGGATTCCAAAATTACTCGGTGTTACTTCGTGTCTTTTCCAGATCATTAAAAGGGGTATCGGTTTTATAACCCTACTGTATGGTGGGGATTACTAGATCCTTGTCTCATCTTGTGCAAATAATTATGGAGCCTCTTACGCCACAAACTGAATCTGTTGTGGCCTAGGATCCTATTGTTGAGACAGTTCTTGATAAAATTCCTTAAGCCCTTTAAATTCAAAATGAGGTTGAAGTAGCTCCACTTATAAGATCAACTAGGGAAAAACTTTCAGCTATACCTCCAGACTACGTTGTCTACCTAGGAGAGCATGATTATGATATTGGTTGTGTTGTTGATTTGGTAACTTATACGAATGCCATCTCATGTCCTCAATCAGATTTGTGACTAGATGCGATGAAATATGAGATGTAATCTACGAAACACAATGATGTTTAGGAGCTTGTTGAATTGCCTAAAGGTTGTAAACCTATTGGCTACAAATGGGTATTAAAGACTAAAAGGGATTCCAAATGAAAGATTGAAAAGTTTAAAGTTAGACTGGTAGCTAAGGGTTTCACTCAAAGAGAATGAATAGATTATGAAGCAACATTTTCTCCAGTTTCTTCTCAAGATTCCTTAAGAGTGATCTTGGCATTGGTAGCTTATCTTAATATCGAGTTACACCATATGGATGTTAAGACTGCTTTTCTAAATGGAGACCTTAATGAGGAGGTTTATGTGGTGCAGCCTGAAGGTTTTGCAGTAGATACTCAGGTAAGCTTGTTTGTAGATTGAAAAAGTCTATTTATGGTCTTAAAGCAAGCTTCTAGACAGTGGTATTTTAAGTTTCATAGTGTTATCACTTTATTCGGATTTATTGATAACAAAGTAGATCGGTGTATATACACTAAGGTCAGTGGGAGGAAATATATTTTTCTCATACTTTATGTAGATGATATCTTACTTACTAGTAGTGACATTAGTTTATTGCATGAGACAAAGTGGATGTTATCGAAAAATTTTGATATGAAAGACCTTAGTGAGACGTCTTTTGTTCTTGGGATTGAGATCCATAGGAATCGCTCATGCCATTCATTAGGTTTGTCTCAAAGGGCATATATTGATTGCATTTTGGAAAAGATTCAATATGTAGGATTGCAAACCAGGAATTACTCCTATTGTTAAGGGTGATAAATTGAGTCTTTCACAATACCCTAATTTAGATTTTGAGAAAGCGCAAATGAAGAATGTACCTTATACTAGTGTGCTTGGAAGTATCATGTATGCTCAAGTTTGCACTAGACCAGATATTGCTTTTGCATCAGGGCTTCTAAGCAGATATCAATCAAATTCAGGACGTGATCACTAGGTTACTGCCAAGAAGGTTTTAAGGTACTTAAAGAGAACAAGAGATTATATGCTGATTTATAAACATGTTCCAGACTTGCAACTAGCAAGGTATTTAGATGCAGATTTTGCTAGTTGTCAAGATGATAAGAAATCAACAACAGGATACATATTTATGTTGGCAGAAGGTGCAGTATCATAGAAGAGCGAAAAATAGAAATCCATATATTCTTCTACCATACAAGTAGAGTTTGTATCATGTTTTTTAGCTGCTACTTAAGCTATATGGCTCCGAAACCTCATTATGGAGTTATTAGTTCTTGATCTTGTGAATAAACCCATACAGTTATATTGTAATAATAACTATGCAGTATTGTTTATTAATAACAACAGAAATCTCAAGGGATCCAAATACATGGAGGTCAAGTTTTTTACTATAAAAAAATCAATACATAATAGTGACTTCCTATAGATGATATGATTGCAGATCCACTAACTAAAGGCCTATGCCCGTGTGTATTTGATCGACATGTCATTAGCATGAGCCTAGGAGCATCTTGGGATGCTATTATTTAGTAGGAGTTGCGTTTTATTTTTCTATGAATAAAGTTTATATATGTTTTTGTTACAATTTAGTAACACCTTTATATATATATATATTGTTAAAAGTCTCAAGGTATTGCTTAAATCTTGAGTAAATGCTAGGAGCATTCGATTATTAGCCTTGTGCATATGTCTTGTGATACATAAGAAAATGTTAACCGTAAGGACAAGACATATGTGGGTTCATTGGAACCATAAAAACATTCTCTAGTGTCACAAGTTTTTTGTGATGCTTAAGGTAAGAGAATGATGACTAACAAATGGGATATCTCTATAAGAGATGTTATCCATTTGCCACACTACCATATTGAATCCATATCAATAAAGTTGAGAACATTCGTGACCATGGAAGACTCTGTGTGTATACATGCACTTACCGCCATGATTCGGTATTTAAGACTTTATAGGATAGAATTGACTATTAATAATTATCTCTAAACCAATGTGCGCACATATAGTACGATTTCAATTAATATAATCCAAGTGGGAGAATTTAAGAATTTTCCTAATGTGGACTACATTAATTGATATTGTAATTTATTGGTTTTATGATTACCGTAAAACAGGATTGGTCTAAGGTAAGATAGAAGGGGTCTAAGGTAAGATAGAAGGTTTCTTAATTAATCTAATATGGAATTGACTAGTGTGAGTCGAGTTGAACCTGGCCCGTAATGAGGGGGTATAGCTGGAAACTCTATAAATAGTGCTCAAGTCTCTCTTCTAACTCTAATTCTCATATGTATCCTCACCTAAGGAGCGTTTACCTAATGCTAAACGTGGGGGGGGCCGCCTCATTAAGCCAATGATACAGAGGGCAATAGAGGAGAAGGACTTGTGCGTGAAACATTGTGTCTCCACTTCCACTTCAAGAACGATGGATCACAAAACAGGTGCGTTAACATTTTCTACTCAATTATGCATATTTTTGTTCTAGTTATGGAGATATTGGAATTGCGCAATTTGCATCCAACACTAAGTATAAGCATTTAAATGTTTTTTCGTAAGTTCAAAAACTAAATCCCAATGTAATAATCTTCTATGAAATGGAGAAAAGTAAATTATTTATTTATAATTATTAAGGAACCTCCTTTATGTTCCTAAATCCCAGGTAAACAAAAATCACTAATATAATGGATAATACGCACGTCATAGGCCCAGATCAATAAGCTCAATATAGCATCGTCGCTCTCGGTTATGAGAAGCATAACTTGTGTTTTTTGCCTAATCTAAATTTATATATTTTTCTTACATTAACGCTAGTTGTATTCTTTGAAAAATTGCTATCGTGATGCTATATTGAAAAATAGCACCTTAATAAAGAAAATTTTTATTGCTTATTGTGAGGAGGGATTGACTATATCAACCATTTAAGATAGGGACAACAATCTCTCCCCTAGTTCTGCTAATATTGACTACTCCTCACCAACATTTGCTTCACGAGGATCGAAGTGTTTGCCATCAAATTGGCTAATGACAGGGGCATCAATAGCTCTTGCGCAAGGAGTTGAAGTTGAAGCCTCTAATGCCAAGGGCTCCATCCTTTTCTTGTCCACCTTTTCCTTGAGATCTGCCAGCGCCTTCTTTAATACCATTAACTGTTCGAAGCTAAGGTTTTCGATTTCCAGAGGCTTAATATGTTGGAGCTCTTTTGCCCGTTTCTTTTCGGCTTCCAGTCGCTCGAGCACATCTGCGTATTGTCTGTTCAGTTCAACTAAGGTTTGGTCTCCATTAGTTTGAGCCTGAGTGACAATAGGACAAACCGTCTGTGGATGCTCAAACCTGTCAAGGACTGCATCCACAGAAGGGTGTCCAAAGGAGAAAGGCTTGCCGCTAGGAGAGAAGAGAATAATCGCCATCTCAGTTGCACAAAGAGTGCATAGTTCACTTGCTTTCTTGAAGAGTCCCGGTCGCCGTTTCGAGAAGGCAACTCGTTGTGCATTGACGCCCTCGATCATCCTCTTTGCTCCAGTTGTTTTGCCCTTCATGTCTCACCCTGCAAAATCAATGTAAATTCAAATGATATTGCTAGAATAATGAAAAATGGTGGCCATTTATAAGATTTTACAGGCCAAAGCATTGCTTAAAAAATTGCACCATTCCCTCTTTGATTGGTAATCCTCTTTGATTGATAATTCTGATTTGGCTTTCCAAGTATTAGCATGCGTTTTAAGAGGTTTAATGATAAATATGTCGTTTTCCGTCTTATTGACGATGGTGTAATCCTCTCAACATTACTAAGTTGGCATCCCTTTAATGGCAATTGCTAGCTAATACTATGATAACAATCCATAACGGACTTAATCAACAAGTCCACCTAGCATAAAAGGAAATAAATCTCGTTCATGGGTAAAATTAGAATTTTCTATGCTTAATGACTTTAGTTTTGGAACAATCATATATTTTCGACTCCTTGAGTACCATAACTATTTTTTCGATCATTTGAGTGTCATAACTTAGATAAAAAGATTACTTGAGTGCAGTAACTTTGAATCAATTACTTAAGCGCTAAAAATTTTTAAAAACATTTACCTAAGTACTGGAAGTCCAGCGTGGCATAGCACTTGAGTGAGTATTTTTAAAAGGTCATGATACTCAAGTGACTAATTGAAAAATACTGTAACACTCAAGTGAGCGGAAAAAAGTTACGACACTTAAGTGAGTACTGTACAAAAGTTATAGCATGGTGTCCTTTTCCCTGCTTTAAATGGTAACGTTGATTTAACTTTCCAAATATGGCATGCATCTTAAGAGGTTTAATGATAACCATGTCGTTTTCCATCAAATAGATGAAAGTCTAATCCTCCCAACATTCAAATTTTAACTGTAATTCAACTTTGTATGGTAACTCTGATTCAACTTTCTAGATATGACATGCGTTTTAAAAGGTTTAATTACAAGCATGTCGTTTTCCGTCAATTAGATGGAAGCATAATCCTCTCAACATTCAAAAGTTGGCATCCCTATAATGTCTATTCTGGCTAATAATATATGTATAAAAACCTATTGAGAACATGGGGACAATAACAATAGGAGTGTCATAACTTTCATACAACACTCACTTAAATGCGATAACTTTTCACTTACCTAAATGCCACATCGGAGTAAAATTAATCACTTAAGTGCCATCTCCGGCAAATTATCCTTCATAGACTTTTTTTATTAATTTCCAATTATGACATGGATTTATATTTTACTTTTTGAATATTTTTTTATCAATTGATAACATTTGCACTGATGATGCCATATAAGATAACCAACGTCCATGTTGGATTTTCCAGTGAGACAAATTGCCGATGGTACTTGAGTGATCAATTTTTCAAATTTATGGTCCTTAAGTAAGTGTCATACGAAAGTTATGGCACTTTTAGTATAATTATCCCAAAAATGCTTATATACATGTTTGTTGAAGGAGTGATCATTTATATTTTTGGAAAAATTATCAATTTAGTTTTAAACCTATTTTATGGATGTCACTTCTAAATGCATCAGAATTTCCAAAGAAAGAGAAGAAAAAAAAGTAAAAAATGATCTTGAATCTGGCACATGCAAAATATTGTGGTACGATGGGTTTCTAGAGTCAAGGGCTATATGGTGGTTAAGAAGAAGGGAAAATGTCATAAATGGTCCATATACTACTACTTAATGTGCAATTTGGTCCTTGAATTTTCGAGCGGCTCAATTTGGTCCATGAATTTTCGATCGGCTCAATTTGTCCTTGAACTATTGATAAATATCCGATTTAGTCCTTCATTACTATTTTTCTTTTTCTTTTTTTTTTTTTTTGCTTATAGTAACGAAATTTGAAAAAAAAAAAATAGTAATGAAAAAAATAGTAACAAAAAAGAAAAAATAATGAAAAAAAAAAAAAAAGAATAAAAGAATAACGAGAAAAAAATAGTAACAAAAAAAGAAAAAAATAGTAAAGAAAAAAAAAATTAAGGAAAGGAAAAATAGTAATGAATGACTAAATTGGACATTTATCAATAGTTCAGGAATCAAATTGAGCCGATTGAAAGTTCAAGGACCAAATTGGGCATTTATCAATAGTTCAGGGACCAAATTAAGCCGATCGAAAGTTTAGGGACCAAATTGCACATTAAGTAATAGTATAAGGACCATTTGTGACATTTTCCCTAAGAAGAAAGGAAAAGCGAAGGAGGTAATTATAATTACTACTTGTGTAAATAACTGTTCTAGTGATATTTATTTTCGATATTTGTTGAAAATTAAATTTAAAATATCTTGGATCTTATATGCAATGAGTTTCGTTCATGAGAAGTATCTAGTTATTATTATGTTATAAAGAATTAAATAATGCAAGGCATTTGCCTACGTGAGACTCTTATAGTAAAGCTTGGAGAGATAGCTGTGATTGATTGGCCCTCCCCAACCTTCACTTATAAATAAAAAAAAAATGCTTAGGATAATAACAGCACAGTGCCATAACTTTTGAACCACACTCATTTGACTGCTATAGCTTCGTTTTCCACTCACTTAAGTGCCACATCAAAATAAAACCAATCAATTGAGTGCCATTTCTAGCAAATTGTCCTATATGGATTTTTTTTAAAAAAAATTCCATCTCAACATGAATTTTTTTATTTTCGAAATTTTTTTTATTAATTGTCTACATGTCCTCGGCAATGCCACATAGGACAACTAGCATCCACATTGAATTTTCCAAAGAGACAAATTGCCCATAGCATTTAAGTAATCTATTTTTTAAAATTTATGGCATTCAAATGAGCGAAAAAAAATTATGACATTCAAGTGAGTGCTGTACAAATATTATGACACTTGTGTTGTTCTTATCTCAAGAATATGTATTGAATTTGAGCTTGGAAAGAAAATCCAATTCAAAAAGAAAATCCAATTCAAGTAGGTTTCCCAGTTTGAGTAGGTCTCTTACAAAGGATTCCCTATTTTGAATACTAATATATATAGATTAGTGTTAGGGTTTATTCTATTTTTTTTGAGGGAGTACTCTATGAGATTTTGAGATAATTGGTTCCGCTACGGATGTAATACAGGGCTGACAAAAACTTGAACTGTTGCTCGATAATTAAGCCGTGATACACAACATAAATAGCTCGGTGCAAACCCTCGTGGACCACAATTCCCCGAATTCAGGGTTCCTTGCTCATACCAATACACAAATGAATTAGATCATTCTCTTGTAAATTGCAATTCAGCCACCTTAAATTTATCACCACGTGTATATTCTTTGAATAATGGGAAATTATTCAATTAGTCCTAAATCTATTACACGGATGTCAATTTAGTCCTATATTTTTAATTTTGCTAATTTATTTCTAAAATTTTCTGTAACATTCTAAATGTAGTCCTTTAGTCAATTTTCATTGAAAATCGCTTACATAGTGACATGCTACGTAAGACAATCGATGATGATCGGACCACCGCCTTAGCTATTTTCGACAAATATAAGTCGAAAGGACTATATTGTAATTTTACATAAAAGTTTAGAACTAGATTAGCAAAGTTTGGGACTAAATTAGCATTTAAACAATAAGTTTAAGACTAATCGAGTAATTTTCCCTTTTGAACTGCTCTCAAATAGTTAAAAGTGATTGGAAAGAAAAAAAAAATTATAATTGCAAACTATAGTATTTAAATTTGGTCATTCCGAGGAAGAGTTGTGTTAAGTTAGCTTTAAAACATGGTGGGTCGGAGTCCCCAGCAAATTAGATTTCATCACATATGTACAAGAACTCATAAGTGCAACATGAATAACTTGTCTATAAAATTCTTGACTCTAATCTTCACACTAGATATTTGCGAAACAAATGAAAAGATGCACTTGATTGAGCCTATAAATCATGAACACCTGTTAAATACTTCTATGCACTTTCAAAAACACATGCTGAGAAGGTGTATGACCATGAGACTTGTGGTTTGAACTTTGAAAGAGACATAACTTCTTAGGAGAGACAATTGATGTGTAAGTATAAATATTTAGTTGTCTATTCATAAGGTCAAGAACTAAACCCCAATATAACAATCTTCTATGAAATGGAGAAATTAAGAAGTAAATTATTTTTTATGATTATTAATGAACCTACTTTAAGTACCTAAATCTTGAGTATACAATAATATTATTAATATAAGGGAAAATTTCAAAAAATGATGCCAAGTGCTTCAGTTTTCTCAAATAATGGCTTAAAGTGGACATTATTTCAAATATTGGCATGAAATAACAAAATTATTTCAAATAAAGGCCTGAAATAGCTAAATCATCTTAAATAAGGGCATTTGGCCGGTGGTGACTTTTTCAGGCATCAAAGAAGGGGTATTTTGGTCAAAAAATTATAAATATATTTTTAAAATTTTTTGACTTTTTCATCTTTTTTTTTTTTTCTTTTCTTTTCTTTTTCCCTTCCCTTCCCCGACCATGGCTATCAACGGTCATGGAGGCTGCCCTCGCCGGTGTTGGGCAAGGGCAGCCCTCGCTAGCATTGGGCGAGGGCTACCCTCACCTAGAGTCGGGCGAGGGTTGCCCTCCCTAGATCCAGCAAGGGCAACCCTTGCCTAATCCGGTGAGGACAAGCCTCCCCTATGTGGGCAAGGGTAGTGTTCACTTGAGTCGAGCGATGGTGTCCCTCACCAGATCCGGTGAGGGACACCCTCACCTAATGTCGCCGAGGGCAACCCTCGCCCTCACTTGACTCCACTTTCCCTATACCATGGCCCACAGAGGGAGGAGGGAAAAAAAACAAAAGAAAAAAATTAAGAGATAAAAGACAAAAATGCTCTTCAGTTAGAGAGGATAGGCCATTTTTTTAAAACTAATATGCTCACTTTAGGCTCTTGTTTAAAAAAAAAAAAGTTCCACTTCAAACTCTTATCAGAGACAATTTGGTCACTTCAGGCCTTTATTAAAATAATGTTCACTTTTAATCTTTATTTGAGAAAATGTGAGCACTTCAAGTCTTTATTTGGAATTTTCCATTGATATAATAGACTGATTAAGACACATTTCAAAAGCCCAGATCAATAAGCCCAGTATAGCATTGTTGCACTTGGTTATGAGAAGCATAACTTGTGTCATTCGCGTAATTTAGATTTATATATTTGTTACTTTAATGCTAGTTGTATTCTTTGAAAAATTGCTATCATGTCGCTATATCGAAAAATAGCAACTTAAAAAACATAACTTTTTTATTGCTTATTGTATCCTCAAGACTTCTCTCTTGTTAAGAGAGAGATTGACTGAAAAATGTGAAATACAATTTAAGATAGGACAACAATCTCTCCCCTAGTTCTGCTAAAATTGACTACTCCTCACCAACATTTGCTTCACGAGGGTCATAGCAATTGGGCTAATGACAGGCATCAATAGCTTCTGCGTGAGGAGTTGAAGTTGAAGCTTCTAATCCCAAGAGCTCCATCCTTCTCTTGTCCAGCTGCTCCTAGAGATCTGCCAGCGCCTTCTTTAATACCATTATTAACTGTTCAAAGCTAAGGTTTTCGATTTGCAGAGGCTTAACATGCTGGAGCTCTTTTGCCCGTTTCTTTTCAGCTTCCAATCGCTCGAGCACATCTGCATATTGTTTGTTCAGTTCAACTCAGGCGCCTCCATTAGTTTTAGCCTGTTGAGTGACAGTAGGACAAACCGCCTGTGGATGCTCAAATCTGTCTAGGACCGCATCCACAGAAGGGTGTCCAAAGGAGAAAGGCTTGCCGCTAGGAGAGAAGAGAATAATGGCCATCTCAGCAGCACAGAGATTTCATAGTTCGCTTGCTTTCTTGAACAGGCCCGGTTACCATTTGGAGGAGGCAACTCGTCGTGATTGGCATCCTCGATCATCATCTTTGCTCCAGTTGTTCAGCCCTTCATGTCTTAAGCTGCAAAATTAATGCAAATTCAAATGATATTGCGAAAATAATGAAAAGTGGTGGCCAGTTATAAGATTTTACAAGCCAAAGCAATGCTTAAAATAATGCACCACTCGCTCTTTTTCCATGTATTAGTATGCGTATCAAGAGGTTCAATGATAAGTATGTTGTTTTCCGTCTAATTGACAAAGGCGTAATCCTCTCAACATTTCTAAGTTGGCATCCTTTTAATGTCTATTGCTAGCTAATACTTTGTATTAGAATCCATAACAGACTTAATTAACGAGTCCACTCAAAATAAAAAGAAAAAAATTTTGCTCAGGTGAAAAATTAGAATTTTCTGCACTCAATCGCACGAATGGCCTTAGCTTTGGAACAATCATATATTTTCCACATATCTAGAGAAAAATTATGACATCCTAAATTTCGACCCCGTCTCAATAAAATGAAATGGGCTTTTCATCAACACGCCTATAATCCTTTTTCTCTGAGCTGATCACTCACAAGTTAACTAATATATTAGGTGAAGCCGTTAAAGGATATAACCGCGGTAAAATCTCGGAAAGCTACCTGGTAGATTAAATTGTACTAAAATAGCGTCCGATTAATTTTAACCATGAATTGAACACGATTTCAGAAATCGAACGTTCAAGTGTGTCACGATTTATTTTTAAGACCTCATCTCATCTTTTGAATGAATTCTGTCAAGCCAGGAATTTTTGCGGAAAAATCAAATTGGATAAATAGGATTTTTTGGAAATTCGGAGGGACACCTTTGATTGAAATTTTGACCACCAAATTGGCTCAATTTATGAAGAGTGGAAGGGGAATTCGTATGGCCTATTGCCATGGGATTTTGGGCAGCCAAAATGACTTGATTTGGTGAGGGACTGAGAAGAAATAGTTGGAAATTCGTATTGGCAGATTGCTGGGCATTTTTGGCCATCTAAATGAAGTGAAATGATGAAGAAATGAGAAGAAATCAAGCATTGGAGGACCTATGGACTTTGTGGGAAGAATTAAGGGACTTTGGCCTTCAAAATGGATTGAAATGTGAAGAAAAGAAAAGAAATGCATATGGGCTATGTGCAAGGGAGTTTTGGCCACTAAATTGAAGTTATTTGGTGAAGAAAGAAGAGGAAAATGGCCATGGGAGGGTTGGTTGACAAAGAGGGCATAAGACTTTTGTGCTTGGGCACTCAAGTTTGTTGATCTTGGACAAGGAAAATGGCCTTGTCCCCCCTTTCTTTCCCTCTCTCCTCCCTTTCTCTCTTCCTTGTTCGTGCATTCAACCCTCCCTCCTAGCAGAACAACTTCTACTTTTGCTTTGCTTCATCTTCTTCTTCTTCCTTCCATTTCATTTCCATCTCCATTGCTGCACCACTCCATCCCTACCGAAAGCCACCAGCAGCACCTCCACTGGTCACCAGCACCCATGCCATCTGCCAACAGCCACCGAGATCAGCCCCATGCAAAACCGAGCAAAACCAAAAACTCCAGCAGCAAGCAAAGGCTTGCAAGGCTATTTTCAGCTCCTTCCGGCCCTCCTTTGGAGTCACCGTAGACACAAGATCTCACCACCGTCGCCGTGGACCCGTTGCTTCGCTAATCCAATGAGTTAGCTCCATAATCCTTGATTAGGTTGTTAATTGCATTTAGGGGGTTAGTTTAGTGTTAATTAGCTTAATTAAATTAGTACTAAATGAATTTAGCCTTAAGATGGATTAGTATTAATTTATTTTTGTTAGATTAGCCTTAAGATGGATTAGTGTTGATCTAATTGATTAGATTAGCACTAATGAGGATGGTTTAGTCTAATAAAGTGAATTTTCCCTAGATTTGGTTTCTGAACTCTCGTCGTTTGCCATTTTTGTGGATCAAAATGTGTTACAATTTTGAGGTTGCTTCCTTCTTGCGAAATGTTTTAGACATCTTCAGCTATAACATATATTTTAATCAAGATTTTTAGAAATTTAAAAGAATGATATTTCAGCTTCGTCATTTCAAAATAGAATCTCTGATTGTGCTGGAATCTCTGATCTTTTGGTATTGCAAGGATTTCTATCAACTTCTAAGGTTCGATTTTCAAAGTGTTCCTTCACAAAAGTTGTTTTTCGCATTTTTAGTTTAACATAATCAAATTTCAGATCAAATGAACTAGTTTTGGATCTTGTACCAAACTGATTTTGGAAAACAAACTTTTTGGAAAAAGATCCAGTTTTTGTACTGGATTGAGCGATTTGCTAGGCTTAATCTAGAATTATATGGGTTAAGATGTTTTCATGAAAAATGTTTTTTTATGTGTCATTTACAACATATTCAAATGTGGAAATTTTTCAAACTTGTTTGGTTAAGTTTCTGAATTTAAACTTGGAGACACGCAAGTAAACCGTTTTTGCCAATTATGATCGATAGTAGTTTGTGATTGTTATTGATGCTTTGTTTGCTAGAAATTGCGTATTTGGTGATGTGGATGGCCTGTGATATTTTTGGAACTTGTGCGTGATGAGTTATGAATGGTTGTGCTATGGCGATTAGTTATGGTCATGGCAATAGATGACTATTGAAAGATAAGGTGATGTGTTGAGGCAATCACATGTGTTGTGTTGAGGAAACCGAATGAGTTGTAAGCAAGTAAAGGGCTAAGTGCTACATGATGACTTGAGTCACATGTGAGCCACTTTTAGAACCTTATACCGTTACTTATTGTAGTCAATGGCTAAGTGCTACATGGTGAACTGAGTCACGTGGGAGCCACCTCTAGAGCTTTGCACTACTATCTTGCATAATCGAGGGTTAAGTGTTACACGATAGCGGAACTCTATGGGAGCCACCTCTAGAACCTTGTACTGTTGCTATATGTGGAAAAATGACTAAGTGCTACACGACAAAGAAAATTCTTGTGAGTTACCTCTAGAGCCTTAAGCTATTACTGATTGTGGTCAAGGACTAAGTGCCACACGATAACAAAACTTCGTGGGGGTCACCTCTAGAACCTTGAGTTTGAGTATTGAGTTGGAATGTGGAGTTGGAATATTGAGTTAGGATGTGGAGTTGGAATATTGAGTTTATATATTGAGAGTGAATATCGAGTGTGAATGGAATCACCGATATGAGTTATCTGCGCCTAATTATGAGACGAAATTGTGTGGTGCGGAATGAGACATGCCATAATGATTTGGCCCTATAATCGGGACTTCTGTGAATATTCAATGAGTGTTATGAAGTGTTTTAATTCTTGATTACACATGCTACGTTTATGAGTGCATATGAGATGTACTAATGTGCATGGACGCGCCTAAGCAATGTAAGTTTTGGATCGTGCATGTTTAGGACGCTTTTGAGTGAATTCTCGCCCTAGTCGAGGCTTAGGGTTTAACTTGCTGAGATTTTTATCTCACCTCGTTGTGGATTATCATTTTCAAGGCCGTAGCGTGGAGGATCCAAAGCCCGAGGCTAAAGGGTCCATAGTGTAAATGGCCTAGTAGTTTCTTTTTAAGTCAGACCTTTGTATATGAACTTGTAGGTTTAACTCGGTTTGTTTTTTCTTTGGTAAAGGGTTTAACTCGGTTTGTTTATAAAGTATGTTTTGAGAAAAATTGGTTGTCCTACTTTTCTATCTCATGTGTTTAATTGTTGTCTAGGGTTTATGATCGCTTCGGCATGTGCATAAAACAAAAGGGTCGACAACGCGTCCTGAGAACGTCGCAATTTAGTTGACCGCCGATGGATGTGCGCATGCTTGGGGTTCAGGGTGTGACAAAAATGATTAGTGAAAAGGTTTTATTATTTACTTAAGCTTCTGTAGTCTCTTGTTATGGGATTGAAAACAAAAACAAGATAAAGAGTTGACAGAGAACCTATGCATAGCAATGCTCAACAAGTGCCCATGGCTGAAAGTCCTCTTAGCGATCAATGTGAATCTGTCTAACCCTATGTCCCTCGATATCCACCAAAAGAAACGGTTGTGTTGAGTCATTCTCTACGCAAAACGGTTCAAGGATAAGAGCCAGGTGCTTGTAAATGTTGCTACTCAAAAGCTGCTCGATGAAAGTGGGAGATTTTGTTAGGCAGCATCGGGCCTTGTAGACCCATATGCAGTGTATGATTGAGTCGATAGGAGGCTCATATGACAATTTTGATACAATCTCTTGAGACAAGTTTGGGAATTCTTTCGTTACCACTGCTGCTTATTTTCTCTGATTTTTGTCCATTTTAAGAAGAAACATAAAGTTACCCATGAATCAGTATACCAAGCTTAAAAAAGAAGTAGCACAAAAGGGTTATAAATGACCCCTACAAGGAATCTTAAAAGGATCTGTGCTTTAATTTTCATCAATTGCAAAAAGAACTATTTTACAAATGGGGTTTCGTTTTATTTCTTTGTTTGTGGTGTCACCGTTTGATTTCAAGAAGCCTCAAATCTAGACCAACAAAATGTTATTCTAATTTTAAGTATGTCGATGCATGAAGCAGTGGGTAAAATATATCACACTTAAGCTCTAATTATTATAACTCTTTCGCAGCAACTTTACTTAGTACGCTAAATAATAAAAATTCACAAGATGTAATCTATAAATGACCACCTTGCATCGCTGCCAAATTTGATAAAGCTTTTAACTTCTCAATAACAAATTATCTCAGGACACCCACATAGTAAAATAAATTACAAGGACGACCACAATTTTATCAATGTTTCCAAAAATGATAGACCACTTGAATGACATTAGCAAATTATATGAATACCCTTAAGTGATTAACACTCCCCAAGACCGTGGATAGTCACATCAACTTGTTAGTATGCAATTAACACCTCCTCTTCTTCTTCTTCTTCTCCTCCTCCTCCTCCTCCTCCTTCTCTCTTTCTCTCTCTTCAAAAATTATCTAGGACTATCATAGTATGCATCTCTCTAGTTTTTTCTCAAACACCTAATTAGCTCCCTCAAATTTCTACCTAGTTCAACACCATACCAGGCTTACCAGCTTGTGGTTGCATATATCTACAACTCTCGAGTAGGTCGAGACTACCATAGGCACCAACATTAGGATTTATGCTACCTTTTGAGCAAGTGCAAAACAACTAATAGGGGAAGAGAGAGTGAATTGAGTGATTAGTTCTTGTGAGAGGTGTGTGTCACTGTTCGGCAATTCCTCGGCGGTGAAGTAGCCCATGCAACACCTAGTGAATCAAGAATACCAAGCCAACCTTCCTTCTATATTCATTCCTTAAAATAGTACAGTGAATATCATCCTCATACCAGATTGTACCATGTACAGCTTAATTCGAGCGTCTAGTCCATTAATTGAGACAAACATAACACTTTACGCACAACAGCTGGTTTTGACCTACCATGGCCTTATGAGGAAAACAGCATATACTCTCTATCGGTTTGTGCACTTTGAAAGCCAACCCCCCAACCCTCTAGAGCTCTATAAAGATGTAATCCTTATATCCTAGAACTCTTAACACCAACTATCTTGACATTACTATAACAAACTAGTTGTATCACTCCTTATGCATCATTCACTATTCACTTGATAACCAAAACTCCACTTACAGGGGTACTTGAGTACGGAAAAATCACAGTTTGTGACATTCTCCCCTCCCCCGATGAGAATTCCACAATGCTCTCGTTGTGGGCTATTATGTGACTTCCCTGCATTCTTCAACTATTAATGCGCTCCTCTAGGTCATACATTGGTTCATCAACCATTAATGCACCACTTTGGATCGACATCGAATGGAAACGCTTGCCCAACTGAACAAGCCACTCCATTGGTAGCTTCTTTTGATTGCAGTTATTCAGGCAACTTGGTCGCTTGTGCTTTTCCCTAAGAAGTGTGGCTTTTGGAGCCAACTACACTATTTGGCATGATCCTATTTCACCTAGTAAGCTTTTCTTGATCTCAACAGACTAATGGAGGTTTCTTCCCCCGTTAAAAATGTTGTAGCAAACCCATCTTGAGATTCGCCTATTGATCCAAGATCGTTTTCCCTATTCAGTAAGGAATCAGTTATTTCATGTGCCCTCGTTGTCATCTTAAAAGCTGGCCAAGAGCCACACTTTGTCTAAGTAGGTTTTGCCTCAACTATTCACTCTCTACCTTCGTAGGAACGAGTAGACCATAGGTTTTCTCTTACTCAAACTCACTTATTGAAGGAATTTTGCTCTAATACCACTTGTCATAGGCCAATAGTTCCTTGGCCATGAAATAGTCCACACCTAGTGAGCTGAGAGCACCAAGCTAGCATTCCTTCTATAGTTGTTCCTAAAAATAGTACAGCGAATATCATCCTCACATCATATCATACCATATCCAACTTAGCTCAGATATCTAGTCCATCTAGCAAGACACGCTGAACACTTTAGGCACAATAATTGATTGGCATTATTAGGAGAGTGGCATCGCAACTAGTTTATGCACAGAAATTAACTCCGCCTTCAAAGCTCCCAGAGATATAATCGTTTTATCATAGAACTTCTAGTAACAATCATTCTGACACCGCTCTCATGAACTAGTTGTATCGTCCCCACTACATCACTCACTCTTAACCCTAAACTCCACTCACAAGAGTATTCAAGTATAAAAGAATCATGGTCCATCACACATGTGTGCAAGTGAGCGCATTGCAAAATGATGATTAAAGCAATAAAGTAAGGTCTTATGAGTAACTAGTCCCCTAGACATAGTCCTTTCAAGCAGTGGCTGTTTAGTCCATGGTCCATTGGATGGTTGATGCAGGGCCAGAAATTGGAACACATTGATTCCGCTCATTCCCGTCCTTCACTTTAGGGCCTGTCCCTCGGTGTGGTCAGTACTCCATATTGTTGAGCAGCAAAGCTTACACTTGTTCACTAATTATGAAGGTTCGCCAGGGCCTCTTTCCTCCTCCCTTTTCTACTCACTCGTGGGGGTCCATCCCCCCACAAAGGGGAAGGGAGTCAATTGAATTTAATAAGGTGAGATGGAGACCTTGATTTGAACCCTCGTGATCGAGCTTTTGATTGTAAAGAACATGAAGCCATAGTCAAACGATCCAAACCAGGTTGAGAGCGTTGAAGCTTATCCACCTAAAGCGCTCACTTCTACTCATGTCCTACTATGGAAGCAGTGGCTGGAAGCTTCACTATAGAGGCGGGAGGTCTGATGGAGCTAATTAGATCCACAATCGAGATGGAGCCACCCCTAGAACCCAGGAGCGAAGCTATCCCTCTTGAGACTGGCCAACAAGAATCCATTGCAGGATTAGAACCTGCAATACAAAGACTAACCATGGAGGTCACTTGAAGCTGCTAAATCGACCTCTGAAAAAAGAAGAATAAGAAAAAAAAAAAACACTACTGCGGTTGTGGAACAAGCCATCGTGGTTGCACCTATCAAGTTACATGATCTTTCTGTTTGCCCGCTTTGATTAGGCTTTATTCTCGAGCACTCTATTTAAATGCTCTGGTGGAGCTAGAGAAGCAACACTAGTCCTTATTAGTAAAGCTTCGACCCTGCCTTTCTACTCGGCATGGGACCACTAAAATTGTACAATTGAACTTGCATTTCTTCTTGTGATAAAGTTTGAAATCCTCCTTCGATGGTCATTACACTTTTTGAACCAAATTTGAGTATTCAAAAGGTTCACCTTCTCCATCTATAACAGCTTGTACTTCCCTTAACCTCCATTTCTACCTGATTAAAACTATTAGCCAGAGATCATGAACTAATTGTGAGTTTAAAGCATGAGATTTGACATTACAAAAACCTTCACATTATTCACTATGATTCAACGAAAGTAGAAAATTTTGCTCTCGTTTTACTCTGCCAGATCAATAACAAGAAAAAAATTGCAATTTTTCAAAAGCGAAAAGAAATCGGAACTGCCAAGAACCAAAGATGAATTCCCCTTAGACGGAGATAACTGCAACGAGGCAAGAAAAAAGAACAGCAAAATACGCATTTAAATCATCAATCACACAAGAGAGAGCGATAGAAATACGGATTTAGCCAGCAAGCACAAATTCAGGGAAGGAAAAGGACCACCCAAGAACAAGAGGAAAATGGTCGAGCAAATTTGGATTGTACTTCACTGCAAATCGAGGTGCATCCGCACGGTCAGACAGATTCTCAATTTCTTGCAGACATCAATGAACGAGCAACAAAAAAATAGAACATCAAGAAAAGAGAACACGACCATGTCAACCATGAATCTTCTCAACTCGACACAAAATTTAAACGAAAGAGATAGAGAGGGGTCAATAGTTTTACTGTCAAGAAACCAAATTTACTCGTGTTCTTGAGTTTGATCGTCAACATGGGTCGTTCAAGTGCTTCGATCTCAAGTTCTTCTCTTTCTTATTGATGATGACTTCATGTCTTTTTTGGCTATTCTACCTTCGTCCTTGTTTTAGCTTTTCATTTCAATTATGGGATAGTGGCACAAATGATTTCTAAACTTTACCCAAATATGCAATGCGGTCTCTACACTTTAATTTTTATAAAGGGATGTCTGAGCATTTAGTATATGTTCAATTTTGTCCCTAAATGTTGTCCTTGGACTTAAATTAATAGAAAGACAACATTGAACTTTTTCATATAATTCATGGACTAGGTTAAATATACTTCAAAACTCTATAGACCACATTGCCTATTAGGCTACAAATCTAGAATCACATTTGAACAAATTAAAAATTTAGGAACTAGTTATGTCATTTTTTCTACTTTGACAATCTTACCAGCAAAATGACATAAATAACTCATGAGTTTTTAATTTGTTCAATATGATCCCTGAATTGTAGCCAATTGTGAAATGTGGTCATTAGACTTTTAGTACATATTCAACTTAGTCAAAAGACAACATTGAACATTATTGTACAGTTCAAAGACTAAGTTGAACATTGACAAAAAGCCCAAGGACTACTTTAAGTAAATTGAAAGTGCAGGAATTGCATTGCACCTTAGGATAAAGTTTAGAGATCATTTGTCTCATAATTCCTTAATTGAAATAAAAGGCTAAAATAAAGATGAAGGTAGGCTAGACAGAAAAAGACATGAAGTCGTCATCCATAAGAAAGAAAGAACTTTGAGTTCTAAAGCATTTGAACAACCCATGTTGACAATCAAACTCAAGAACACCAGCAAAGTTGGTTTCTTAACGGTAGAACTGATGTCCCCTGTCTTTTATGATTTAAATTTCCTGTCGAAATGAGAAGATTCATGATTGCCACGGTCATGTTCTCTACTTCTTTATGTTCTTTCTCCTTTCTTTTTTTGTTGATCATTCAATGACGTTTGCATCGATTGAGAATCTGTTTGATCGTGCCGATGGGCCTCGCACTTGTGATGAAATACGATCCGCATTTGCTCAACCATTTTCCTCTAGTCCTTAGGTGGTCCTTTTTCCTTCCCTTGAATATGTGCTTGTTGGCTAAATCTGTATTTTTGTCTCTCTCGCTTGTGTGATCGATGATCTGAATGCATATTTTTGCTGTTCTTTTCCCTTGTTTGGTTGTAGTCATATTTGTCAAAAGGGAATTCATCTTTGGTTCTTGGGAGTTTCGATTTCTTTTCGCTCTTGAAAAATCGCATCTTGTTCTTGTTATTGATTGGGCAATTTTCCCAAGAAGAAAAATTCATGAACCGCATCATTACCCTTTTTAAATTGGTGTGGTCTTAGGAAGCCATCTAGTTTAGTCCTATAAAACACCTAAGTGAAGTAAGACATGTAACTTATTCCTTGGCGAGATTCAAAGATTATTTCGTGAGGAGGTATAGCACTAAACATTGTATAAGTTATTGGGTGTAATTGGAAATTAGGAAACACTAAAAATATTTGAGTGACTCGAGTATGGTTGTAAA
Organism: Eucalyptus albens; assembly: GCA_014182695.1. NCBI lineage: Eukaryota > Viridiplantae > Streptophyta > Magnoliopsida > Myrtales > Myrtaceae > Eucalyptus > Eucalyptus albens. Next base: position 21,156,332 of record CM024654.1, on the reverse strand, counting down.
TTTCATTGTATCGCTTGACTTATGGTGGAATTTATTGCTACTCTCCCGTGGACGTAAGTCACTTGACCAAACCACATAATTTGGTGTTCAATTTATTTTATTGTTTTGTCTGTTTTATTGTTCAAGTGCTTGCTTCGGCAACAGGCCCCTTGGAGGTAGGTCATGACATGTGTATAATGGTCTCCAAAGGTAAAATTCATGTATATCTTTGGTGTTTCTAAATGTAGAGGTTGTAAGTAGTTATTAGGTGAAAGCTGAGGTTTATTTTTAGTATATTTCTGAAAAAATAAATAAACGAAAAATCATGAGAAACAAGGTATAAGGAAACGGGAATAAGCCCTCTGAGCATTGAAGGGTCCGTCATGCAGTGGTGTAAGGAATTGTTGACTAATTTCACTAGAGACCAAACTTTATTTTTGCATCCATTTGCAGAAAAATATCAATCATGCAGGGGTTGAGCAAGTTGTCATTTCAGCTCATATCTTCTTCAGTCGACCTCACGTTCATATCCCTTTTACTCCACTGCCAATCGTGAAATGGTGAGCAAGGCACATATAATAAATTGACTTCGCACTAGAAATGAACTGGTTCTGGTGTTGATGGCGGGGTAGTTGAATTGGATGTGACTTTTAAACTGCTTTGGTCACGCGTTACTGCCAAAATCATCTCTGTAATCATTCTTTGATTGTTGTTTGTAGACCAAAAGGAATTTACAAAGAGTCAACACCTAAAAGATTGATCTTCTACAAATTGAAGAATACACTTATCACGATCAAAGACTAGAAATGCATGTGGCTAGGGGTGAGTAGTTTCACGTGTCTTACAACTTCCACCTAAAACTCAAAATCTACCCATCAGAGTAGAAACCTCATTTTTTTTAAACTTGAAATCTCACGGGTTTCAAAATAGGTTTAAAGGTCTAATAAATTCCTTTTTCTTTTGTTTAATTTTTTTTATTAAACAAAATGAAAGTGAAAGCAATAGCAAAAATGAATTTGCTTTCAAATCTTTCCATCTGAGATGAGGTTCATGTCAATTTACTCTTGACAAGGCCAGATGAACTCTCTCCAAACAGTAATATTATTTCGGCTACCGCACGTTCATCAAGCATCCTCGTCTCAAGTCAACTACACTCATTTCATATCCATAATGCAATGCCCATGCTTGATTCCCCAATTCTCCTTCCCAAAGCATAATCGAGACTCAAGGAAAGTATGCCGATTCCTTAATTTGTTAAAAGGAATACCTATCCCTAAACTAGGCAAGAGAATCTAAATTTTACAAGAGAATATCGATTCCTCAAGTTCTCTAAGGAGGTAACGATCCCTAAAACTCACTCAAGGAATAACAATCCCTAAATTCCAAGAGGGGATATTGATCTCTAAATTCTCTTAATTGAATGCCCATTCTCCAAACTAATTAAGGGCATAACGATCCCTAAAACTCACCAAGTAGATAACAATGACTTACTTAGACTAGGGGAATGCCAATCCCTAAAGCTCACTAATCTATTTATTTTCGCGAAAAAATGAATGATTTAGAGAAAAATTTTCAAAAAATAATTATCTACATTACTTTTTAAAATGAAATAATGGAAAATAATCTTATTGTCGGCAAATATGTTTAGACAAAAACTATTATCACTGATGAAAATGTTATGCTGACTAATTATTTCATACAAAACAAACGATTATTTTTTCAAAATTATTTTTCAAATCATCACAAAATAAATAAAACCTTAAGGAATTTCGATCCCAAAAACTCGCTGAGCCCATAACATAAGGTGGCGGCTGATATGGCTGCTGCCTTCACACACTGAGTGGTCGTAATCTTTCAATCAATTATATAAGGATGAGAAAACTTGTGAATTTTAAGGAATTGTTTATTACATGTAGTAGTCGAGGGGGATTTGCCTCGTTTGTTTTCCTCTACTATTTTTATTGCAATGACTGTCTGATCAAGCTTCGAAGATAAAGTAAAACCCGACTAGGGGTTAACGACTCTTGTCTTTCTTAAACGCGGACGGGGCTTGACGAATCCCATGCCCCATGTGACGGAAAGCGACATGATGGAATGACCGATCCTGCCATCTCTGAACGCAAGTAGGAATTTGCAAATTGCGTGATCAAATAATCCTTTCTAATTTAACTAATCCTGCAATTTCCAACACAAATAGGGATTGACGAATCATATGTTTAGAAAATACCTAACGAAGGAACATCACATGGCGGATCTTAAATGCAAGCATGAATTAACGGAGATTAACGAATCCCGCACTTCAAGATCCTTAAATAAAGAAAACAATATAACATGTTTCACTAATCTTATCAGACCTAAGGAGGCAAAATGATACCTAACGAAGGAACATCACATGGCGGATCGAAAAACCCTATCCTTCTTATATGCAAGCACGAATTAACGGAAATTAACGAATCCTACACTTCAAGATCCTTAAATAAAGAAAACAGTACAACAGGTTTCGCTAATATTATCAGAGGCAAGATAAAATCCTAAAGAAGATTTAGATGCCCAACCTCGAGTAATTCCAACTCTCATACTCAAGTCGTCAATCCAAGTACTTGAGGTCCTTGAGCCTAGACCTCGGTCTCGAGCACCCAGGACCTCAACGAGCAAGGATGAGTCCCAAGAGGTTAGGCCCGAGTTCAAGGTGGCCTCGATTCCTAATCTCCAGACTCATAAGAGTACTAGATGCTTTTCCTTGTGGGTGTTTCCTACATCAGTATATTCCCCTAGCACAACGTATTATCGTGCAATGAACTCAAGACTTTTTAAATTATATATGCCTGAACAAGTAACATGTATTTGCTCATGATCATCCACGGCATGATCTCTCCCACACGTTTTGTATTTACAACTAAGCAGAAGATTTACATGATAACAATCCCTACCTAAAATCTGTAGAATTGTATGTATGAGTATAGAAGACAAAATTCGCAAAATGATGAGTTCGCTCATGATCTTATTATAGCTTAACATAAAAATGCTCTCCCACTGGCGACGTCGTTTTCGCGTGCTCCCAACGTTAGCCCCGATCATGAGGATCGCAGACGCCGACCCTCGTGCTCTTCGTCGACGTTGATCCCAAGCGACTCCACCACATCCTCCCTGCTCCAACCCGCACGCAATAACTCCAAGGACCAGGCTGTCAGGTGCCGAGCGACGCCTCCGTCGGATCTCGCCACGTCGCCGCCGACCTTCACCATCCCATCGCAGCCGTCCATCCCCATCATCTCCCTCACCTCCTCCTCCCTCCACCCTCCCTCCCTCAGCCTCCAGAACGCCTCTTCCAAGCACGCCCCGAGCTCGGCTCCGCCGCCGCCGCCTCCGCCGCCGCCGCCGCACCACCAACCACCTGTGCTCCCCCGCGCCGGCTCCGGCTCCGGCGCCGGCGCCCTTCTCCCACCTCTCTCCGCCACGTCGCTCCAGAACTCGATCCTCCGCGGCGCCGTGGCGGCCCACGCCGGCGTGCCGATCATCGGCGGCACCTTCCCGGCCGGCGGGAAGACGCCGATTCGCAACCACTCGAACTCGTGGAAGAATCCGGCGAGGTCGAAGCTCAGCACGCGGACGTCCCCGCCGTCAATGTAGAACACCGGGTTGCCGGCGGCGTTCGGCGACGCCGGGATGTAGCAGTTCCGGTAAATCGGCACCAGAGCCGGCGCTTCCTCCAAAAACCTCTCCGCCAACTCGACCGCCCGGTCGCGACCGCTCGGCCTCTCGCCCCACGCGTCGCACCAGAAGTCGCTCCGCGACACCTCCTTGATCAGGCACCGGCCGGGGAGGCCCGCGAGAATCCGGAGCTGCTGCGGGGACGACGACCGCCAGTTGACGAACCCGGGACCGACGGGGAGGCCCTCCTGGAGGATCTCCCGGAGGTCGGGCGGGAAGGCGAAGGAGAAGGCGGACTCCAGGCAGTCGAACTCGGCCTCCGTGAGCCCTTCGAGGACGGGGACGTCGCAGGAGGCGAGGTGGTAGATGACGCTCTTAGCGTAGGCCGCGAAGGAGAAGCAGACCCTTTTCGGCGCGAAGCGGTAGCTCAGCGCCCCCACGGCCACCGGCACCCCGCCGCCGCCGCCGCCGCCGTCGCGACCGCCATTGCAGATCAACAGGCAGCTCAAACTATCGATTTTTCCACTCCTTTCGATGATGGGTTCGAACTGAAAAGCGACGAGAGAGAGCGGAGGTAGGAAGTTTGGTGTGAAGATCGATCTGGTGGAGATGGGGTGATCGTTAGCGAGGCGTGTGCTTGGGCCGAACGTGACGGCGAGGTAAGTGAGAAGAAGAAGACGAGGCGTGTAGAGAGAGAGAGGAAGGGAGGAGGGAAAGAGGAAGAGTCGGGCTCTGGCTTTGACTTATTCGGAATTCGGGGACCATTCAACGCTCGCGAAATTTAAATGAAGCCAGGAGATTCCCATTAAAATCACTCCCCCTTTTCGTTTATTTTCAAGTGTCCTTTTAATGCGCAAGAATAAGGTGGCTGCTTTGACGCGGTCTTGATCTTAACCTCTGTTTTGGATACAGCTTGGTTGGTATTGAAGATTTCGCCAGCCAAATGCCGACATCCGCTTGAACACATTTATTAGGTGGTTCGAATAACTCTAAAAAAAAAAAAAAATTTAATTTTATATATATCAAGATCTTTTGTTATCCGAGTACATGTGCCGTGAAAAATATTATCAACTCCACCAGAAGTGTTGTACTATTTCTTGGAAACACAAATGGAAGTTCGATCGTGAGCTTGCACCGATTCTTCGACGTGATGCTATGAAGGTCTTGAATGTTTTCATTTTCAAGTTCTTCCATCGCCAATTTCAAAGAACTGGAGTTAAAAAAGCCTAATGCCGAGACAATTGATGCCACGGCAGCATGAAAGACAATTGCGATTTACTTAAATGCACGGGGTCATTGATTTTACAAATTGGTTGGTGCAAAAGAAATACCTATAATCACATCAAGTTTTTCCACGTCACGCTTTTGATTGAATTGATGAATGAGTTAGCCTCAATTTGTTAGAATGAGAAATCAAGAGATTTGATTAAAGAAAAAGAAATCCATAAGTTGATAGAGTTAATTGCACAAAATTCAAGTTCAGTGACCACATTAAAATAAATATAATTTTAGGAATAAATGCATGCTCTTTTCCTTTGTCCTTAACAAAATGTTGTATTTTTAAGGGGACACTGTCATGTAAATGATTATAGTAAAGCTATATGCAATAGTAGAGTTGAATTAATGCACATTTAATAAATAAAAAAATTAATATGAATCATTAATGAAATGAAAATATATAGTACATATATACGTGCACTAGAAAGGAATGTTATTAGTTGCACCACAAGACGTGTGATATATTTTTCTATGCCGACGTAATAATTTTGTTCATTTTTTTTCATGAATGTAATTTTTTTTTTGGCCGAATATAAAATTAGTTTTTGAAAAGGGAAAGTCTTTCTATCTATAAAATAAAACTGCCACATGCCTCTATGATGATCAAGAATAAAACCGAGTCAAGCTATTCACAAGTAACTTGGGCCCCGCTCGAAGACTACTTGATTACGACTCGTTTCATTTTGAGTCGAATTCGAGCTTTTCATTATTTTTGTTTTCGAAAAATTTATATATTCATAAACATAAACACAATATACTTAGAATGACAGAACATTTGAGTCGTGTTTCGTGAAGTAAATTTGGGATTTAAGGCGAGCTTGTGCTTGGCAGAGTATCAACTCGATTAGCTTGATTACACCCCAAATTGGAACGTAACCTGTGAAAATTATGTTCGCACCATCGTGTGGAGACAATAATCATTTAACAAACTGTGTTGAATCAAGACCCCCCACACAACTAAAAAATATGGACTTAACCGATTCGTGGGACTAGTAGAGTAATCCAAGAACTCTCCAGATAATCGAGTTCCCGCGTCTGTATTCTTAGATCAATTAAAGAAAATCAGCTGAAGAAAAGTAACTAATCTGAAAAATTATTGCTTTTACTCATTCTCTTGAAAGTAGTTACATCTATGGTAAATGGTCTATGAGAGAATTGTTTTTATACACTTGTTAATGAGGGTTTAATACTTTTATCAATTGATCAAATTACTGAGTTGAAGATGTTCACAACAATATTTCTACAGGCACATTAGGAGACGATAACGAGAAATTTTACTAATAAAGTTCGTCAGCCAACTCCTAATCTGCCTTATGACAGAAGAGAAGTGCAAATTTTCAAACTCCAGGCAAGCAAACTTTTTCATGCACGCAAACTTTTTCATACCTATATTGGGAAAAGAAATGATATCACTGACTCTCTGAGCTAGCTTATTGCTCAGTTGAGTTTTACCCATTTATATGTGTGTGTTACTGACAAAAACGAAACACCGATGCATACATATTACATTGTAACGTTTTGTTATTTTGTAAAAAGCTAAAACAAATAGTCATGTAACGATGGAGTAGGCAACAATGTGGGACACAATAGTACAAAGTACAATCGTTTGAGAAACTTCTAACAGCGCAATTCATTCATTCGAGGGAAACCTATTGCCAACTTGACTTTAATGACATATGATTAATGTACTTTCTATGAACAGAATTAATTCATCGAGCGTGAATAATATGCACTGTCATGAATGACATTGATAATGATAAGGGTCCAAGATTGATGTCCTTGCATCCATAACCTATTCGACACAATCTGTGTTTAGGACCCGATGACTTGCATAGTTCCGGAAGTTTTTCCAATCACGGGTGGATATGTGCAAGTATGTTGCCTCCCAGTAACCTATGAATTGAATTGGGCAGGACCACTAAGAGGCGGGTGATTTGGTTATTTAGAAAAAATTAGAAATTTTTTCCCGAATACATGATGGACTATAGAAGGTGAACTGGCGCTATAGAAACATATATACTTTTGCATAATCACAATTTTCTATCAAACAAATACTGGAACTGTTTAAAGAATAGAAGAAATGTGAATGAAATTTATAGTGATTGGCCTTCCACTTGACCTACTCTCTCTCCCAACTCTTACAGTCCAATGAGACCAGAATTTACTATGTACTTTCGTGCAAAATTTAATGCTTCAACCTAAAGCTTCAGGAGTTACTTCTACAAATTCGAGCACCTCTCAAGACACTATATCACTCTCCCTTTAGATTACATATATTCATACCCTCTAAGGAGATTTATAATATAAAAATCACTTGATTTTGCACAAAAGAAAGCAAGACAAATGCAAGGAAGAGAGCTTATTAAATACCACCAAACCAAGTTTTTAAAGACTTTCGATTTTCAAAATAGTCATAAAAGCTTTATCCGATCAACTTGCCATTCTTTGACCATCGACACGTCCTCATACGGAACATTAAAGGTCGATTCAAAAAGTAGGACACTTTGCTTCTATAATTTACTTGATATATCTTTTGCTTATCCAGAAATGGAAAATTAGATATGTTTTGCTACAAATTACTTTTAGCGAATGCAACACTCGAAGATAGTTGTTATAGCAAACTTGAGTCCAGTTTTAAATTAAGAAAGAGCTAGCTCTTTCCACTAAGATTTGTAAAGGCTCATATGCAAAATCATATATGGGTGATTGGTTCTCAAGCTAGTCCAGTAGGGAGGACTGATTCCCATTTTTTGGAACTAGGGATTGGACCAGATGGTCTTAGGACTGGGAATCGAATCGAACCAAACGGCCTAGTCTAGTTTGGTCTAGTCTAGTCTAGCTACTTAGCCAAATATATATATATATATATATATTAAAAAACATAGTTATTACACTTTTAGGGTTTATTGCTATTTTAAAGAAATTAAGAAATATGTTTTCTTTTTTTTAAAAAGTCAGTCCAATCCAATCCAATTCCTCCCCTCCAGAATTAGGAACTAGATCGAAAATCATCGGTTCCATTTTTATGGTACCAAGAACTGGACCAATGCCCCCGAGAACCAGACCAAATAGGCTAGTCCAGTCCAATCTGGATAGTTTCCAATCCGATCAATCTGATATGCTCATCTCTAGAACTATCCACTTTGTCTATAGCATGTGCTACTTCTACAAAAATGGTCCTCTCGACTTTTCATGAAATCTTATGCTACGGTCTAGTCACCTTTTGCAAGATGGCTCTTCTAAGCACATTGACGCCCTTAAGATCTGTAGACTATTCACATCCTATTGGTCCATCCAAGTTTTAATGAACTCTCCTTCTACGGATGGTCCTTCTTTTACAAAGGTCTTTAAAGACTCGACACATTTCCCATCAAAAAGCTTAGCTTGTTCTCCTTCTGTAGAGTCAAACATGCTTTAGATATTCTGTTGTTAACACTATATGCATATGCTTTGTGTATACAGAAGTTGTTCATTTTGCACAGTTAAATACACATATTAGTAGTCGTTGATTACGTCATAAGAGATTTTCTTAACAATCTAAGCTCACCAAAGTGAGAAAAAGTATTAAATAAACTTAGCCTACAATTGTATTTTTATATGGGTGAAGAACAATTTGTCCTTCTCTTTCTCTATTTTTTTTTTTTTTATTTATAGCTTCTTTGTAATTGTCTAGACCTCTTACTTAGGGGTAAGTGGTTTCGGTTTCGTACATGTTTCACTTAGAACTTGAAATCTACCCATTCGAACAGGTTCCTCATTTTTGGAACCCGAAACTTATCGTGTATATCTTGGAATCTAGAACTTATCCTATTACATGTTGTAGGGTTAGTTCCAAGGTCTATCAAGTTCTACCCATATTAAATTGAATGACTGCGGTAAATTATCATTTTTAATGACCACCACTTGATGGTATAATTTACTGATCATAACTTATATTTAAACACATGAACAATATAAAATATTAATAAAGTAGAAGCCTCAATCATGATATGGAAGTTCAAATGAGTGGTTTTAGATTATACACTCATCATTGAATATCATTGAATACCATAGGATTGCACAAAAATATAAACAAAAAAAAAATATAAAAACTTGTTACAAACTCTAGGTTCCGGATTCCAAGTTCACCAGCCTAGAACCTAGAGCCAACCAGTCAAAATAGGTTCATCAATTTTTGGAACCTAAAATCTACCCCGCATATCTTGAAATTTGATTATCAAGTTTTAAGTTCCACCCTAAAATCATGCTCACCCTTACTTTTGCTTTTTTTTTTTCTCCTTTTTTTCTAAATATACCTGACTTGGTGCTAGGTGTCAAAAGACAATATCCTTTCTTGTGTTTTTATCTTTTTATTCCTACCTACTTCTTTGGCCCATATTGTCAACGTGTGTCTTTACCCATTTAAATAAAGCCAAAATTACACTTACTTTGATGGAAAAGAACCCTAGGTTTATGTCCCTAAAATGGATCTTCGCGTGCTTAAAGCGCTATAGGAAAAAAACACTCACATGTGATTACGAACTTGCATGATGGACAAACAGTGAAAAATGTAATGCAAAAATAGGGAAAGGTCGATTCAGTTTCTAAATACAATGAGTTAAATTGTTTCTCTCTTTTATTGAACTTTTGTAAAGCTTAAAAGATAAGATCAAAGAAGAAAAAGGAAAAGAGTCTTCAATTAAGATAATTTTCAATTTACTTAAATATATAAAGACGTGATTAGTTTAATCTACAAAACTCTCTCAAATTACCGTCACATTATATCATTCATGACATAGCACAAATTTTCGCAATGTATGTCTAAGTTTCGTTTGTTTCATAAAAAAATAAATTATTTAAAAGAATATTCTCTTGACAATGACGGTTTGTATAGCTTAAAAAGTTATTCAATGAAATATTTTTTTCATTACCGGCAATAATTTATCTATTAAAAAACTTTGTAAACGATAAAAATATTTTTCTTTATAAGCAAAACAAGTCAATATTTTTAGAAAGATATTTTTCTAAACCATTCATTGTTATGAAACAAATACTACAGTCTGTACTTAAATTAAAGCACACCAAAAATGAATGGAGGTGACAAAATGAGTTTGGGTCGTTCATCGCGTACGTTTCGTGGAACACGAAACAACTCCCACGGTGGCAATATTGCACGGATTCTGGCAATGTCAGTAACGTCATTAAGAATAGTAGGACAAAAAGGAACAAATCGACAAAAAGGCGTCCGGCCGGTTAAATTCTTAGTTTAGCTTCAATAAATTATTTATTTGGACAACGTCTCGATTATTCAATTTACCTTCGAGGACTACGTCGATGGAGTCTGGCGTCATGCACGTGAACGGAACTGTTTACATGCGTCCATTGCTATTGAATTGCACATGACTCGTGGTTGATCCTTTAAAGTACGATCAATTATGAAGATCAACAGTCATGTGGTAGCTTCTCTTTTCGGCCAACATTAGTTGCAATCCCAATTCTACCTCAAGCTTCTTTTTCATAGAAAAAATCCGAGAAAAAATCGAAACTTTCACTCTAACCCCAAAAATAGCCCGTGTCTGAAAAATTGCCACCAATTTCTCCAAAATATCAACATGATGAGGCTATTGTTGTTCCATACAAAATTCAGGTGTTAGTGATGACGTAGGTTTTGATAATGAACCTCTAACTTGCCCTGATATTATTAATTTTGAAGAAATTAATGGCTATTTTTTAACATGGTGGCAAATTTAGGCTAGTGAAGGTTTGTGATTATTTTAAAGACAAAAAAGTTCAAGACATAATTGGGATTAAATATAAAATTTGGGGCTTCTAGGGAATTCAGCCCTTCTTCATAACCTCAATGAGTTAGAGGAGTCGATTGAGACTCGTTATAAAGTTACACCTTAGAAAGCACAATCATGAATAGTAACGAAGTTAACTCTGTCGGCCACTCGAGGAGCTCCCTGCTTATGTGATAAGGTGCAATAACCCAATTACCACGAGATAGGGAAATAGCGTGATGTCACGAGTTCAGTAGAGTGCAATATGTCACACGATATCTCAAGAAGTATAAATCCAAATTTGACCAAGCTCAACTACAACCCCTTTCAGATTAGTCACAAGGAAAACAACTTCCTCCTTTCAATTTCTAGTTCAAATATCCATTTAAAATATTACCAATTGTAATAAACGGAAAGTACTATTAGATCGAAACCGATTGAGAGGAGGAAAAATATGGAATCTTGTTCTTTAACATTCAGATCGAGGTAGATTCACAATCCACCTTCATTCTTTAAATATAATTATACAACACTTTGCAGTGGAGAGAGATCATCTTTGGATCGCACTAACCATCGATTTCAATAATTAGCCCCATGATTGGAAACGGTCCCCTGAGGACGCGACACGCTTTATCGGTTTTCTTCGTCCCGGCGCCCCCTGAAAATGACGTGAAATGTCGTTACCGATTTATTAATTTTATCGGATCGCCGACCGTCGTTGCAAGAGCTCTTTAAATTAAGGTTTTCCCTTGTTTCTCGAGCCGGACTTTCTGGTGCCCCCGGCGGCCCACCACGGTACTTCAGTCATGCAATTGAAGACAAAATTTGGCTCTGGCTTCCAGACAAATGAGACAGCGATTGAACGGGGAATTCTCTTGCCGCGCGCCATATGGCATGGAGCGTGGCTCGCGGGGAGTATCGCATGAGTTCGGTTTCACGCAATTTGGTGGCATGGCTTGTTTCCCGTAATTTCATGTGTGATAAAACGTTTTTATATTGATAATAATTTATTTTTAAATATTTTTATAGATAATAAAATTATTCTTATCGTCTGTCATTCATTCATTTTTATAAGCAATCATTTTAAAATATATATTTCAAATTATTCATTTTTACGAACAAACGAGAGCTACATTGATTTTAGTTTTTCTCTTCAAGACTCTTATAATTAAAACTAAAAGGGTGCATGTGAACAAGTTTTAGCATTTCTATATTGACATGAATTACACACAAGTCACAAATTTTACGTACATAATACAATTATCAATTTATAGTTATATCATTGCTATTCTTGCTCTATTACATTCCCAGGCCATGAAATTACTAGTTAGTTTTGCGTTATTCCATTTCTTGAATCTTATGAACAAAATGCTAAGTTGGATCACATGTAGCAGTTGACAGGTGCACTACTATGAAGTTTTACTCTCCGTTTGTCATAGATTTACCAATTTAGAGTTTTTTGTGATATTAATTCAATTTAATGGAAACTAATATATAGTAAATTTAACACCAATATACCAGTTTGAATTTTTGTGGTCAAAATATTAATTTGGGGTAAATTTGTTATGGGTATAACAAATTAGGATTTGGGCTATGAACCCCATTTAGAATTATGAAGTAACGTCATGGAGGTATGATTAATATAAGTTATAGTAACCGTAAGTTATACAACATGTTATGAACCAATTACAATTATAGGATATTTAATATGTGATAATCAATCATTAGAAGCTATATAATAGTTCAATTATTAAAGCAACTAATCATTATTTTTAGTGAACTGTAACTTCAAATGATAATTTAACAACATAAGTATAGTTAGTTTTTTTTTTTTTTTTTTTTTTAGTGAAAATAGAATCACTGCTCCCACTAACCGTGCCTCCTATAACTCCAGTAAAAGACAATAACACCTTGATTAGCATCTCTGTGGGAGAGTGACTACTTTCAATGAACTCAACTAGGTATGGGTATATAGGACAAAATCAAAGTTAATCAATCAAATCTGTAACCTGCTTCCACTCTAAATAGCAGACTTTGCCCACTGTCCCCACCTCTTGTCTCCATGTAATCAGAAACGTGTAAGATTATAATTTTGGCACTGTTGGCATATCATCTATTCTCGTCTAGGTATGCTAGCCTAATAGCCTTTTGTTACTACAGTCATCTAAGGCCATGTATATTAGAAAGCTTTTTCATGTGAAAGGTTTCATGGGAATTCAAACAAATAGATGAAATTTTGGGTAAGGTGTACCGTTCTAAAACAATGATTTTCCTGACAGAATTCGTGATTCAAGATAATCGGTTCCGATGGTCAAGATACAATGCTTAGACTCTGATCTTCCTTATTAGTCTGCGTAGTAAGCAGAGGATGAACATGATTCAAGCTTTGAAATGATGGTCAATATGGAGTAGATACGAAAAAGACAAACAAGAAAGGAGGAGGAGGACCGGTATAGAATTGCATTGCCATTATTTATAATAAAAAAAAAATTAGTAGTTGATTAGTATTTTCAGAAAATACGCAACAAAAGGAGGCATTTTCGATGTGAACACATATTAATTGGCAATCTCCATGGCTATTGCTTTTTCGGTCGGCTCAATCTATCAAGTCAAACCCATATTTTTCAGGCTATCTTATTTCTAAAACTATAAATAAAATAAAATAAAACAACAATCTACATAACTAGGGCAAGTAGCATTTGTTTGGTATGGTCCTAGAGTTTGGCAAGCCTTCATTATACTCTGCTTTTCCCTGCCTTACGAGGGCTGTAAATCCCCTTGGCATGTAAAATTGGACCCAAATCTTACTTAAGCTGACGCAGGAGCAAATTATTTCCAAAATAATGATATTATTTAGTTGAGGTGATGAGTTCTTAATTTGGTTTGGTTCTAAGGCAGAATCGGGAATCAGGGATCGAGGATCGGACTGGTTGGTCCTAAAACTAGGAATTGGATGGGATAGAACTAGTCACTTTTTTTCCTACTTGAAGCCTTCTATTATAAAGAAAAAAAAAAGCTAGTATTTTTATAAAGAAATTTTAAAAAAGAGAATTTTTAGTTGGTCCAGTATAATTCCACTTTGGAACTGGACCGCCGGGACACCGGTTCCACATTTTGGAATCAAGAACCGAACCAACACTCTCGAGAATCAAACCCAACTAGCCAATTTAGTCTATTCTATGTGGTTTTTATTCGAGCAGTCCTTTTGCATACCCCTATTATTTAGGACACTCCTTTGCAATCTTAGATAATTTTATTTATTAATTTTAGCAGGTATCTGATTAGCTTAATTTATATATATGGAAGAATTTCGAATTTATCTTTATATGCTTACATATGTATATCTATTTCATATTTTTGTCTCGTAGTTGTGTTTTTTTTTTTTTTTTTTTTTTACTAGGGAGGGTCGTGTTTACTTTCATATGTAATTGGAGGAAACTTTTTCTAAGCATGTCTTAGATTGAGATGGGTTACAATAATGGACATTACTCATATCTATTTTTTCATTAAGATTGCATAGGGTTGATATCCATAACTTATACTCTACCAATCCCATGCTCATGTTCATTCACCGAATGAAATAAAATAAGCAACTACTTGATCAAGTAATGCTCTTTCCTTAGCCTATTTATTTTATCCATTACAAAAATTCAATAATCAAACACACTCTAATGGCTTAAACTTCTTAATTGATCTATCTAATTGAGTACCCAATTAAGTTTTAGGGCACGAATGATAACCATTCTGTTGCAAAAATATATTTTTCTATTTTTATTTTGTGGAAGAATTTCTGAGAAAAAATACACATTTGATAACAACCTAAAATTTCTGCTCTTTGAATAGAAATTCTTATGATAACAACACAAAATTTCTCCATCTCGGATGGCAATAGCAAACGACGACAGTGGCTGATGATGACCGGTGAACAACTAGCGGCGATGAATGACGGGTGGCAGCAAGTGGGCAGCCAGTTAGTAGCTAGAGCGAGCAATAAGAAGAGTTTTTATTTCTTACTTCTATTCTAGAAATAAAAAACTATAAATTGTTTAATTCTCATTTATATTCCAAACATATTTCTAGACCAAAAATTTGTCCATAGATTAAAAAAAAAAAAAAATTGCATCACCAAACAAATTTCTATTTCAAATCTATTTCTGAGAACAAGAAAATAATCCTAATCGAAATAGAATGGTTATCATGCCCGCCTTTAGTCTCTTTATGCACAATCAATTCAAGTTTCTCAATTTGTAAATGTCATACTTGAACAAGGGCCATGCTAATCTTCTCTAGATTAGTTCAGTCAAATTGGGTGTCTGACAATGCACCCGTTCGAATTTTGTTAGCTCATATAGATACTATTTCATTTTGTTTTATCAGTTCAAGTGGATTTAAAACAATTTTTGCATCACTAGCCTTATTTACTCCTTCTGCATGACAACTACCGTAATGACCCAATCCGATGAGGGTAAGAAGTGGTCATCGAAGCCAAAGGGCTCCAACAATGAGCGATGGCGAACGGGGTAGGAAGGAACTATTGTGGCTAACGATGCAACCCAGAAGGGGGTGAATAGGTTCGGTAATGATTTTTTAAACTTTTGCAGATTATTAAACAATTAGCAATCAAGATGATATCTCAAATAGAATCATGTGTGATGATGATAAGCATATTAGAGTGAAGAATGACAATCACATAGTGATTTATAATGTTTAGGTTTTGTAATCAAGCACAAGTCTACTCTAAGACTAACAGTTTTAATAGTGGTTGGATTCCACTAATAATCGGCGAAGAAAATTACAACTGGCTAATGTTGTTCCTTTCAATCAATAGATCACACTATTAGGATACCAAGATCACGAGACATCACTCTCATTTTGCTTGTAAATCCAATACGTCAAAAGCATAGTTCCTTGGCAAACCAAGATCATTGATGATATGTAAACAATTTCACTATTTGAACTTATCATGGTAAATGTTAATACTTGCAAATAGTTCGGTAATCATCAAAATATCATAGGAATTTTTTCCAACATGAACTGAACTGCATGCCCAACAAGAGGAAAGCGTGCTTGGAATATGTATGTAAAAAATGAAATTAATTTACGGACATGCCTTTTTACATAATAATAAATTTTACTTTGAAATTTCAAAGTTAAGCTTACTTAGGCTAAAGCACTATTAGAATGAGTGACCTTTGACAAGGTGCCTAACTATATATCAAAGGACAAAACAATATAGGATGGGCCAAAATCGATAATATCTCAAGTGAGTTAATCGAGAAATGTCACCACTCCAATTCCGAGATTAAAAAATGATCAAGATACTCAATTTAAATATGACATGCGGAGGCTAAGATGGGGAAGAACACTTCCAGGTCATATATCAAGAATTATAATTCTCCTTTTCTCTCTTATTGCTATTGTTCATGTTTTCCGGTTTCTATCTTGCTCTTTTATCTACCCGTTTGACATGGTTAAGTCCACATTTTATATTCCAATTTAAAATGTCGGTTATGCTCAAGGGAGAATTTTTAATTAAACCTATTCTAAAAGTTTAAACTCTTAGGGGATGGTGCGAATCACAATATTCAATTTTAATGATACCAAATAATCTGCCATATATCTTATAAAATTCCTAGTGCCTGTCTTTTGTCCAATGTCTGATTGCCGACACATGGGGGCCATCAAAGGTTCAGATAGTTCTTTTTTCTTTTCTTTTCTTTTCTTTTTTTCATTTTTCTTTTTTTGAGCCAGCGGCATAGTCCGAGGTTTACTCCAGGAAAACCAATGTGATGAAGGTGACAACGACGTTGACAGAAGTTCGATTAACACCTCCTCCACAAACCTCCTTTTCTTCTCTCGCAACAACCCATTTAGAAGGCTCAGGTTACTAGAACCTTCGGGATGTGATTGGTCGATTTGGTCATATATTAGATAGTGAGATCCATGCATAAAATATTTGTGGCATGGGGTGGAGAGATGGTCCCGTGACTTTCTTTCGCAGAGCAGCATTTTAGTCATCCACGACATGACATATATGAAGTGAAATTTGAAGCTCGGAAATTATAAATTTGGAACAAATCAAATTGCCTAGGTTCCTGGAACCTTCGAGATGTGATTGGTCGGTTTGGTC
The DNA here is from genome assembly GCA_014182695.1 of Eucalyptus albens. Classification (NCBI taxonomy): domain Eukaryota; kingdom Viridiplantae; phylum Streptophyta; class Magnoliopsida; order Myrtales; family Myrtaceae; genus Eucalyptus; species Eucalyptus albens. The sequence continues at coordinate 21,139,535 of CM024654.1, read as the reverse complement.
ATATGAGATAGTGAGATCCATGCATGAATACCTTTGGCATGGGGTGGAGAGACAATCCCGTGACTTTCTTTCGCGGAGTAGCATTTTAGTCATCCATGACATGATATATACGAAGTAAAATTTGAAGCTCAGAAATTATAAATTTGGATCAAGTCAAATTGCCATGTGAAAAAGCTTAAATTTTTTCATAGCGTATGTATAAAGTACGCGAGAGATGTGATGGTAACTATCCTTGATACAAAAGCCAAGCGTTCAAAAATCAAAACTAAACCAATCTGGTTTAAGATGGAAGTTAGGACATCAAAAATCCAATCTCATACAATAAAACAATCTGATTGCGATCACTTTTGAACTTTATGGTCTCCCCCTCAAGCAGGCACCTTGACTTCGTGCCCAGCTTGTTTACATTATCATCGGAAGTCTCCTTTGCCAATGCCTTCGTAAGGATGTCCGGTAGTTGTAATTACATTGTATCAGCCCAGGAGGACTTAAGCTTGAGTCCCCATTATATATTTTGAAGCTTTAATTTGAGGAAAAAGTCCAGGTAGGCGTGATGGGAGCGTTTAAGTATATTAATGCTGAACCCGAATTCATCTAATAGTTTCTAGAACAGTTGGCAATCCCACACCTTTTTATAGAATTCGTACCTGCAAAAGAATTAACATCCCCAGTTCCCAATGGGAAGAGTTTCATATGTAATGCCTACAGTAGTATCTAATTTGGAATCAACAACCAAGAGTAAAGCCTGTTTAGTCCTCCTGGCAGGCCCCAATTTGATCTGGAATAATTATAATTATGATCTTTGACCAAAAAAAAGAAAATTATAATTATGATCACCTAACATGACCCAAGTCACATGGACCCTCCTGTTAAATGATGCTTCTGCTTGCTTCAGTCTCACAAAAATCTGCTGCTGAGTCTCTTTCCGGGTTTGATGAGCTTAGAAGAACCGGGAATTCATATCTGATGTTGAATCCTCAAGATAATCACATATGAATCTTTCCTTCTAGAAACAATCTTCTAAGTAACCCAGCCCTCAGATCTTCCAAGTTAAAAAGCGTGCCAACTAAATGACACCATTCAGATCAACTGCATCAAGAATCTGCTGAAATGAAGAAATATCCTGAAAATAACATCCCAACCCATTATTCCTTCCTGAGAACTTCTGATAGTGTTGTAGTCTCCGGCAATCATCCAACGAGAATCAAGAACAGAATCTGACAATAACATTCAAATCGCCCCACAAAGAGGTGCTCTCATCACAAAAGTTCAGTGCATGCAGAGTAGGAGAAGAATGACATTTTTTTTATTGCAATGAACATATTATGCATCAAAGAGACTAAATACAGGGAGAGTTTCAAAATAACCAGTTCCACAAAGCTGATAACTTGATGACTGTGGCAAGTAACTCCGTCCAGAAAACCATCTATTTTGCATTCACATCCATATTTGTTTCATGCCCTTTAGTATCAAGTAAAGCAAACAACGGAATGCAAGAAAGTACTCACAGGTTTTTAACTTCTACATGCCTACGGGGTTTGTTAATACCTCTTATATTCCCCACTAAGAACTGGACAACGACCATTAAGATATCTTAGACAAGAAAAATATAATCAATGATGAAACTGACATAAACTCCTTCAATTGTCTTTCTATTGTGATTTCAGATAACATTTTTCCAGTGCAAATTAGCCTCAACAGCTGCCCACAAGACTTCTTTCACGAGGCATGCCCTGCAGATGAAATGGCTACCTTAGAAATAACTGGTCAACAGCACAGTTTGCAGCTGATAATTTACACTCACTTCCGACAAAAAGAATGAAAAAATCTTCAGAAAGAACATCAAATTTTGTTCCTAACTGCAACCTCGTCAGGAAACGCTTCATCCTGCTGACAGTCAGAAGAATTTATAATATCAGGAGTGTTATTTGACATTCCAAGCTCTGCTCCTGGATCCACATTTTCTAATCTAACAAAACATAATCTAACATCAAATCCAGCACAAAGAGTTGCAGTATCCACTTTAAAACAGTGCTCTGTGGTCCATGCTTAGTCCAACATCTATAGCAACTGGAAATAGCTACTCCAGTTTTAGTCTTAAGCTCCATTGAACTTTCTTCAATCAAATCCAGGAGGTGTAAACCATATACAGATCTTCTAGGATTGGACTGTCTGGAGGGTAGAAGTCTATTTAGACATAATCCTAAGCTGTTATATACCAAGGTCCATTCTTCAACGTCCAATCAAAACATTTCATCATTTGGCAAACATATATACCATTTTCACACTGACACCTCAATTCTACCTCACTGCTCCCAGAGCCTAGAAAATATTTCAAGTTTAATCAGCAAAATGCACTGAGATATAGAATGGTATATATAAGAATAAATTTCATGCTCAAGGACGCAAAAGAAAATTATAATCTAGCCATTGCAATAACCAATCAGAAAACAAATTCCCAATATTTTCTGATGGAGCTAACTTTTTGTCTAACATTTTTTACATTTTTTAACTTGACAATCCATTTAACTTCATTTATTTTAATAAGAAAAATCACAAGGTAAATGGAAAGCCATGTCTATCATTCTATAATTTTCTCTCTTTTGATACGCAATTTATAATTGACATTTTGCATTTTTACTAGAAAATCCAGAACTACAATTAGTTATTCTGTGTTAAATATCTGTCAACTTTGAGATATTGATACATTGAGAAAACTTCCTCCCACCCCATAGGCAGCAAGTCCCTGCGCCATCAATAAATGAAAGCCTAGACATTTTACAAAATTAATCTGCTCTCTCTGGTAATCACCAGAAGTCCTTGCAGGAACATGTACCGTTCCTAAAATGATGGAACCTGCTCTTATCTCTCATGATAATCTCCCTCATGCTAATTCTTGAAATAAACTTAAAGAAATTATGGCAGTCATCACAAGTCCTCAGATTCTTTATGATCCTAATTGGGGATTCAGGTTCTACATTAATTAGACCGAATGCAGCAGCAAGCTTTTCACTGTGAACGCGCAGCATGGCTTCCTTCTCCTCCATTTCCACGTCATGGTGAACAGAACCAACTTCTGAGATGTAACCCAAACTCCTGATTTGCATATACAAGTCCTCCAACTTCTGATATATGCTTGACGACTGTGGATGGGAATTATCTCCTGTGTAAAAAACATGTACTTCACTGTTTAACTCAATAGAGCTATATGCAGCTACCTTCTTGATGCACTTCTTTCTCATCCTTAGTCTCACTTTTTCAACAGAGTCCCACCTCCCAGCAGAAGCATACATGTTAGATAATAGAACATGATATGAAGCAATATCAGCAGCTAACTCAAAAAGCTTATCGGCCGCAACCTGACCCACTTTAACATTCCTGTGTATTGCACAGGCACCCAGCAAAGCACCCCAAACTCCTGTATCTGGCTCAATGGGCATACCCATTATAAAGCTATAAGCCTCCTCAATATGTCCTGAGCGGCCAAGGATATCGACCATACAAGAATAATGCTCTCTTCTAGGCCGAAGATTCTGATCATTTGAATCCACAATGTAGCTAAAATAATCCCGACCTTGACTCACAAGTCCGGCATGGCTACAAGCAAATAAAACTCCAAGATAAGTGACATAATTTGGTTTTGGCCCTTCGTTCTGCATTCTAGAGAACAGAGCCAAAGCTTCTTCACTCTTCCCATTAACTGCATAGCCTAAAATCATCGTGCTCCACGAAACAACATTTCTAAGACGCATTTCATCAAATAAAGTTCTTGCCATATGAGTACTACCACATTTCATACACATGTCGAGCCGTGCATTCTCAACAATGATATTGCTCTCCATCCCATCATATAAGGCAGAGTCATAAATCTTATTGCCAATGTTTAAACATCCCAACTGACCGCATGCCGATAGGGCACTGACAATAGTCACAGCATCAGGCTTGATCCTGGCCAAGCCCATCCGATGGAACAGTGCGAGGGCCTTACTAGCATACCCCATCTGCACGCATGCCGCAATGAAAGAATTCCAAGCCACTAGATCTCTCTCTATCATAGTCTCAAACAAGTAATCACCCAATCCCACTTCCCCAAACTTCACGTACATTATCATCAATTCATTTCTCACCATGGCATTATACTCAAGCCCATACTTTACCACGTGGGCATGGATAGTCAAAGCGGCCCTGGACTTGGGCAGCTCGGCGGACGCCTTCAACACAAATGGAAAAGTAAATCCGTCGGGGCGAACACCAAGAGAACTCATCCTTCCGTAGAGCGAAACCGACTCCATGGGCATGTCGTTCTTCGCATATCCCCGGATCAGGGTGTTCCACAAGAAAATTCTTGGTTTGTGCATTTCATCGAACAGTTTGCGAGCGTAATGAACGTCACCTAAGATCACTAGATTGGTAAGCAAGTGGGTGATGAGGCTGTTTTTCACCGAGAGCCCAGAGGTCAGGACGAGCGCGTGGATCTGCGTGAGCTGGTGGGGTTGAGAGGAGCATGCTTTCAGTAAGGTGGCGAGGGTCTGTTTGGTCGGCGGAAACGGTAGAGAGAGCTTTTGGCGGCATTCCGCGAGCATCATAAGGGATGTAGAGAAAATGGGTTCCCCAGGCTCACATCGAACAAGACTTCCTGGCACGACGGCGAGGCCGAAGTTCTCGTTTGAGCTCCGAGCGGGGCAGATCGGCGTCCAGCAAGCTTTGAGACATCCAAGTGCGACGTCTTTCCGTCTCTAGATTGCTTCGTTCCTTTGAAATTTATCATTTTTCGATATAAAAATGACGCAAACATTTACTGAATTTTGACTCAATGTATAATTATTTTTATTTTTTTGATATCCAAGATCCAGTCTAACACAATCTTACGGGTGCTCATGGCCTCCGAGGGCCCAACAGGCCCAATGACGACCACCGACTATACCTGAAGGAGAGCTAGCTCATGAACCCACCACAAAAGCCCCCCACTTAAAACATTGACAATGAGAACATTTGAATTCCCAACCCGGCGATGGGAAGAGAGGGAACTTACCAAGTGTACGGACTGCCGATGGGTGACTCAATGTATAATTTGATTTCTGAACTTTTAATTTATTCAATATGATCTCTAAATTTTTTCTTAATATACAATATGATCCATGAATTAATTTGTTCTTTATAATCCTCTAACTGCATTCTACATTGCAGTTTAAAAATTCATGTATCACATTACATATTAGGCTAAAATTGAAGGATTATATTAAATAAATTAAAATTTCATAAATCAAATTGTATATTAAATTAAGGTTGGAAAATTATTTGAGTGATTCCTTAAAATTTGGAAGAACGTGGTGTAGGGGATGGTACTGACCGCACCTGATTCCTTAGAATTTGGAAGCAAATTTACTTTGTTTGGCAGATGAAGTTGAAGGAGGAAAAGAAAATACAATAAAGAAAGGAAGTTAACGGAAGATAATTGAAAGGAGCTTCCTTTGTTATCTTGGATTAAGCATGGAATGGAGGGCTTTGAGGGTACTAAGCTATGACATCGCGACGTTATTGAAATTAAGTACAAAAACCCCATAACAAATGGCAAAATTGATTGGCAGCGTGTGACAAATCATCGTGAACATATGAACACTTCAACATGTGTTTTTCCCTTCATATGAAGATATTATCACGAATAGATGAATTTACTTTCTTTCTCAACAAAAAAATATTGTATACATCGATTACATAACCGATATACCAATTTCAACATTAGAATTGTGCAGACCTATTTTCTACCGGTTGATTTTTTTCATATGTCGTTTTCACGTAACATTTCCTGCTACCCCAAATTTCACGTTTGCTTGATCCACCCGATAAACCTATGGGAGGGAATTGGGATTGGGAAGAGACGATTGGGCGTGTGATAAGTGGACGTGGTGGAATATAAGAGAGTGGACAAGATCCCAACCCTAATTGCGTTTTATGGGAAGCCCATATTATAAGTAAGTCTTCATCCTTACGGGCCATAACATCATTGGGCCACTTAAGCTGGGCGCGAGCCTAATAAGAAGAAGTGAGAATTTCTACTACAAGAAGTATATAGAGCCTAGTCCATCAAATGGGTCAATTAAGTCAATTCAAAAAATGATCCAGGGCAAATTGACTCATTTAACTCATTGATTTTCATGCTGTAGGAATGTGTTAACTTGAACTTAACTCATATCTGACATGACCTATTTTATTAAAATACTTCCATAGTTAACTCAATCTAGAAAAACACATACCCAAATTGAGGTTAGAATACAAAGCGAGCAAGCATGAGACAAAGCAAAATGCAATGAAAAGAGAGACATATAAGTTACTTGAGTTTAAGTAAATTGTGAACCTATTTAATATCCTTATTATTTTGAGATTTACCATTATAAATACATGTATAATCCATTTACTCAATTTAACTAATTTACATAACAATTTAGCCATCAAATATGAGTTAAGAAATGGGCGTATGACATATTTCAACAAATCTAATAGAGCTCAATGTACAAGCTTCAAAATAGTATGCAACTCATTGAACCACAGAATCATATCGTATATGACTTCACATGTGCAAGCTTAGGTGACGTGGGACATCGTCCCTGCTTAAAGATGACTTTTTTTTATAAATAAGTAAAAAAAAAAAAAAAAAAAATCGATGAGCTAGACACAAAGTTTAGAGAATCAGTGAGAGAAAATTGACAACAATGAGACAGGCAACGAATTATATATAGGCCAACATACTAGTCTGGAAAGAGTACTTGACTCTTATAATTGCGGAATCGAGTTGTCTACAACTTTGCATGTGCACACTTAGGCAATGTGAGACATTCATCTCAAATTGAATTCCTTTTGTTTTCAACAATTAATCTCTATAAAGGGAAAAGGGTGGGGCTATATGCATAAATGTCATTTTTGGCTTAAAATCACATGTCCGGTCGATTGCCCAAATTAGTATTTCACTTCATCAAGCGTTTATTGATACCTAATGTACATCCTTTAGGCAAATTAATGATTTATGAGTTGATACTTTCCCATTTCGGTTTACCATAAAAATTTCCTGTAGTAATTATTTTATTTGTTTATTTTTTACACCTAACATGAAGAAAACAATTTTATATCTTTCTAAAAGAGAGCAAAAACAAAACATCGGATATGTATTTAGCTAGAAATTCAATTCAATATCTCGATTTGTTTGTTCTATCCAATCTCCAAAATTGAGATCGTTCTAAACGACAGAATGGAAGTACAATTAACGCAGTGGCCCAAAAAAAGCATAATTAGCCCAAAAATCATGGCCAACCCTAGTCGAAGATGGATTAACCGGCCGACAACTCTTATTCATTTTTTTTGGCCCATTTGATAGAACTAAAAAAAAAAAATTAAGTGCTGAAACATTGAAGTCTTAACTATTAGGTTCTTAAGTGCTGGATGATAAAAATAAAAAGTGGCTTGTTAATAGATTATTATTAAGTAATAATTTTTTTGGCTTCTTACTAAACATGAAATAGTGAACTTTATTGAAAGGTTTTGACGATAATAGATAAGATTTTGATTTTTGATAAATATTTTATCAGTTAACCAATTAAGTAAGTCATTCTTTGTAAGTTGTAACACATTGATTTTTTTACTAAAAGCAATAAACCAATTTGTGTAGTTAGAGGTTATTAAACGCACTTAACGACATTGCAAAAAAGCTTAGTATTCGGCACTTAACGTGATTATCAAGTACAACCCATTCCCACTTCAACCATGTTGATTAATTCCTCTTCATTCCGAGTAAGAGAACATCATTTAGAGGGTAATGAAGATCTAATTCTCATTCCACACATTTAATTCTGAATAACCAAATATGATCAAAATACTTGATTTAAGGGAGGCATATCTTTGCCTTCATACACTTACGCAACTTTTTTTTTTGTCGGTCCTACTCAATTTTTACTCTAATTCTCACTCTCAGACTTTTATACTATCTCATTGTAGAGCGTGAGAGTCGAAATTTACGTTTAAAACTAAATCGCCCTCACTCAAACCCCCTAGAGAATGTGAGAATTCAAACCCCCCACCTCCCCCTTCCATGTTAGAAGGGTGGCCACTAGAACAAACCACAGTAGTTTACACTTACACGACTTACATGAACAAAAAAGGGAGAGATTAGTTAAGCCGAAACATTTGGATAGTCCGTAATTCTAGTGAAAAAAATGGAGGGACTAAAAAAAAATGGAGGGACATAGGCGAATCTCTATGCGCGGTTGTAAACAATGCCAGTATGCGACTGGCTCTCCCGTGATGGTCGGCGAAAGATGTAAAGGGAGAACTCACTGGAGCCTTTATCTTGTGGGGATCCCCCGACCTTTCTTTTTCATCATATTTGTTCATTATTTTCCTTCAAATCACCCGACCACTTTTTGTCAATTCCTCAAGTTGAAAATGGAGAGCTCGCCTTTTTGCGCAACCCGGCATTCGGTCTCGTCCTCGTCTACCGCACATCATTTTCCACATTGTGTGTCGTATTCCATGTTCATGTTGAAAATCAAGGGCGTCCTTTGTTTTGCTTTTTCTAGCATTTCAACTGGAATGTTTCCAAGGTTTCTCACCGTACCTTTATTTTTCAAAAAAGATTTCAAGTAGGTGACGCTAAAGTTTTTTATGGTTGCGGTATATTTTTATCTGTAATTTTTCTCTTGAGATTTTGAGGCTTACTTTTATGAAATATTTGAACAGCTTGAAGATCAAAAATACATATAGTTATTTAAGATCATTTATCATCTTATCAAACTTTGTTAGGTGCCCGGATGAGTTACTAGAAAAGTCCCTCATTGGAAATATTGTGGTGTGTTGACAACATATTCTAATTGATCTATAATTAATTACTTAAAACTTTTTATAAATGTGGGAAAGGTACCAAAAAGTCATAAACCTACTATATTAGTAATTTTTTAATTGAACCAATTTAATCTTAAACCTTTTATATTTATACCAATTTAGTTTATCTGGCCAATGCGCTAGGTTCAACCCAAAAACCAATCTAGTTGGAGTTCGACTCCCAATTCAAAGTCCTCATCCATCAGTTCTCCCAGAAAATGGGTCCAACCAAGTCAATTCTTAGGTTGAACCAAATATGATCTAAAGTACTTGATTCAAACAAGGCATATTATCGCCTCTTCACTTACCCAATTTTTTTTTTTTGGTCGGTTCACTTACCCAACATACACGACCAGAAAATATTGTTTTGTATGTGACGAACTTTCTCGTGATTTGGATAGTCCGTAATTTCAATAAAAGAAAAAAAGAAGAAGGGAGGGATAAGTAAGCAATTTCAATATGCGACGAGCTTTCTCGTGATGATTGGTGAAAGAAGTAAACGACATTGCACTGGAGCCATTGGAGCCTTTGTTTTGTTGGGATCCCCCGCCCTTCCCTTTACATCATATTTGTTCCTTATTTTCCCTAAATCACCGGACAACTTTCCGCAAGTTGAAAATAGAGAGCTCATCTTCTTGTGAAAGACAGGCTTTCGGTCTCGTCCTAGTCTATCACACATCATTTTTCGCCTCGTGTGTTGTACTTGTATTCCATGTTCATGTCGAAAATCAGGGGCGTCCTTTGTTTTTCTCTTTCAAGCTTTTTTTGACTGGAATGTATCAAAGGCGTCTCTCTGTACCTTTAATTATTCCAAAAAGATTTCAAGTAGGTGACGCTAAAGCATTTGTTGTCGAATGCCAAATTAGGTTACTGTTTGCAGTAAACCTTTATCCGAAATTTTTCTTTTGAGAATTTGAGGGTTACTTTTTGAACACCTTGAAGATAAAAATACATATAGCATATAGTTATTTAAAGATCATTTATAATCATATTGAAATTTGTTAGGTGCACCAATAAGTTGTATTAGAAAAGCCCCTCATTAGAAATATTGTGGTGTGTAATAGCCAATATATGTTAATTGATTTATAACTACTAAAACTTTTATATAAATGTGGACTCCATTATATATGTTAATGGGTTCAGCTTGGGCTCCCTCTTTGCAATTTTTGCAAGTAAAGTTATCGAACTTCCACTTTGTGATCCACTGAGTGGTGTCGGGATATCACTACTAGGGTTGCCACCATTCAAGTTCAACTCGAGAACTGATCTAGTCAAAGTTTGGCTCCCAGTTCAAAGGCTACACCTACCAATTCTCCCCCAAAAACTGGTCCAACCATTTGTGGCACGGAACGTACTTTCGCACCCCTAAAAAAATGAACAGTAATGTTGGCATGATCCAACAACCACATAGCTACTTGACCAAGGAATGCCTTTGAAATAAACCAGTACAACTTTTATTATTTATTTGGGATTTTTACTCAAAGCATAAGAATGACCTCGTTCTTAGGTAGAACCAGGAATTGGTCTAGCATAAACCGATTTAGAAATCGACAATTCTAGAACCGACATATTATGTTGGAATGGGTGATCGCAGGGTCTATTCTCATTCTAACCTGAGCATCAATCCACCATGGAGTTGATCACACTGAATGTCTATATATTTATATTCACCACTTGATCATTTATAAATGTCTAGGATTTTGGACATATTAAGGAAACAAATGGAAAGAATAAAAGTTCGTTCATTAATACACAAATCCCTCCAATGACTTTATCCCTTTTAATCTTGTCCCTCTAACCTTTATCTTTGTCCAAACGGAATTGTGTTTTTAGAATCATGTCTCTTCCCTCCTAATCCCTCCTATTAAATTACGTGTTAAAAGATAAAGAGGGATTGATAAAGTCATTCGAGGAATTCTCCACATGATTTGAAAAACATGTCGACAATCATCTTTTAAGAAATATGTCTCTTTCCCTTCGTCAATGCGCTATTCCATGTGTCTTTGTGGATTTGTTTGAACCCTAGGAGGGGTGAACATAGCTGCACGCCACAAAGCAAGGAAATCCTCGCGACTTGGTCACAGAAGGATCCTCCAATGCTAGAGAGAGAGAGAGAGAGAGTCCAAGGGAGGATCTTCTATGGGAAGAAAACTAATAGATCATGAGAAAATGCGTGACTTGCCTCTTTTATGCTAAGGTCTTTACCTTGAGGGCTATGATTACTCTCAAAGTATTCGTCCTATTCCGTCATTGGGTCAATTGAGCTGGGCCTGAGCCCATAAGAAAAAGTGAGAATATTTTGCTACGACAAGAAATATATAAAAGCCCAACACCTTTCAACAAAGTACTCGACAATTGGAACCGTGAAACCAGGCTGAACCCGACTTCACACGTGCGCACTTAGGGCATTTCGGGCTTCATTTCTGCCCATTGTTGACATTGTCTTCATAATTGATTAATTAGGTATAAAGTCTAGAGAATCAGTGACACAAAACCCACAGCAATTGGATAAGGGTGGAGAAATATATAGAGCCCGGCATGCCAATTTCAAAAAAGTATCCTGCTCTTATAGCCGTGAAACCAGGTTGTGTACAATTCCACGTGGACAAACTTAGGCAATGTCCGGATCAAGTTGGGGCTACATATCCCCGCCCTTTTTGGCTTAAAAACACTTTTTTAGTTGATTGATAATGTTAGGTTTCAACTTGGTAAGCATGACATTCATACTTAAAAACACATCTCTTTTAGAATTAATGATCCATGAATCGATATTTTCCCAATTCAATTTACTCGAAAAAGATTTCCTTTTGCATCCTTTTTTTGCACTTAGCATGAAGAAAACAACTTACTTCTTCCTCCAAAAGAGAAGAAATAAAACGTCAGATGGATATTTAGCTAGAAGTGTAATTCAATACCTTAATTTTTTTGTTATGTCCTATCTCGAAATTAAAGTCGTTCCAAACAACAAAACGAAAATATAACAAACGTAGTGGTCCAAAAAAAAAAAAAAAAACCATAATTAGCCCAAAATTTAGGAATTAAGATGGCCATTAATCTTTAAATTATAGTGTTTGGTAACTTCTTGAAATAAGAATGAGGATCTAAATTGCTATAGATATCAGCAAATAAATGAGATCGGGAAAATATACCTACCGTACCTAAGTTTCCCTCTTATAAAAGTAGCCAAATTCAGATTCTATGTATTGGTTAAATTTAAAATTACCAATTAAATCTATCTGGTCCTATTCGCTTTTTCAGGCTCGTTTGATATAATTTAAAAAAAAAATAAGTGCTGAAAAATTCATTATTGAATATTATTTTCTTATGTACTTTTTTGACCAAAAAAAAAAAAGAAGTACTGAAGATAAAAATAAAAAGTTGTGATGATAGATAAAAATAAAGAAAAAAAGCTAGCTTCTTACTGGAAATGAATTAATGCACTTTCTTGGAAGGTTTTAACGATATAATCAATAAGATTTTGATTTTCATCGAATATTGTATCATTTAACTATTTTTTTTTTTTTTTTTTTTTTCGATCATACTTTACTACTATTCTAACTCTCACTTTCAGACTTTTGTTATAATTCATTGAAAACATGGGAGTCGAAACTTACAATTAAAGTTAAATCGTCCTCACAGCCCTTTGAAAAAGTGAGGATTCAAATCCCCCACCTTCCTATTCCCATGTGGGAAGATGGCCACTCATTTAACCAATTTAAGCAATTCATTTTGTATAATATACTACGTTAAGTGATCTTTTTACTGAAAATAATGAATCAAGTTGTTGTAGTTAGAGGTTGTTAAACAAATTTAATGACATTTGGTGCCAAAAAACTTTATTTTCAACACTTAATCTGATTATTGAAGACACCTCGCTACCATCTCACCCATGTTAATAAAAACTTAGGAAAAGGAAAGGACCTCTCATCCCAAGTTTTGATACCCATTCCTCTTCATTCCAAGTAAGAGAGCATCATTTAGAGGAGAATGAAGACCAAACTCTCATTCCACTCTTTTAATCACGAGTAATCAAATATAACTCAAATGATTGATGGAGTGATTAAGTAATTAATATAAATGTGGCATATTTTGGCCTCCACATAGTTACTAGACTCACATGAACCAAAAAGGGTTTGTATGTGTCTGCATATCTAAAGTGATTAGTTAAGTTGAAAGATTTGGAAAATAAATAACTCCTATGAAAATTAGAGTGATAAAGGGAAAAGATCTCTTTGTGTAGCAAGTAAACAATTCCGGTGTGCGACGAGCTCTCCAGCGATGAAGACAACTCATTGGAGCCCATGCTTTGTAGGGACTCCCCACCCTTTCTTTTTGATCATATTTGTTCGTTCTTTTCCCTAAAATCACCGGACCACTTGTTGTCAATTCCTCGAGTTGAAAATGGAAAGCTCATCTTTTTGTGCAAGACAGGCTTTCGGTGTCGTCCTCGTTTATCTCTCACCATTTTCCATGTCTCGAATTCCACGTTTGTTGAAAATCAAGGACGTCCTTTGTGCTGCTTTTTCAAGCATTTCCACTGGAATGTTTCAAAGGCATCTGACCGTACCTTTAGTTTTCCCAAAAAAAAAAAAAAAAAAAAAAAAAAACGAAACGAAAAACAAGAAATCCACTCTGAAGTTCCTTGTGGTTGCATACCAAATAAGGTTAATGTTTGCAGTAAACTTTTGTCTGTAATTTTTCTCGAGAATACTTTTATAGTACATTTTAACAGCTTGAAGATCAAAAATACATATAGTTGTTTAAGATCATTAATGATCATATTGAAATTTCGCACGCACACAAATGAGTCATACTAAAAAAGTCTCTCATCGAAATATTGTGGTGTGTTGTTCAATTTATTCTATAACTAATTAGTTAAACTTTTGAGCAAATTGTAAGCTCCATTAGATATGTTAATGGGCTTAGCTTCAGTTTCCTCTCTATAATCTTTACGGGGAAGTTATCAGACTTCTATTTTGTGATCCACCAAGTGGTATCGAAATATCACTACTGTGGTGGCACTGGGTTAGGTTCAACTCGAGAACCAACCTAGTCAAAGTTCAGTTCCCAATGTGAAGGCCATATTCACCAATTCTACCCTGAAATTGTTTCTCAAATGAACCAATTTCGAACTTGCTTTGGAACAAAAAGTGCTTCTTTGAACCTTAGGAGGGGTGAACCTAACTACACGCCGCAAAGCAAAGGAATCCTCTTGGCCTTGGTCGCAAAAGGATCCTCCGATGCTAAGTCAGCGAGCGCGGAGTAGAGAGAGAGAGAGAGAGAGAGAGAGAGAGAGAGAGGATCTTCTATGGGAAGAGAACCAATGGATCATGAAAAAAATGCGCGACTTACCTCTTTTATGGTGGGGTCGTTGCCTTTCGGGCTATGACTACCCTCGAAGCCTTCGTCCTTCAGGGCCTTACCATCGTTGGGCCACTTGGGCTGGGCCTGAGCCCATAAGAAGAAAGGAGAATCTTTTTGCTACAACAAGAAGTATATAGAGCCCAACACGTTTTGACAGAGTACTCGACCCTTGGAACCGTGAAACTAGATTGAACCTAACTTCACATGTGCACACATAGGCTGCATTTGGCAGTCAAGATAAAATTCACAATGAAATAAAATTTATACTATCTTGCACTTGGTGCCTCCTTAAAATAAGATAAAGTTAGATATAAAAGAAATATAAACCTGGATAAAATTATCCTATGGAGGAGGTGAGATAAATGTGAATAAATTTAATATTCATAATAGAAAAGATTTTTCTCAAATAAAAATTCTTAGATTAAAAATTAGAATTATATTTCAATATAAATAATATTTGAATTCTAATATAAGAAATTCAAAATAACAAAAAATAAAATTTATTTTTTAATTTAATCTTATTTTGTATTTTTATATTCAAACTTAATTCTATCTTATAATATAAATTCAATATATAAATATATATTTATTACATATTTTAGATGTTTTAGTATTTTAGGTATATTAGTACAATTTTTTATTTAATGAAATATTATTAGAGAATGATGGAAGGGGATGAAAGAAATAAAAAATATTAATTAAAAAAGAGTGGGAAATAAAATAAAAATAAAAAATAAAAATAAAGTAGACAAGAATGTCGCGAGAGATTTTTAACATATTTTTATAAAATTTGTTATTCATATATCGCTTATACCAAACAATATATATAATATAATGTGAACATATCTCGGGACTTGGTAAGGTTTTCGGCGGTGGGTCGACTAACAAGCATGAAGCTAAAGCTGGAATATGGTGGAGAGAGAGAGAAAATTCGACAGGGTTTGTTAATTAGTAATTTCAATTTTTTTAATATTAAAATTAATCGGTCCGGTTCGGGTGGGCGGGTGGACAGATCCGCCCATAGAACCAACCGGACCGGTACCCACCGATTCCCATAAATTGGGATCGGGAACTGGACCAGTTCCTTCAAAAACCACTAATTCCAGGTGATCCGAGCAGATCCCGGTTCTTTTGCACACCCCTAATGATTCATGAATTAATACTTTTCGGAAAAAATTTTACTTGAATTTTTTTTGCACCTACCATGAAGAAAACAACTTACTTCTTCCTCAAAAAGAGCAAAAACAGAACATCGGACAGGTATTTAGTGAGGAGTGTATTTCAATACCATGATTTGTTTGTTATGTCCAATCTTGAAATTAAGGTGGATCCAAACAACAGAATAAATGTAAAACCAGCGCAGAGGCCCAAAAAAAAAAGAGCATAATTAGCCCAAAAATTGTGGAATCAAGATGGTAATAAATCTTCAAATTATAGTGTTTGGTAACTTCCTGAATAAGAATGAGGATCTAAATTGCTATAGAAATAAGCAAATCAATGAGATCGTGAAAATATACCTACCGTACCTAAGTTTCCCTCTTATAAAAGTAGCCAAATTCAAAATTTAGCCATTGGTTCAATATAAAATATTACCAATTAAATTCATTCATTCCTATTCACTTTTTTTGGCTCATTTAAAGAAATTAATAAAAAATAAGTGCTGAAAAACTAATTACTGAATATTAATTTCCAAAGTACTTTTTCGACCAGGAAAAAGTACTAAAAATAAAAATAAAAAGTTAATAGAAGAAAATAGAGTAAAAAAAAAAAAAAAAAAAGCTTCTTACAGGAAATATTGGAAGGTTTTAACGATATAATAAATAAGTATTTTTTATTTTCATCGAATACTTTACCATTTGACCAATTTCAGCAATTAATTTTGTATAATCTACTACATTGAGTGATCTTTTTACTGAAAATAATGAATTATATTGCGCACAGTTGGAGGTTGTTAAATGCATTTAATGAAACTAAGTGCTTAAAAACTTCATTCTCAACACTTAATGTGATTATTGAATACACCTCACTGCCATCTCACCCACGTAAATCAAAACTTAGTCAAAGAAAGCACCTCGTATCCCTAGTTTTGACACCCATTTCTCTTCATTCCAAGTAAGAAAACATCAATTAGAGGAGAATGAAGGTTTAACTCTCATTCCACTCTTTTAATCATGAGTAATAAAGTACCACTCTAAGTGATTAATTGAGTGACTAAGTACTTGATTTAACAGTGATACATCTTTGCCTTTCTACATAGTTGCTTTGACTCATGTGAACAAAAAAAAAAAAAAATGATTTTTATGTGTCTACACTTGGAATTATTTGTCAAGTCAAAAGTTTCAAAGAGAGTGCATAATTCTTTTGGAAATAGGAGTTATAAAGGAAAAAAAAATTATCTCTTTGCGTAGCAAGTAAACAATTCCAACATAAGATGAACTTTGCCGTGATGATCGGTAAAAGGTCGATGCAAAAGGGAGACAACTCATCGGAAGCCTTCGTTTCGTAGGGATTGCACGACCTCTCTTTTTCATCATATTTTGTTCATTATTTTCCCTACAATCACCTAAACCCTTTTTGTTAAAAGTCGTAAAGTTGGAAACGGAAAGCCCGTCTTTTCGTGCGATACAGGTGTTTAGGGTCTCGTCACTTGTTTTATGTTACATCAGTTTCCACTTCGAATGTCTTATTCCATCTTTATGTCCCAAATCAAGGGCGTCTCTGTTTTGCTTTTTCAAGCATTTGACCTGGAATATTGCAAAGGTATCTCACTATATACCTTACTTTATTAAAGCAATTTCAAGTAGGTGACACTTAATTGCGGATGCATACCAAATTAGGTTATGTTTGCAGTTAACTTTCATTTGTAATTTTTTCTTTTGAGAATTTGAGGCCTAGTTTTGTTAATTTTTTTTTTTGGGCCAAATATTTGAACTTGAAGATCTAAAAATACCTATAGTTATTTAACATCATTTATACTCATATTGGATTTTGTTAGCTTCACACGTGGGTTGTATTTGAAAAGTCCATCATTGGAAATATTGTAGTGTGCAGTAGTTAATATATTGTGGTGTACCATTTTAAATATGTTAATAGGCTCGGTTTGGGCTCCCCCTCAACAATTTTTCGCACGCGAAGCTATCAAACTTCTGCTTTACGATTCAATAAATGGTACTAGAATAACACTACTCAGAGTGGCATTGGGTTAGGTTCAACTCAAGAATAGGTCTAGTCAGAGTCCAATTCCTAGTTTAAAGATGCATTTGCTAGTTCTATCTGAAAATGGATCCAACCAAATCAATTCATGAGTTAAATCGATTTTGAACCTATTTTGGAACAAAAAGTACTTTCATACCCATGAAAAATTGAACCATAACTCTTTATATGATCCAACAACCACATAATTACTTGATAGAGTAATGCTTTAAAAAACTGGTGCTATTTTTTTTTTTTCATTTGGGATTTTTACTCAAAACATAAAATTGACCCAGCTCCCAAGTAGAATCAACAACTAACTAGGAGTTGGCCAACTTAGAAATTGGCAATTCTAGAATCAACCAGTTTGGTTGGTATTGGGGGTCATAGGGTATGTTCCCATTCTATCCCAATCATTGATCCAACCTCTAACTAATCATATCGAATGTCTACATTCTTACATTCACTAGTTGATCATTCATAAATGCGTAGAATTGTGTGCAGATGTAATAAGAGTATAAATAGAAAGAAGAAAAAAATTGTTCATTAGTATGCAAAATCCGTTAAATACTTTATCAATCCCTCTTAATCCTTTCCATCCTTGTCTTTCCCTTCAACCAAACAAAATTTCGCGTCTAGAGTAATTTCCCTTCCCTCCCAATGCCTCCTCCCAAACTACGTGTTGAACGATTGCTGTAAACAAAACATATTTCATAGAACAACGAGAGACACAAAATTCCAGTACATTCATTAAAGAGTTGAAGTGCTATATGTTCTTAATTATTGCATAGCCTTGAGCCCCCAAATTGAAGGTTCTAATAATTGGACATGATCATTTCGTCCTGACTAAGAGAGAACTTATGAGGAGAATGGTACACTAGTGGAATTCAATTTTATACTATTCGACATTGTTTCTTTTATAATGCCTTGTGATCGAGCGCAGGCTATTCATTATGTCAAGATGAATTCCATCGTGCCTTCAAAGGTACATTTCTATCATCCAAAAACTCATTTATTTAATTGCCCGCTCAATCGATCAATTTATCAAGCAACTTCGTAACTGATGCCCATTTTCTTAACGTTATTCTTATTCCCTACAATAGAAAATAAAATGTGAAGGCAAAAAAATCCTAGGGCAAAGGCCTACGTATCAAAGTGCCCAGCTGCAGAGCAAATCGGTGCAAGAGCAATAGTATAATGTAGACCTACAACTAGGGCGATTGGGAATCCCCAGTCAATGGACGAAAGTCTTCACCAAATTCAATGTCGCCAGAGCTGGATCGCATCGAAGAAAAACCTAATGCTTCTCCACCGAAATTGCATGGAACGTGAGGAGATTCCCTCCCTATGCAAAAAAAGCCCTTCCCCGATGGGACATCCCACGTCAAAATAAATAAAGTGATCCAACAAGACAACAAAGAAAATTTTAGCCCCTGGCTTGTCGCATCGGGATCGATCAATCACCCCGCCTGGTACCTCGAACATCTGGGACCCCCGGCAAGATTCTACGATACTGGAAACATGATTTTCTCATTCACAAGTCGAACTCTGACTAGGAACATCGGCGAGCTTGACTCGATTTATAGCTAGAAAGTCTTCCAACAGGGGCAGAGTTATTAGCTCTGGTCTAGTTCTTTTTTTTTTTTTTTTCATTTTCATTTACAGTTTTAAAAAAGTGATTAATACCTCAAAAAATTCCAAATTTGTATATCGATTATAAATTTATTTCTAACTAATATTTTAATCACCAAATTTTTGAATCAATACATTTATAATAAATTTACTCACCATTAATTTCTTTTAAAATATGACATGTGATAATTATTGGATATATTAATATAATATTTTATTCTTCATTTATCACATGTGTACTGGTTTTATGACTTTTCGTAATATTAATTCAATCTAATGGAGGGTATCTTTGTCACAAAATATATAGATTTGGAATTTTTAGTGTTGTAATTTGAGATTTTTCATAGTCAAAAATTAGTTTAAGGTAAATTTATCACATATATACCAATTTGAGTTTTTTTTTTTTATGATATTAACCTTTTGAGAACAAAAATAAAACTTCACAAATGGACATTTAGATTTTTGAAAAGTTTCAAATACTTTGAATTTAGAAGGAGAGTCACAAGATTTAGCAAATATATATATATATATATATATATATATATATATATATATATATATATATATAAAGTGTATTAAAAGTCAGTCAAGTCTGCAAGCACATGTCCACACTATCGTCTATGGTTGTTTCATAAAAAAATGAATTAGTTGAAAAATATTCTTCTAAAAATTATTGTTTTTATCGTTGAGAAAGATTAATAAAAAAATACATCTATTATCAATAATAATTTATATCTAAATATTTTAATTGATGACAACAAATTATATTTATATTTTTTACAAGTAATATAGGCTATCATTAAAAAAATTATTTTTTAAAATTATAGATTTCGCAGAAAAACGTATCGTCAAAAATAATATCTTTTAAAAAATGAATTTCATTGACATAATGAACATGCATCATGCACGAGATAGTGCTCACTAGTTACGAGAAACATTATATTTCTCCATAGCATAGGGCCAAGAAACCGCCGTCGCCGCCTACTCCTATAATCTAATTTTTTTATCGGGGAAACGACTTAGACAGCATTGGATAATCAAGAAAAATTAAAAAATTGAGAGTCTTTACCTAAAACATTTTAGCTGAATAGACTGGTGAATAGCCTCTCATAGATTATATTTTTAATGGTAATGACTAGGGATGCCGGTTTGCCTCCCAAAACCTATACCCAAATCAAAAGAAGAAAAGACCGTTTAACCGAGCCCTTGTCTTTTTACTCGAATAGTAATATACGTCCTCTTGAAAAAATATTTTATGTGGCGATCACTCAATTGATATAGTATTATGCTTTTGCACATTTTCAAGCAACATAAATACCACTTCGCTTTGACCATCAACTGTGTCAATTCGACTAAATTATCATTTCTCTTTCTCTCGTTTTCTTCTCCTCCAAAATAAAATGTACACGTGGATACAATTTGCAAGATATAAGAACCAATCATAACATATATCCTTCATAATATATTATATAAGTCTATATATATATATATTTAGTCGTCCTTAATGACAATAACTTTCAAAGAAGTTGCTAAGATAATAAAAAAAAACGTGTTAATTTTTGAAATACTGAGGGAACGAATAGAATACTTCATTGAAAAACTGCAAATATCCTTGATTGAGTTAATCAATAGTGCTCGCGGAGCACTCCTTAACAAAACCTAATTACATTTACCGGGCCTACGAATTTAATGATTCCAGTCGTACGTGATCTACCATCATGTACTGAAGGTGCCGAAATTTTCTCGCCGTTCCACGACACATAACTCTCCAATTTAAGATTCAAGAGGTTCAACAACTAAAGAGGGTCAAATGCAACTAATTCCCCCAACAACTTTCTCCGATTTGCCCGACCTAGAACGGCATATCCCATCACCGCACCTTCCTAAAAATAAAAGCAAAGGGGCCGTCCATGAATAGCTGAAATCATCATTCCAACCATAAGGTAAAGAACCTTCTCAATTGTAATAGCTTATGCGTACGGATATGGAAACTCACATAACATTCTGGAACTCCATAAATTGATTAAGTCCAAAGTCTTTAGTCGTTGCAAGTGGCCCTAACACAGCTGGTAAAGACCAAACCTTTCGTCGGTGTAGGTGGCCCTAAGGTTGAGTAATTTGCATGCAATTAGCAGGATTTTTGATTTCCAGTTCTTGAGCTGGAAATCCCTCACACCCTCACTAACTCGTACCGATGTACAAACTTGGGTTGTCTCTCATGTTCTTTTAGTTTGCCTTTTATACATTGTAGAATCTTAACCTAACCGAGTTTTAAATAGGAGAAATTGCTTTCTTTTGTAATAACCTTTGCACCATGATCACACTAATGCATGGCAGAGAATGATCTCGTTTGTGGTCCTTTTATTGGATATTATTTATGACTAGGGAATCTGTCCTTCGATCATGCCATATAAAAAATTAAGTGGGTTAGTAGCTGCCGTGTCAAAAGTAAAAGATTTTTTATGCAACATTTATATGATCATCTACGGATCTAAGGATGGCCGAAAGAGTACTCACACCTAATCAACTGGGCGCCTAAAGAGAACGAGATAAAATGGAAGCTTAGGTGTTCTTTTAATAAGCAATCATGTGCTATTCTCTGTGATTTATTTAGGGAAAATAGAAAAAAAAAAAAAACCGCACCTCACTTTTTATTCAATGACCATTTGCATACCTTTCTTTTCAAAAAATACCATTCACATACCTCTAAGTCAAAATCCTACGTCGGAAGAACAGGTTGAGATCCTTGCAGATTCATCTAGCATATTATTCAAGGTTTTGACGGTTTGGTTTGGAGTAGGCTTCGAGTGTTTTAGGTGGGTGGGAGGATTCCTGACGTAGGGTGTATAGATTTTGAAAGAAGATGACATTTTCGAGACACGAGGATATTCTAAAAGATAAGGGTATGTAAATGGTCATTAGATGAAAGATATGTCTTTGATCTTTATGCGAATTTGTTTGGTCTCGTCTCCTTGGAGTTACACTTCTGCAGAATTTTTATCAGCTTCACATCTGAATTTTTTTTTTATTTTATACATCGACGTGAGATCATTCGAAACCCAACATGATTTATAGCACTTAGATGCCTTTCTGACTATGGCATTTCCATCTGCCACCACCTCATCTCAGCCTGCAACCCAAGGTAGAGGAGGAATTATTAAGGGAGGCAGATGGGAGTTTTAAATGAAGTGAGGTCCATTTTCCCCTTCTGCAGAAGCAGAAGCGGAGAGACAGAGCACACAGACCAAAGCCATGGAGTTTTTCACTTCCCCACCAGAGGAAGAAAACCCTCTCGTCTCGGTAATTGAAAGGACAGGCGCTGTGACGTGTGCTGTGCTGTGTGCTGTGTGCTGTGTCTGGGTTGTGTAAGGTCCGTCATTATTACTGTTCCTCCAACATTACATGCGTCCTTGTCAATATCTGCCTCCGCACAAAACTCATAAAAAGCTTTCCTCATAAACTTCCTGCTACCCTCTCTGCCTCTGATGATTACTCTGTATCCCAGTCTCTGCAGAGCTAGAAAAACCAGTCACAAAGCCCTTACTTGATGATTCATGAAGCAGAAACCAGAGATCACAGGCCATAAGTACACTTCAAGATAAAGGACAAAGATTCATGACAAGATAACCCCCTCCCTGTACACCAAGACAAAAGGACTTTTAATTCAACACATTAAACCCCCACCATAGTTAAAGAAAAATTGGATAAGCATGAACTCCCACACAAACAAGAAAGTCTACTAAATGCTTAAAAGATCGGGCGGCGGTGGTGGCGACTGGGGCGGCGGTGGGGATCTACCACCATCTCTCGCTTCTTTCGCGGGAGACTCCAGTGGGCTTGTTAAGGGTTCGTCCTGTTTCACATTGCATGGCTTCGGGAACTCAGTCAGGATCTGGACCACCTCCCGCATGGTCGGGCGCTCGACCGCCTGTTCCTCGACGCAGAGCATGGCAACATAAAACAAGTGCATGGCCTCATGGAGTGGGACGGTGTTCAGCCTGGGGTCGAGGATTAACTGGACCTCCTCCTTGTTCGAGTTGGTCATTTTCCGGACCCATTGGACAATGTCGACCCCGTCCCCAAATTCCCCAACTGGTTTTCTTCCGGTGACTAGTTCGAGCAGGACCACGCCAAAGCTATACACATCGCTCTTCTCATCCACCTTCAAAGTGTATGCATACTCTGGAAAAGGGAAGCAACCAAGTTAAAATTGAATAAAAGATTCTACCAAACCAAAATCCCAAAGCGCTTGCAATTGGTTTTTTCCTTGATGTATAAGCAAAATCGCCAAATTACTGGCAAACCAATTTGGTTAATGTGAAGAGATCATCTCTTTTGGAGCTTTCCGGTGCAGCTAAATATCAGTGCATGGGTTCATAACTTCATATAGAGACAAGATGTTGGATATTTTGTCATTATGGTAGGTTACCAATAAAAACATGAGATTAATTGAACTCTTGGGCCTGCCAAACTCGAGAAACGAATTGCAGTAAAGAGACTCCCATTTATGTGGCAGATCAGAATTTATGGCATTGCATGCTTGTCTGAAAAGTCAAAGCAGAAGTGACTCCAAGAAACTCTGGACATAAATACAACCCATCTTCATGATTGCAATGAAGTGTGTACTCAAAACTCAAAAGAAGAATCCGCCGATTCTGGAAATTTATTCACCAATGCGCAGGGGAAAAATTTGTCATTTTAAGTATAGTGCTATTATCATCATCGGTGAAAAACATAACCTCTAACTTATCAATTACTAAAAAACAAGAAGAGAAGATCCTATGATTATCCGAAAGACGATTCTCATGATCAAAACATGCTTTCGCAAGACGTGATTGATCTCTGAAAGTAGTGAATTTGAACGGTACCTGGCGCAATGTATCCATAGGACCCAGCAATGGCCGACATGCACTCGGATGCGCCCGAATCTTGAAGGAACTTGGCGAGGCCGAAGTCGGCGACGTGGGCTTCAAAATCAGAGTCGAGCAGGATGTTGTTGGACTTCACATCCCTGTGCACAATCAGAGGCGAACAGTCGTGGTGAAGATAGCAGAGCCCTTTCGCAGCTTCCAGGGCAATCTTATACCTCAAGCTCCAGATCAAGTGGCCTCCTTTCTTGCCATGAAGAACCTCGCCCAAGCTCCCATTAGGCATGTACTCATAGACCAGAAGATTGGTTTCGTGGTTTGAGCAAAATCCCAGCAGCCTTACAATGTGCCTGTGCCTGATTTTTCCCAGAGTTTGTATTTCAGCGTTGAATCCGTGATCGTGGGAAGACCCTCTTCCCATCACGGGCAGCCTTTTCACGGCGACTTGATCGCCATTGGGCATGTTGCCTTTGTACACGATCCCCGCGCCGCCTTTCCCGATGATGTTGTCCTCCTTCAAGCTATCCAGGACATCCTCGCAAGAGAAGTCCAGCCTCTGGAAGGCGCTGAACTTCCATGCCCTGGCATCGCTGGCTTTCTTCAGCGATCTGGCCTTGATTATTGCCACGATCGCGAAGATGATAGAGCACACGAGCAACCCGATGACAAGGAGGAGCTTCACTGAAGCAGAAAGTGGCCCTTTGACATGCGCTTGATGGATTCCATTCATTTCTCCACCTTTGCAAGGGCCTAAGTATGGTCCACAGAGTTCAGGGTTACCGAGAAACGAAGTGTAGTTGAAGTAACTGAACTGGCCGGTACCCGGAACTAGACCAGACAGGTTGTTGTATGAGAAATCAACAGAAGTTAAGCTCTGCATGGTGGAAATAGACGGGGGAATGCTGCCGGATAGGTTATTACTCGACAAATTCAAGTAGTTCAATATCCTCATACCGGTGATTTCGTTCGGGATCTCACCGGAGAGCTCATTCCCACTGAGGTCAACAAAGGTTAACAGTTTGCATTGGCTTATTTGGGCCGGAATTGGACCGGAGTACCTGTTGTTGCTGAAATCAATCTTGGCAAGCTGCTGCAAACGCCCTATTTCAGGTGGGATTTGTCCCGAGAAGGTATTGCCATCCAGGAGGAGCTTTTGGACCCCTGAGAAGTTGCCAATAGTCGGTGGCAAAGACCCACCAAGTTTGTTGTTCGAGAGAGTAATCTGACCGAGCTTCAAAGCTATCGAATCATCGCTCACAGGAAACTCTCCAACAAGGAGATTATCCTGAAACTCAACTTGGTTCAGCTCCGGCAACCCGAATAGCCCTCTCGGGATCGACCCGTTGAGGTAGTTCCCCCAGTCGGATCCTCTCCAAGGACCGGCATTTCCCAAGAGACTCAGGAATAGGGCCCAACAGGTAGTTGCTAAGAGCAATCAAAACCTGAAGCTGATCACCGTAACACAAATCAGGAGGAAGATTACCCGTCAATTTATTCGACGAGAGATCAACGATCTGGAGATGCCCATTCTTGCCCAAACCCTGAGGAATACTGCCAGTGAAATTGTTCTCCCACAGCTGCAGAACCTGCAACTCGGGCAAATCAGCAATGAACTCAGGAATCTCACCATTCAGCTTGTTCCTGAAGAGATGCAGGAGGGTCAGGTTCTTCAGCTGAGAGAAGGACTCGGGAATCTCTCCCGAGAACATGTTGTTGGATAAATCCAGAGACTTGAGGCTATTCAAGTAGCCTATCTCAGCAGGCAGAGACCCTGCAAACCCATTCACTTGAAGAAACAGAGTGTCGAGATTCTGCAGCTTGGCAATCTCAGGCGGTATCTCGCCGGACAATCCGCAGCTAGCCGCATCGAGCCTGACGAGTTGAGTCAGGTTACCAATCTCCGGGGGCAAGCTTCCGTCGTAGCTGTTGTAGTACCCGAGATAGAGTTCTCGCAGCGTCGTCAGGTTCCCGATCTCCGGCGGATGGCGCCGGTGAGCTCGTCGCCGGAGACGGCCAGGTACTCGATGAACTCCCACCGGCCGTACTCGGACGGGATGCTCCCGCCGAAGTAGTTCCCCCCGAGGTGCAAATGGCGGAGCTGGGGCATCTCGGCGACGGCGACGGGGAGGTCTCCGGTCATGTTGTTGTTGTAGAGGTCGAGGACGCGGAGGTTCCGGAGGAGGCCGAGCCGGGGCGGGAACGTGCCGTTGAAGACGTTGTTGGAGAGGTTGAGGTAACGCAGCGCGGCGAGGGCGGAGATCTGCGGCGGGATGGGGCCGGAGAGCTCGTTGTCGGCGACGGAGAGGGAGGTGAGGAAGCGGAGGTGGGCGACGTCCGGGGAGAGGGCGCCGGCGAGGTCGAGGGACGAGAGGTCGAGGGCGGTCACGTGGCGCCGCCGGGCGTCGCACGTGACGCCCCGCCACGAGCAGTGGCTGCTGCCGTTGGCGGCGGCGGCGGAGGTCCAGGAGGAGAGGGCGGACTGGGGGTCGCCGGTGACGGCGGCCCTGATGGAGAGGAGGGCGAGCGGCTCCGTCAGGCGGGTGGGGGCGGCGGAGGCGGCGGCGCCGCGGCGGAGGTGGAGGAGGAGGAGGAGGAGGAGGAGGAGGAAGAAGGGGCGCATTTTCTATATTTGCTAAAGGAGCGGAAGAGCGGGATTTTGAGATGAGAGATGGAGAGAAGAGGAAAGAGTGAAGTGTTGGAGAAGAGTGAAGGGAGGGGACTGATTATATTGTCGTTTTCTTGGGTTTTTTTTTTTTTTGTGATTTTTTAAATTAAATTAAATTAAATTAAATTAAAATAAAATAAAATTTTGGTTTTCTTTGTTTTTTCTTATGTTGTCTGTTTCTCTTTTCATGGGCATTGTCGTTTTCGCTGTTGGTATTTCCCCACTCACTTACTGTGAAAAGACCAGAGGGGAGTCACGTAAGCAATAATAGGCTCGTTTATTTATTTATTTATTTCTTTAAATCTATTTCACCACGAGAAGTTCTTGCCACGTGTGTAAATTCAAAGAACATTTTCGTGAAAATTTTAAAGCATTCCATGCACATCACGATCCAGAGGTAAAATCGGTCACGGCGGCTTCTAACGTTTGCTTGGTCTTGGCGGAATCGATCTTTGAAAATGAGTGTTTTGAAATGTCGAATCGGGTGTTGTCTTGTTCAAGGATAAGTGTTTTGCTAATCAAATCAAGTGGGCAATTCAATCGCGTAAGACACGGGTTGGCTTGTTTTTCCAGTGCTTGTCATTTACAACGTTTGCTTGGTCTTGGCGGAATCAAACTTTGAAAATGAGCGTTTTGAAATGTCGAATCAGGTGTTGTCTTGTTTAAGGATAAGTGTTTTGCCGATCAAATCAAATTGGCAATTCAGTCGCGTAAGAGAGGGGTCGGCTTGTTTCTCCGATGCTTGTCATTCACTTTTTTTATTATTGGTAGATTTCATGAATTTAGCTTGATCCCGACCGTCAATGGTTTTAATAGTCCCATTCGATTATGACTCCGGTGGTGGTGCGATAAGATTTTCTTCTTTTTGTGACCCTTTTGCTAGAATTCTTCGTGGGGTCCTTCTAACTAATTAGATTAGATTGAGTCCCACTACCCATTTCCCATTATCTAAATTGAGTTGAATTGGGACTGAGCATGATTACATGAAAAGTTGCATGATTGGGGGTCTTGGACAGCAACTGTTCTACTATTTCAAAAAGAGAGAAGCCTTTTGTTCAAAGATTCTTTCGAAATTTTATTTTTTTTAATAAATCTTTGCAATTATTATTATTTTATTCTTCCCAAATGTAGGGCGCTAAAAAGACAGGCAAGGACACCTCCGTTTTCTATCTTCCATGAAGCTTCACCTGTCCTCTAAGTACCTCCGCCAGTGCGCCAAATAGTGAAAATGATCATGGGGCCTCTCCTTATAATAAATATTTTGCTCGAGCAAATAGCATCCATGTGACACCAAGACCAGTCCCAATGCGCATATAATTTATTCATCTCGACTCTCGAGCCAGTTCTATTATGGGTAACTCGAAACACCAATCACGCATGCTCAATTCGGGCATGCCCAATGTAAAAACAATTGCTTAACCAGCATCTCTATAATTTGAGCCGTTAACCACATCTTTCTGTTCAGTAAAACGATTATCACATAGCAAGTTCTTTTGCAAAAAGCATTATTGACATCATGATGGGCAATGTAAATTAGTCGTCAAAGCTTGATCTCGTGCGTGTGCACAGTTCATGCAAGATAGATTATGCTGTCGTTCAATCATAGAGGTTCTAAAGCAAAGGGATTGGTAATTGATTAAAGTGGGGGAAGCTTAATGCTTCATTATTCAACAATCCTTCGTTAATTGTCGTTTTGCTCCTTTATTCTTTCTTTTACTTTCTTCATTAGTTGAAGATGAGACTGGTACTTACCGTCAATGGATGCTTTCGCAGGAAATCAGAGAGTCCAAATTTTTACAGTTGGAAAGTTAACAAACCTTGTCATGTAGCCAAAAAGGAGAAGAGGATGATGA
This sequence comes from Eucalyptus albens, assembly GCA_014182695.1. Classification (NCBI taxonomy): domain Eukaryota; kingdom Viridiplantae; phylum Streptophyta; class Magnoliopsida; order Myrtales; family Myrtaceae; genus Eucalyptus; species Eucalyptus albens. The sequence goes on along the minus strand of CM024654.1, from coordinate 21,111,093 downwards.
CACTATTCATCCATCACGTAGTGGGATTTAGATGCGCCGGTCAAATGAGTGAATCGGCGTTTGGGAAAAATATGATTAGATAGAAAATGTCATGCATTTGTTGAGGTGCACGTGGAGACCCGCTAGGCGAAGTTCTGTAATGAGTCATAATGCATTGTATTTACATAAAAAATAATAATAATAACCAATTCACTATGATCGACGCATTATGAGGACTAATCGACGAAGGAATATTAATTGCTAAAAGTGTTACAACACATAAAGCAATCAATATCAATGAGAGAGAGATTTTATTGAGAATTGTGCGTCATTGATATCGACATCAGACAAGTGATCTAGAGGCAATATCGATATCCATGGAATTGTTTAATGAGGCTCCATCATATAGAAGGTTAACCTTTTTAAATTTTGGCTAAGGGTTGAGAACAAGAGGACATCAAGATCAGGGTGCAAATTGAAAGCACGAACACCAAGCGATTGTCGAGTAACCCCGCGGCATTGGAAGTTGTAACTATTTTTGGATGAGATCAACCTGTGAATAGGAGGCTTGAAATCTTGTGAATGCAGTTGTAATCGTGCTTAGAGTAGCAACTACTAGTGAACGGATGTAATTATTAAGCTATAAAAATGGAGGTGCGTGTGATAATTGAAGATACTCGTAATCAAAAACGCTTATTCCCAGCGTACTTATTATCATCTTATTAATTAATAATTGTCCCCTCATCTTCAATTTTAGTCATCATTGTCATTACTTTTCTTTTGAGTTTCTCGTTCATTTTCACTATAAAAGCCATGAGTTCCTATCCATAATTGCCACTAAACCCATTTCATTAAAAATCAAAATTTAATTTTTCTGGTGAAAGATTTTTCACTATTTAGGTCAACACCCATTTTTGGTGAAACACATAGACGTTAAACTTTTTGAGTAAATGTAAGTTTACAAGTAGTCTATGGGGCTTTTGTTCAAGCATTCCCAAGGGGCTTTCAGCCCGAAAGCCCCTTGGGAAAAACTTCACTGTTTGGTTCAAAGCATTTGGGGGTATATTTGGGGAATGCTAGCATGTAAAATGCTTTCTGGAATGCTTTGAATGCCCAAAGCAGGTGGGGACTGCTTTGGGCATTCAGCATTTTCAGAATGTTGAATAGGGGTTTAATGAATTTTTTTTCTTCCACTTTTGCCCTCATTGATAATTTAGTTTTCTTCTTTTACCCTCAAAAATGACTGTTCATCGTCTTCCTCGTCTTCATTGTTTCTTCAAGATCGAAGCTTTAGCCGGCGGAGCTCAACCGGTGGAGCCGGGTCGCCCACGCACCGCCGCGCCACGCACCGCCGCCGCCACGCACCGCCGTCGCCACGCACCGCCGTCGCGTGGGTCGCGGCCTCAGCGGCGTCGCCGGGTCGCGCGACCCACGCAACGGGCCGAGCGGTGCTCGAGCACCCGACCAGATCGGTCGCCCTCTCGCGCGAGACCGGGCGACGCCGGCCTAGGTCGGGCGACCTCGAGCGGCGTCGCCCGGCTCTCGCGCGAGCCAGGCGACTCCGCCGAGGTCGGGCGACCTCGGCGAGAGCCAGCGACCGGCGAGGCGGATCCGCCGTTCGGCGGCGATCTCGGCCTCCGCGACCTCCGGCGGCGATCGGTGGTCCGGCGACGGCCGGATCCGGCCGTCCGGCTAGCCGCGGCGGTTGGCCTAGGCAAGATGGGCCGGCCGCCGGAATTTGATTTCAGATTTTAAAGAAATTAAAAAATACCAAAAGCTAATTCCAAATGCAAAGTTTGCCAAACGGTCTTTACGCCAAGTTGCATTTCAATGCTAAAATTTACCAAACGGTCTAACATTTCCGAAAGCCTCTTTCTCTCAAAGATATTTGCATTCTCCAAATGGCATTCCCCCAAAGCCGAACCAAACGGGCCCTATATACTATTGCTCGAAATATAAAACCATCCCTTTACTTTTCTTGGTTCAAAATGATCCATACATTTTTAGAAATTTTGATATATTGACCTTAGAGTCCCACTAAGAACTCAAACTTTGCATTTGTAGGCCGTTGGGCCATCCTTGCCTTTGTTTGTAGCCTTTGCCGACACGACGGTGGTCGCTTGCCTTAGTGTTCTCTCTCCCTCCCTCTCAACCATGGCCGCCGCTCACGGTGGTCGTGTCCAATGTGATGGTGACCATAGACAAATGTAGTTGCTTCCTTGACTCTCATTGTTACTTTTTTTTTTTTAAAAAAAAAAAAAAATTGCTGATGGGCAATTAATCCATTCGAGCATGTGTTTCAATGTCTACATCAGGATTGCATGGTACTTTTACAAAGAGGGTAACAATGGATACTTTAAAACATACCAATACCATTTTCAAAAAGAGAGTAAATGCATGATTTTGAATTTTTAGTAAGTATAGAGGGACTATCATTGACATTATGTCGCAAGTTATTGAGCTTCTATTTGGAGCGTGGTACCTCTAAGTTGAGATATGAGACTTCTGCTGGACGTTGCGATAAACCCTAACTAATTCAGCTTCAATACGACAGCTTCTTTCATGTTTCTTGTCGTCCATCGATAGTTGAAGATTAGATCGATACTTACCTTAGGAATGTTTCAGAGAGTCCAACATTACAGTTGGCAATTAAGTTAACAAACCTTGTCATGTGGCCAAAAAACGAGACGGATACATTTCACTCCATCACGGGGTCACATTAGGAAGTGCTGTTCCAATAAATAAATAGGGGGTCACCAAATATCATTAAACAAAAAACGTCCGGGTTGATTTTCTTATTTGTTATAAAAAATAACATCACAAAACCTTAGACTATGTTCATTGTGATACATATATCATGAACTTATCATTATTATTTTTTTGTGTTACTTATAACCCTAAACTTGCCCATTGTGACACCAATGCCTCAATTTTTTTTTTCTTTTTGTGTTATAAAAAGTCCCAAATTTATATCAGTGTAACAAGTATGTCTTAAATGAGAATTGAAATAGAGGGTAAATACGTTTTCATGACACAAAAAAGTTGGTGGTATTAGTGTCACATTTGGCAAATTTAGGAGTTTTGATGACATTAAAAAAAAAGTGGGATATTTTTATCACAATAGACATTATTTGAAGTTTTTTTGTGGTATTTGATCTTATTTTAAACAACACTTGCCTAACTCTAAATATTCACCTGAAAATAAAATAAGAAGCATTTGTGTTAAATTCCTTGAGATCAAAGCATAAAATTCACGGTATTAGCGAAACAAGCTCGCAGATCATAACAGACACACAACACGTTCACTTGCTTGCTCTTTCCTTTCTCTTAAGCATTAGAAACAATTCACTAAGTATGTTACATGTACCGATAACGAGTATCGACCCTCACATATGATGAGACTTGAATAAACTAGATTTATTGAGTGATTTCGTTTGATAATCCAGGATAAAGCCTCGATTTCTTGTAAGTCCATGCAACACCAAGTAAACTCCGTGAACCGGTCGAATTCGGGCATTTGCCCTGTCGAGATAATCCCGATCCAGAGCGATATGCGTGTGCCTAAAGGGATTTGGACGCCCTATCTACTCTCCTATTGAAAATCAGAGGCTCTTCGACCAAGGAATCAATTTGGGACCAAATCGCATCCCCAAGCCCGATGCTCTTCGTATTCCGCGAAACGCGAAGCGAGGTTTATTCAAAGCACTGTTCCGTGCATGGGATTGTGTTCGTTTGTCCCCTTCCTCTTTGGATTCCATTCTTATCCTCCCTTCGATCGAGTTGGCAATTTAATATAGACGAATATCTCTGTTGGACACTGCTCTTACTCGGGACTTTCTGAACAGTTTCTGTCTTTGACACAGAGACTAAAGTGGGTACAGGGGATAATGCATTGCTTTCTCATGGCCTGGCCATGGATACTTCATCTTCGGATGAAGATCTTCCTGGATATGAATCGGATCATCTTCAAGGAGATGATTACAAGATTGGTAACGATTTGCCTATCAGAAAGTACGCCATGAATTTGGATATGCGATACTAAAATACATTTGCAACGATCCGTTTAGTGGGACCCACGCGACACAAACATTTGACCCATTAAAATTGGTTTGCTAATTTTAATGGTTAATACTATCAAAATCCTCAAATTAATTTTTGGGTCACAAAAACTCCAAAAATAATATGTTCCTACCACATTTATCTCCAGATAAATTTTGCGTAGTATAAGATCCTAAACCAATATATTTGTGTCACATTTATCTCAAATGGGTATACTCATGTCGCTTTAATTCCATTTTAACAAGAAAATGATAGCCAATAATATATATTCAAATTTCTTAAGATAAATATGGTGTGGTACATCAGTTTGAAATAAATGTGATATGTGTGTATCAATTTGATATTTTTGTGACATAAAAATTTGTTTAGGATAAGTGTGGTACGAGTGTATCAATTAGAGAGTTCCGATTTGGAGCTTTTGGTATTTAATAAACTCATCCAAAATTTCCACACGCAGTGGAGCAAACTTGCCAATCACACTTTTCTAGGTGATTTCACGTGTTCTTTTTTCTTTTTAACCTTTTGAAAAATTAAAGTGTTCTTTTATCTTGACTACTTGACCATTTAATCATTGCATTGCCCCAGGTGACGTGCGGTTTAATTATATGTAAGACCATGAACTCGTTTGATAAAGTTAAAAAGCAAGTACCAAAAGTTGAACTATTGAATAGTAGGCGTGCCCCATCATTTTAATGTTGAAAGTGAAAAAAAAAAGTTACTTTATATAAGATGGAAAGTCGATTAACAACTAGTATTAGTTTCAAGGATATTGTAGGTAGGTTTAGGAATACTTTTCACCAACAAATTAAGTAAATTCTGTCTTGAAAAATCGGATAATTACATTGACATTTATATAATAAGATTAAAAAGTTAGAGATATCTAGATTGCCATATCAATCTTATCTTGCAAAAATTCATGGCAATGACTATATTGAAAATTTCTTTAAAAGATTTAGGATTAAATTAATAAAATTGAAAAGATTGAATTGATATATAAATAATAAGTTTAAAGTTTATTGTGTTTTTCATTTTTCATTTTCTCTCAAATTTGGACCATTCGTGTTTGTCATTTTCGTGCTTTATTTCTACATAAAGCATTCATAGGATCTTATAAATATAGCGTACTTTGCACGTGAGCTAGCCTAGTAGCGAGATAAAGTTCAATCTTTTTAGCATCAACGATACGAAGGCAATTATTGCTTTTACTCGATGGAGAGCTGTTCCACTTTACTTTTGTAAAATAATCATGTGTCATTCGCATTTGTTCAGTAACACTTTTGGACAGTCTTTGATGGGTTTATGGCTCAAAAAAGGAATAAGAATACTAAAAATCTTTACATATGTTACAATAATGTAATTGAGTTCTAAAATTTATAAAAAGTGCAATCAAGTCTCAAAACTTGTCAATTATTGCAATTGAATCCTTTTGTTAATTTTATTCAACTTGGCTAACAAAAAATATTGAGAGTAGCTTTATGTATTATATTCTCGATGGTGTGACTAAAATGACAATCCAAATCTAACTTTTAATACATAGTTTATTCAAATTAAATTATAAAATAAGCTAAATTAAAAAAGGGTAAGAAACCTTTGTACTAAAAAATATTATTTGGATGAAAACGATATTGTTTTTGCTTTATGTTTCATATTTTAGCCATCTCATCACCTTATAGAAAAGAAAAAAATTTAAAAATGTCATGTCAACTTTTTCTGTTAGCTAAGTTGGATAAAGTTAACAAAAATATTCAATTGCACCAATTAAACAAATTTAGAACTTGATTAAACTTTTTTATGAGTCTTATGATTTAATTATACTTTTGTGTCAAATTTTAGAATCTCCGGTACATTTATCCCTTAAAAAAATCTAATAAATTTCAATGATAAATTCATTACACGTCCTCTAATTGTAAATATAATAGTAAAAGGAAAATAATGAAAATTATGATGAGATTAGAACCCACATATAAAAATCATCGTCACTTCAGAAAAAATAATTTCCATTTCCTCCAAACTCAAAAGACATATTTGCTTCCATATCCTACACTCATCTCTTTCTCCAAAGGCGTTGGCGGTTTTTGGTTTCAAGATTGTTTCAAGTTCTATTTAGAACTTAGAACCTACCCATCGGATTCGGTTCCTAAATTTTGGAACTTAGAATCTACCTTGCATACTTTAGAATTTGGAATCTACCCCGTCACATGTTTCAAAGTTAGTTTTAGAGTTATATCAAGTTTCACCTGTACTTTTAATTGAATGATTGTAATGAATGTCACTTCTAATCACCACTATTTGCTTCTACAATCCACCTATCATAATTCATATTTAGATACACGAAAAATATGAAACATCAACAAAATAAAAGTTCCATTCATTGAAATATTGGAAATAGAAATTCAGATTAGTGGTTCCAAATTATACATTCATCATTGGATGCTATGGAATCCAGCAAGATTGCACGAAGATATGGAATAAGAAAAAAAGAGATTTGTTTCAAGTTCTACTTGGAAACTACTTGTCAGAATAGATTCTTAATTTTTCTTGCCTGCATACCTTAGAACTTGGAACCTGATAAGTGGGAATTGGTTTGATTTTTTTATTCTCAGTTCTGCCCTGAAAAAATACTCACTCCTACTTTCTCCTCCCTTTCTTTCTTCTTGTACCTTCTATTCACTCACGTTCATCTCACAAGAGTCTCTCCCTCTCTCCACCTCTAGTTGCCGCTACCGCCATTGCCTCTTTGCTTCTAGCAGCAACCATGCGAGCTCCGTCACAATGCTTGCTGGGACCTTATCTAGTCCAAGTCGGTTCGCCCGACCTCGATCTAGACCAGATATTAGGCAGCGATTGTCGTCAGTCTTGAGTCTAAAGTTCAAAGCACTGTGGGTGACTCCCATTTTACCCTTTTATGTTGTATAATATACATGAGGTGCGGTATATGTACTAACTAGAATTTGATTCATTGAAAGTGATGGGCGTCTCGTGAGACTTGCCAGATATATGCGACCGTCCAGATATAGTTTAGAATATGTGTTGGGTTTACTGAATAATTCTTTGCTGATGAATAAGTCAAAACTCTATCGTCGCGGTCGGCCCACATCTCTGCTGTGTTCCTGCACATCCCGACCTGATCAAGCCAAGTAAACTCGTAAGATCTCTTCCAGATTACGAAGACAAAACAGCTTCTTTTGGGAATGCGGTCTAATTTCTGTTACAAAGAGATTGGAAGTGATGCAAAATTGAACAGGTATGGCCAAACTTTGAAATTAGAGATGATTCGTAGTCGGAACACTATTTGATAGAAAAGTTCAGAGAACAATCCTCTTAAGTACCATATTTTCTGGTGCGATCAACTTTCCAAAGGAAAAGTCAAAGACGGAGGTTCATCCGAATTTATGTTCTGCATTTCCCCTCGGATTTTCGGAATTTATACTTAATAATCCATGATCTTGCGATATAAAAAATAGTGAATGAGTTACTTCGCTAGAATAACGTACCTTTTCTTTGCCTTTATATCGGATTTGTGGTCCGAGCTTGCTGCTAGTATCCGATCTAGCCAACTGCGAGATCACAAATTTCAGCCAAAAGGCGGCGAGTTGGCGAGTTTGGCTGCTCGATAGAGAAAGCAGCAACCCTAAACAGGTATTGCAATTTATTCGATGCTCTAAATGTTAATTCTGACAATACAAGTCCATGACAATTACTCCAAAAACGCAATCCGCATTTGAATTTCTGCTATAATCTACCGAACGAATTGAGTTGACAAGGATTTACTGTTATCTTATTTTGGAGAGACTGTAATGGCTACCGGTCATGGTCATAGTCGACTATATCTCATTAAAGAAGCTCTGTGAAATGATTCTGCAGTACATGTATCCGCATTTTCAAATGTCGGCTATGGAGCCTGCTTCTTCTTTGGTCACTCGTTTTTTTTCATTTTCTCAAGTTCATTCACAAGTTCGCGTGTATTTCGGTCTTTCTTTTCAGGCATAGATCTATTTCTGCACGTCGCTCTCGTATCAGATGCGCAAGATCTGCTTTCCCATATTCTGCTGCGGTTCTTGGCATGGCTCGATACTCCATCGACAAACTAGGTGAGGCGGCTTCTGGTTGCATGTTGGGAGTTCTGTTGGATACCTTTCGACATTCTTTCGGGATGCTTAGGACGCTGCCGTGCTCTAATCCAGTGACTCGTCTTGAACTTGCTTTCCCATGTGGCTTATGTTCGAGCATACTTAGGTTTTCGGTTTGAATATGTACCAGGGAGTGAAATGGCGAGGCTTGTGTTCCTTCCCTTTGAAGAAAGTCCAGTATAATAATGGGATTCGTGATGAGAGGCTACCGTAGACTCTGCATTGACACAAAACTGAATCTATTCACCCATTACGTTGGCGTGAATAAAAAGGAAAACGTAGGACGAATGACTGTCGTACTGTAAGATTAAGTAATGAATAATTTCTGAAATTTCGTCTTCGCACGTATTGTTTAATTATGTAACTTTTAATTGGGTCAGTACCTGTTGTGGCGAGCTGAAATTCCTATAAAAGCAGCCGACATTTCATTCACACCTGAATTTTGATAATTTCACCGTGTCTCCCCGAACCCTACCAAATAAGGGGATTATATCCTCTGATTCGCTGCAATATTATTAGTGATAAGATTAGTTATCAAGTTGGCCGTGTATCCGACGGTTGCTTTGAATTGCTTAATTCTGACAATTTGCGCACACCTTTGGATCGATTAGGAATATATCTCTCTGATTTGTTTGTACTTAATGCCAATTTTGAATCAACCTTCGGAAGAAAAAAAAAAAGTAGAAGCACTCGTATTTTCCCACGGCAAGCTCCCTCTCTCCAGCTACCTCCTCCAAACCTGGCGTTGCCGCCGTCCCCTGACTGGTCCCGCCGCCAGTACCCTCCCGGGACCACCTAAGCTCGCCTTCCGTCCGCCTCTGATCAGCTGCTGTTCTCAGTCTCCAGCACTGCCCAGGACCCGCTGGCATTGCCGCTCGCCTCCACTAGTCGGTGCTGTTTGCCCCCCGTAAGGACCCAGTCGCTGTCCCCGACAATGGTCCCATCACTGCCCAGGTCCCGACGTCGCTGCTGTAAGCGTCGCATCACCGCTGCTCGAACCGGTGCCCCCCTGTTGGTCCCAGTCGCTGCCACCCAATTTGCTGATGCCGTCTGATTAGTCCCGCCAGTGTCATTGTTGATCTCGGGCCCCGCTGTGATCGTCCTTTGTTGATCACTCCTGCCGGTGCTGTTCGCTGTACGCTGTCGATTACCTCGTCGCCGGTTCACATCGTAATCTCGCCTGAGGTAAAATTAGGTAACGCATTATCCGATTTAGCTTGCTTCCTATTTTGGAACATGTAATCTTTGAATAAATTACCTTGCCTATATCCCCCTGCACATCTTAGATAGAATAAAATATTCGATATCCTATTTTGATTGATCTTGAATTTGTTGAGGATATCTTAAATGGGCAATCGAATCTTTGAGCTGGAATATTGAACCCTAATTAAATTTTTCCTCTTTTATGCGTAATGAAGTGATATTTAATTAGCTAAGTTTAATCTTAATAATTATTAAAAGCACTCAAATTATTTCGTTAACATCATTAGATTAGGTGCACCACATAAAATAAAAATACAAAAAATAAAAAAATAAATTCGCATTGTATCTAAAACTTGGATGTGCATTCATGCATGTTTCCTAATTTAGAATTTTATAGCATTAGGAATCATATAGCAATTTAGGAAACCATGAATTTTATTTAATGCCTGACTAGGAATACATATATTATGTCCTAGTTAATTTAAGTCATTGCGTAGATTTAAAAAGCATCCTACTACTTACTCATAAAGAAAATACCAAAAAAATGTTGCATCCATATTTCATATAGATTGCATTTAATTGTAAGAGTTAATTCATGATTAGTTCTATAACGTTCATGTTGCACATTGCACGTCATTTAATAAATCAAATGTCTTTAGGAATTCATCTTATTCATCTTCTCATATAGAATAGAATGCATTTAGGATTAATTATTACTTAATTCCATTGCATGTAGTTTAATATTGCTTATGCATGTCATGCAATAAGGTTGATTCATGTCATTCAACAATGAATGCATGCACGTAATTTAGTCCATCTAGAATTCTAGGTATCAATTGCACGTTTGCACATTATTTCTTCGTATATAATTGTGCAAAGTCATTGTCGCTATGACAATTTGCACTTGCTTTTCATACGAATAACTTGACATATAAGTTAAAATTTCCCACTTTTATTTTAATACACCAAAGGCTCGCTCAATTGTCGAGTGTAGCAAGGAATGGGCACGGTTGAACACTTCTCGATATCTCGTAGGTAAAGGTCCTTCTCGAAACTTTGGCAAATGATGTCTAACTTCTTTATATGACCCAAAATAACCAATTGGATTTGGATATCCAGCATCTACTTAGTAATATTTACCTATATAAATATATTGTAAATTTAATTAGCATATGCCAATTAGATATATGGATGTATCTAAACCATTAAATAACATACCTGAATGATGATGGAGAAAATGTGCATCATGTCTTCTAATAGCTTCATAAAATATATGAGTATTATGAGCTTGTTCCTTCCAACTGGCCCAAACATAGACAAATTTCATATTAAAATTACATATGGCTAACATGTTTTAAGTTGTTGTTCTTTTTCGACCAATAAAATGAATTTGATCATATGTAGGTACAATCGTTGGGATATGTGTAACATCAATAACTTAAATGCAATCCTTAAAATATGGATAAAATCGTCGATTTTTCTTGATCTTTTCTAGAACTTTTCTATATTGTGGATCAATTGGTCGAATCAAATCTTTTCTCATATCACGTACTTTATCTAAAACTAAGCTAAAGTACCTACTTATGGTTTCCCTGGAACGTTAAAAACGCTCTTACGCTAACCTATTACCTATACCATGTCCTCAAATATGAAGAAAGATACCAACCATTTTTCTAACATCAATATTTCTAGATCCTTGAAGGCCATAACGTGTTACTAAATCATGCGTTAAATTGTTAAATACAATTTTATGCATTCTAAACATATAGTAGCACCTTATTAGATTAGCATATTCATCAATCAACTCTTTTAACCATACATAACCTGTATATGTTGAGGTCATGCAAGGTTATTTGCAAAGGTTGGTCGCTTGGTAAATAATTATAATTTCAGCAATTGAGACAAGATCTCATAATTCATTTTCCTCTTGCTCATGATTTTCCCTTATATGTGAATTATCCATAACTGCTTCAAGTAATAAAATATGAAGAAAAACAATGTATTAATCATCACATATATGCAAACTATCACATTAAGAGAACACCAAATGAAAATAATTCTAACATCAAATACTAACTAAAATTAGGTTCACAAGAACTGCAAATAAAGATCCATAGATAGAAACAAAGTGGAATGACTAAGTTTCAAACTTGAAAACAATAAGATGCTAACATCATATCTACGAAGACTTGATTCTCTTTTCAACTCATATTTGAAATACTTTACTTTCTTTGTATAATCCTTTAAGCTCATAAAAACTTGCATATTGTCTATATTTCCTTTTAAATGAGAAATTGCAAAAAAGTACAAGTTTTCATCTTCCATAATCTCAGGTATGGAATCCAATATTTCTATGAGATCCTCGTAAGGACCAACTAAATTGGTTGCTTTAGATGCAGCAATGGTAGTGCTCATACTCTCAACAACTGTAAGTAGCCTGTTAATTTGTGTTATGAGCTCTTTTCTTGTGCTTAATTTCTTGTCTTTCTTTGCTTAAACTTGCATCTTTGAATTCTGCACGGTTCTTTTATGGGTTTGAGTTCTAGTTGGTTCAACAACGATTTCATCCACATGATCATCTAAGTTTTCATCCGTAGACCCCCACAACATCATCAATACTAGGTTGTGTGGCCTCCACATCATTATCAATACATAAACCTTGTGTATGATTCCATATGATTCCTCTAGTAGCAACTGTATCTCTGAACATTGTATCTAAATTTACCTCAAGATCAAGATGTATGTCTTTCATCCTAAAAGTCTTGAACTTTGGATTGGCCTGTTATAATGAAGTATTTGCATAAGTTGTATCATTAAAGATGAGCTTAATACGAAAGTATAAAAAGAAGTGAAGAAAACCTGAATTTTACTCTCCCACCATTCGTCACTCACATTAATGGTTTTCTTTTTTACATCCCATCCTAATTCAGTTTCATTGTAAAGTAATGACCTCCATTTTTTCCATTTTTCCTTTGAGGTTATCCCACTTACTTTTCATTTATTGTTTATCATACTTTTTGTCTGCTAGCTCATCAAACTTACTAATTATGACTGTCCATCCATCTCTTTTGTTGTTTGCAGGATGATTGCCTTTTTCAATTTGTTTAATGCACAACTTACAAAAGGTTTCTACATCTTTCGAACTCCAAAATGCATTTTCCTTTGATAAACTCATTTACTAGTAAAGTGACATGAATAAATTTAAGAGACACAAACAAACAAGATCAACCATGAACCAATCCAAATGAAGAATATAAACAAACGAGTACAAACAAGTGTATTTCGTCAATTTACATTTGACAATTAGAGAATAGCACACAAAAGTAGGGAGAACAAAAACACATAAAGTTAAAGCACATGACTTCATTTCAGTTATTGCACCTTGCAGTGAAATGCTTTATCTTGGATCAAAAGCATTTTTAGCCATAAGAAGCAAAGAGCGATCAGTCAAGGTCATTAGTTCATATGTCAAAGCAACATAGAGAATCTAACACATGGATAGTGAATTCTGTTACTGGATTAGTGGTGTATGTGCATATCTTATCAACATATGAACAACAATAAGATATTCTTCATAACCAACGAATTAATGCAACAGTGATTGTATGTGTGTATCGTTTTATAAAAGCTAACGATCGCACAGAACAATTATAGATACTTCCAACCTATGGGAACTGAAAAACCATTCAATAGCTACTTCAAAATCCTCAATATAATTGGCAAGTCAACTAAATTCTTGCACTCCATGTAGCCTTTATCATGAAGATTAGATGCAAGTGAGGAAGCAACATTCGGGACTATTTTGAAAGAATATTGACATTAATGGGCAACATGAAAAGCTCCATATAGAGAGTCGATCTTGCTGCATGTGTCAATACTTCACTAGAAACACTCCTCACATCATTACGTGGATAGTGAAATAACCACGACTCGCCTCCTAAAATATGACATCAACATGAAATACAACTCATATTTCTTTTCTCAGTGTCATCCCTAATTTATATCTATCTTGTTCTTCCAAGAGGGCTCCAGGGAAGTTCATTGGTGAAAAAAAAAAAATTGCCCCCCACATTGCCCTTTTGTTTACTAGAAATGCAACCAATTATTACAACATAAATGCACTTCATGTTTAGGAGAGTAAATCTCTTCCCAAGGAGGATATCATTAGACGTGAATTCAAGTAAAGCTACCCCATAAAACAACAATTCCACACAAATGGTAATCAAGAACTTGAAGTAACTCCAGAGATATAGCTACGCAAATAGCCCACTTACAAACAAAAATGCCTAACACTTCAATTATTCAAGGCAATCCCACAAAATAAAAAATAAAAAAGAAGTCACTCAGGTCATTCAAAGGCCAATGTAAGTGGGATGATAAACCTCGATGCCTTCCAATCACCAGAAAGAGAAGCAATACTTTTTTTTTTTTTTTTTGTGAACGGAACAACCCTATAGATCCCACTTAAAACACAATTTGTATTATACCGACAGTGGATTCACCCACGACACTTCTATGGTAGTATTAGCACAACATTGAGACAAATTAAAGACGAACATAGCATAAACCAAATGCAAGAGGAGATCTAAAGATGAAGATGCACCTACACAACCTCAATAGAGAGAGAGAGAGAGAGAGAGAGAGAGAGAGAGAGAGTTGTCAAGCGAATCACAAAAAGAGAGAGATGAAGAAGAGAGATCGGCTGTCGTGTGATGGAGTTGAGAGCAAAACAAAGGAAAGCATTCTAGAGAGAGAGAGAGAGAGAGAGAGAGAGAGAGAGAGAGAGGGGTTTTGTTTTGTAAATGGGTAAAATTGGAATTTTTATAATATTTTGAGGGTAAAATAGGCAACTAGCCAAAATTCATTAGTTGAGAGGAGTAGCATTCTGAAAATGCTGAAAGCCTAAAGTAGGTGGGGACCTATTTAGGCTTTCGGCATTTTTTTTTTTTTTTTTGGTCGAAATATTGTAAATTCATTGCTAGCCCACTAAAGGGGCATCATCAGTTGGAACATCTAAACATAAGATTGAAATTACAGGCTGAGGAGGATGTGATAACCAATTACTAGGAAGAGAATTTACTCGATGGGCTTTAGTGATCCAATCTGCGGCTTTGTTGGTTTCCCGTGGCTCATAGATGACCGAAATTCCATTTAGCTGTGCTAGTAAGCTTTTGCAATCCTCCACAATGGACTAGGCTGGCCAAGGGGGCTCTTCCCAGCCCGGTAAGCAACGCACAAGGGATAAGTGGTCTGAAGATAAGATCACTTGTCCTTAGCTTCCTGCTGGAGATTAGTTCATGCGTTTATGTTCTGTTTAACCCATAACAGAGCTTCTCTCACAACTAGGGTTTTGGCTACCCAAACGAACGACACATGGATCCTCTTGGTGAAGCTCGTGACGAGAAGACCGACAGTGTTCCTGCACATGCTAGCCACCGATCTCACCGTTGTCGAGGCGCACCAGGAGCTGTCAATGTTCAGCTTTAGCTCACTTGTACTAGGTGGGTTCCATTTTAGTGTGCTATTTGGGCTTTGTGTTGATCCTCTGTTGCCGCTCATCCCCTTGGCGCACCATTTTGTGTACAAAGTAGTAGTAGTTCATGCCTCTTCTTGGGTGTTAGTTGGATTAGGCGAAGTTCCTTGGACAACCGCTGAGTTGTGGGTCCTCCAGATCTGCCACGGTAGGCTTGCGAAGAGGGTTTTCGATTTAGGTCCTGCTCTTGAGGTGAGATTCTCGAAGATCCATTTGTCGATTTAGGTAATATTTACTGGAGATGTATCACCTTGGAAATCAGGGGCTGACCATAAGGTTTTTGTCTAGTTGCATAGGAGAAAGAGATGCTCTGCTATCATTGGTGCATGACCATAAATTTGACAAGTTGGATCAGGTATCATGTGTCTTTTATACAGGTTTTCCTTTATTAGAAGAGCATTGTTGCATATATTCCATAGTAGGAATCGAATTTTGGGGAAGGTAGGGAGTTTCCATATCTCGTTTCATAGGGATTTTGGAACTTGGTAGAAAGGAGATGGGTTATGTTTGGTGAGGATTACTGCTTTGTTATGTACTTGGTTGTAGCCGCTCTTAATGGTATAGGATCCCGAACTGTTGGCTGTCCACACAAGTTGATCATAATAGGGATTTAGGCTAAGAGGGTTAGCTAAGATCTCTTAAGCTATTATTTCCTCAAAAAATTCATTAACTCTTCTAATATCCCATTCCTTGGCTTCGTTATCAATCAATTCAGCCACCACTCTTGGCTCATTCCGATTTGCTGGGCCTATGAGTCTTCCAGAAGGAAGCCATACATCTTCTCTAATTTGGTTTTTTGTCCATCTCCAACCTTTCATCTAGTGGCAAGTTCAATTGCATCTCTCCCCACCAATAAACTTTGACAACCCCACGAAGGATGGGAACCTTTGTTTGTTGCCCAAAAATCACATCAAGGAAAATAGATACTTTTAAGAACTTGACACCATAGGGCATCCAGTTGTTGAACAATTCTCCAAGCCTGCTTCCCCAACATTGCTTTATTAAATCCACCAAATCCTTAAAACCTAGGCCTCCACAATCCTTCATAGTTTTCAAATCTTCTAAGTTTTTCCAATGAATACCTCTTCTAGCAACATTTTGTTTCCACTAAAAGGAGGCTATTTGCTTCTCAATAGCGCGGCAAATGGAAGTTAGAATTTTAAAAATGGACATAGCATATTAGGGTAGGGCTTGAATAACTGTCTTAATGAGAACTTCTTTTCTCACCTTCGATATCAACCTCTCTTTCAATCCTTCAAGTTTCCTCTTAGCTTTAGCTCTCCCAAAGAAAATGCCTGATTTATTGAGGTTGATAGCTTGTCCTGACACATAACAGTATTGGTTCAATACTTTGGCTACATTCTGAGCTTCTCTTATCGTTCCATCTAAGAAAAAGATAACATCATTAGCAAAGAGGAGATGCGAGAGCGTTGGGCATGTTGGGTTTAGGCGAATCCCCTTTATACTCCCATCTTGGACAACTTTACTCATAAGGGTTGAGAGGGCGTTGGCCATGACAATGAATAGATGGGGGGATAGAGGGTCCCCTTGCCAAATACCTCTAGTAGGCCTAAAGACAGCTGAAGGCTCACCATTAACTAAGATGTTGAAAGTTATCGATGAAATACATTACTTTATCCAATTGACCCATTTTTCATGGAATCCCAGCCTCAGCATATAATCACATAGAAAGTCCCATTCAACTATGTCATATGCTTTTTGTATATCTAGTTTTAAAATGACTTGGAATTTACACTTCATTCTTCTCACCCTTAGTTGGTGAACCACTTCTTGGACAACAAAGATGTTGTCTTGGATCTAGCGGTCACTTATAAAAGCAGTTTGCTCCACAGACATTATCTTTGGCAACCAAGTTTTCAGCCTATTAGCTAGTACCTTCGCAATGATCTTATAATTGAAGTTGCAAAAGCTTATAGGTCTGAATTGGGTAATGTTTTCTGGATTTGTTACTTTAAGGATGAGAGTAATAAGTGTTCTATTGAGCTTTGGTTCAAATGTACCTTGGTTGAAAAAAGATTGCACCATGCTGAAGATGTCGTCATTAATGATAGGCCAATGACTTTGATAAGATAAACCATTTAGCCTGTCCGGTCCTGGAGCCTTTGTAGCCCCTAGTTGAAAAACAACAGCTTTAACTTCCTCTTTTGTGATTGGTTTAATCAAATCTTCATTCATCTCCTCGTTGGCCATTGCTTCACATTGATTTAATATAGGTTGGTAGTTCCTGTTGCCCACCAAAGTAAATAAAGATTGGTAGAAGCTTCGAATATGGTGTTTGAGGGTGAGGGGGTCCCTGCACCAGGTTTGATAATCAATTTGCCGCATGGATATTTTATTTTGTTGTCTTTGTTGGATTGTTGTTGCATGAAAATACTTAGTATTTTGGTCCCCCCATTTCAACCAGTCTTGACCTCATGCACCAATACATCTCTTCTTGCTTCCACAAATCTATAATTTTGCTGATAATTTTTATGATCTCCTCTCTATTTTGCTCTCCATTTGTTATGTTATTTAGCTCCATAAGCCGGGATTTGAGGGAGAAGATCTATTTTTTAGCACTTTTAAATTTCCTCCTACTCCATTTGTTTAATTCAGTAGCAACCAGCCTTGTTTTATATACAAGGCTGATTTTTGTTGTTCTATTCTCTTGCCAAGCTTGCTTGATCACTGCCTCATACTCGGGTCTTCTAGCCAAAACGATTCAAATTTGAACATTTTCTTGATTTTCTTTTCCCTTTGATCAAGAGATAGTATAATTGGACTGTGATTCGAACCTATCGTTGGTAGTGCAAAAGCCATCGCATTTGAGAATAGTACTCTCCATTCCAAGTTACATAGCGCACTATCTAATCTCTTCTTTACTAATGTGCTTCATTCTCTGTTATTTGATCAGGTATAAGCGTAGCCCTTACTTTCGATGTCCATCAATGAGCAATTATCTAAAAATCCTCCGGAAAGCTGCAATTCGATAACAGTTCACCTCTCTACACCCGACCTTTTTCCAATGATAAAATATTTTATTGAAGTCTCTTATGCATAACCATGGGAGTGGATTGTTTTAGTTGTTGTCTTTCACAGCTCGCCATAACCTCATTCTCTCTTGAAAATTTGTTGGTGCATGTAGAAATGATATCCACATCAGGTTACCTCGAATGAGATCCTTGCATTGAATATTGATTAGTTCCCTGGAACTTCCCTCCACTTCCACTTTTACCTCCTCATCCCACATAAGCGTCAAGCCTCCAACTTTACCAATTGGTTCAATAATAAAAGAAAATTTGAAATGAGTCATTTTCCTCACTCTCTCTACAATGGTGTTTTTGTTTTTTGTTTCCATGAGGAAAATCAGATTAGGCCGTTCTTGAGCTACTAAGGCCCTGAGATGCTGGACTGTCAAGGAAGTGCCCAGCTCTTGATAGTTCCAACTCAATAATTTTATCTATTCTTTGGCGGCTTATTAGGGCTAGCTACTAAAGCCCATGCACTAGCCCATTCCCAAGTCTGAATTGGGGCATTCAAGAGTTGTTTTTCATCCACCAAGAGATCCTGTGAGGTTTTCTTTTCATAAGGACTAACCCGCTTTTGTTTTTTTGCCACAGGAGCTTTATATACCGTCTTTCCTTTCTTAGAGGTTAGTGAAAGGATCTCATTGCCTATTAGAGAAGGGGGTAGCATTGTTGTTTGCTCTATGCATTGTCCATTGAGTATAATAAGTTGCTCTGGCTTTCCTGACTCTTCCATAACCTTCTGTGCACTATGCTGGACATTAACAATTGCCAGTTCATTTGGTTCATTTGCTTATAATCTTAGAGGTATTTCGGTAGCCATTGTTGGAGTTTCCATCACAACCTCTTCCTCTATGGCAGAAAGTTCAAGTTTGCCATAAAAAGTCTTCCAAAAGGGGCTAACCTCTTGGACTTCAACCTTTAGCAATGAGCCATACCACCCTGGTTGATCTTGGGCAAGTCCAGTTTCTTCATAGGGTATTTCAGTGCAAAAGTTTGCATAATACCCAATGCGACCACAAGAATAGCAAAAGTGAGGGAACCTTTCATACTTGAAATCTATCCACCATATTTTCCCTATAATTAATCACAGTTCCTATTTTGAGTGGGCATGACAGATTCAGTAGCACTCTGGCCTTTCCATTTTTGCGTGCATTTTTATTTCTAGCTTCAATTTTAACCTCCTCAACTTGCCCCAAGTGAGAAGCTTACAAGTGTATGTCATTTTCAGTGATTCTAGTATGAGGAAGGCACCCTCCTTTTTTCTTCACTTGATTGGAAGAGAAAAGAGAAAAAACCTAGTTCAATTAACTCACATTTTACTGAATCTATTTTCCATGTTTTTTTTATAGTATTGATAAAAGCTTGAAAATTAACATTTGGCTTCAAAATATAGCTTGCCGTAGAGAGTGAACTCACTTTCTTGCTTTTCTTCCTCTAGAATTTCAACCCCAAGGTCAATGATATCCTCGTCTGACCACAAGTCTCCCATTTTTTGACACAGAGCTGCCAATCGGAGATGGTTATCCTCATTGCCTTCCATTTCCTGTCACCTTTGTCGGATGTGCTGATAAGCTATAGATGGTCTATATGGATTGAAGGGATCTCTAAAGATGATGGCTGTTCAAAATGGGGTTTTATTGAGAAAACAACAACCAAGGGATACTCTCTTCGAGCAAGTAGAGCTAATAAATGGATGCACAAATACCCAAAGATCCAATATCCTCCTTCCACTTTGGACAAATGGGCAGAAAAGGCACTTAGGCACAATGATTTCCATGGGTCGCCTAGATGAAGACAAATCTAGGGGATCTACAAAGAAAACCTAGTGAAATTTCAAGCATACATCAGTCACCTGGAAGAACGAAGACCTAGGGGAAATGTGAAGAAATTCGGTGAAGATTGCCAGCATTCTGCCGAAGGAACATTGTCAAAATGGAAGATCTGGATGATGATGGCTTAATCGGGGGCAGGGGGAGGGGGATATGCCTGGATTCTGCCATGGGTAGACAGGATTAGGGTTTGAGATTTGGGAACTTGATAAAAGAGGGTCAACTGTCACCTAGAGGGATAGAGAGGAACTCCAAGGCTGGAGAGAGCTCGAACTGTCGTCCACAGCAGCTAGCAACCCTTTTCAGTGATATCATAAGAGTCACATGCTTTCAGCATTTCAAAAGCAAGCATTTGGCCAATAAGACCTCAGAACGCTAAACCAAACACCTAATATTTTTCCAAATGGGCTTTAGAGACTCAAAGCCCATTGGAAATGCTGAATCAAACGGAGTTTATATGTTGAGGTAAATCTTTATTTCCCTCGCCAACATTAGTATGTATGTTATTAGAATTTTTCACCTCATATAATTAGAAGTCCTTATTAATCTTACCTCTACTAGAAAATTCTTCTTTAAAAACGTGATATCTCGTGACTCCATTTTAATCACGCTTTTATCAGCTTGTTCACTTATGAACACATATTCTTAGGAGTATTCAAAGTGTCTTATAAAGATATATTTTTTCCTTTTATGGCTTAATTTGCCATATTTATGAGAAGAATCATGAACATATGCTGCACACCCCCAATGTCGTATGTTATTTAAGTCTGATTTCCTACCAATTCACAATTCATATGTTGTGGAATTGATTGATTTAGATGACATACTGTTAAATATATAAAAACAGTCAATAACACATTTCCTCTATACAGACTAGGTAGATTGCTTGTGTTACCTTAAACCTAACTATTTTCAATAAATTTTTATTTCTTCTCTCAACAACTCCATTTTGTTGCGGAATACCAATAATAGTCAATTGTTTTATAATTTCCTTTTCATCACAAAGAGTTTTAAATTACTTAGATAGATACTTACATCCGTGATCGATTCTTAATACTTTTATTATTGGGATAAATGCAATAGAAGTCCTAAAACTTGTTACAAAAATGCAATTGAGTCTTAAAATTTGTGAAAAGTGCAATCAAGTTCTAAAACTTGTCAAATTGTTTCAATCGAGTCCTCAAATTAACACCGTCAACTTTTTTAACGGAAAATGTTGACGCAACGCGGAAGTGGCATTTTAAATTATTTTTCATTTTCCACATGACTTTTTAATTATTTTTTATTCAATTTTTTAAAATTATATTTAAAAACTAAAAAGAAAAGCTAAAATTTATTTTTAAAAATTGTTAAAAAAAAAAAAAAAAAGCTCCACCCTTGCTAGCACCTTTGGCGATGGGCGGCGGCGAAGGAAGCGTCGGCCTTTTTTTTTTTAATAAATAAATTTTAACTTTTCTTTTCTAATTTTTAAATATAATTTAAATAAAAAACAATTTAAAAAACCACATGGAAAATAAAAATTAATTTTAAATGACACGTTAGTATTTTCTGTTGAAAAAGTTAACGGTGTTAACTTTAGGATTTGATTGAAACAATTTGACAAATTTTAAAACTTAATTGCACTTTTTGCAAGTTTTAGGACTCAATTGCATTTTCGTGATAGGTTTTAGGACTTCCATTACATTTATCCCTTTATTATTTAATTTAATTGATTCTCTAGCAAAATGCTTTAGATTTGTGGGAGATGAGAAAGATTTAATTGAAACGTGTGAAGTCATCTATAAAAGTGATAAAATATGAGGCTTTATGCCTTGCCCTCACGTTTAATGGACCACAAATGTTAGAATATATGAGTTGTAATGAAAACTCAACTCTAGTTCCTTTACCAAATGGTTTTCTAATTATTATTCTATAAGATAATGTTCACATATAGGTAGATCAATTTTAGCTAGCGACCCTAAAAGGCATTCTTTAGTTGACCTTTGCATTCTTTGTAACCTCATGTGATTTAATCTAACATGCTAAATACTGGTATCAATTTCCACATTATTAGAAGATGCAATTAAAGAAAAACAACAATCAACATTAATATTGAATATTGCATAGTTAATGTATAACATCATAAAACCATTCACCATATGACTAGAACCATAATAAACTATTCCAAACACGATATCAATACAATCGCCATAGAAATTCAATACATAACCTGAGTTTAGAAGAACAACTACAAAGACCAATTTGTGCCAAATATTTAAAGTATAGAGAACATCGTATAGAATAAATTTTGTCCACTATGCAAAATTAGTTTACATGTGCCGATACTTTTTACTTAAACTTTAGAGATGTTTCTAACATATATCAATCTTTTTCTAAGTTGTATCCGACAATACTCCATAAATGCTCATTGGTCTCTAGTTACGTGGTCTATTGCTTCTAAGTCTATAGTCCATATAGAATGAAATTCAACAAACATTACAGTGCTAGAAACATAAGCATCACTTAAAATAATGGAGAATGTGATATCGCTTTTGGCTTAATACATTCACAAGTGAAGTGACCTAGCTTGTTACAATTATAACACTTCATCTTGGCATTACCCTTCTTCTCACCATACTTCTTGCATCGGAGGAGCTTAGCTCTCTTAGGTGCTTGATTAACTTCTTTTCCTTTGTTCTTGAATTTATAGTTTCTCTTGCGCTTGAAGCCCGAAACTTTGTGCGAACTAGATTCAACAATAAAAACATGTGTAGAAGATCTCATAGCCTTTAAATGTTTATTTTCTAATTCCAAATGACGTGTTATATCATCAAAAGTGACAATATTAATAACATATCCCCTTAGTTTGGATAACATATCCCCTTAGTTCAAACTTTCAAGAAGAGTTCTTATAACAACTTGAACTTGTTGTTCATCAATAAGGGTATATCCTACCATCTTTAGCTCACTATCATGTTTGACATCTCTCAAAGTACCGCCTCATGGTTTGATTTTAGTGCTTTTTATATATGTCAAACTTGATGGTGAACCTCCTCAATTTAAAGGCGGGCATAGCTCTAAACTTATCTTTCAAGACAGCCTAGATTGCTTGAACTTTGTCATAACTTTCACACTCACACATGATATCATCTTGCATACAACTCAACAATGTGATGCGAGCAATGCTATTTTTCTTTTCTCAAGCTTTATAAATTTCTTGATCTCTTCTATGTTAAGTTTCATGCTTAAGTTTATTCATGTTATGGTTGATGGTTGCCAAAACCTCTTGCTTCTCAAGGATGTACTAAACTTTTCAGTATCAAATATCATAATTATCACCATTTAGCTTTTTACCCTTATTGAGGTCAACCATTATATTCATGGATGCCGAGGCTATGATCGATTACTATTACACATTATCATAATAAACATAGAATCAGTACTAGCATATTTTTCAATAAAAATAAACTAAATTAATGATAATTAAACAAAAGATATAGAAATGAAAGTTCACAATGTTCCTAATCAGCTTCCGTGTACGATTATCCTACTATCATTAGTTTGATCAATTTGCGCAAATTTTAAGCTCTAAGTGATAACTCATTTACATTCTACCAACCTACAAACTTCCACTTGTAAAAACATTACATGACTTTATATAATCATTAAATTTTCTATTAAAAATCAAAAGGCATAGCATGATGTGAACCAACATACAAAATATTCATACATCAAGTATAATCATATGTGGAATTCAAGATGTAATGAAAAAACAAAGATCTCTAGACCATTATTTGAGTTTGCTCGTAATTAGGAAAATGCAAGCACGTCAAACCATAGGCATGCTTTCATTGAACCAAACTCTACACAACTTGTATGTTGTCATTTACATGTATGCTAGCTTATGTATCTCCAAAACCATAGGGAAATACAAGTAATAAGGAAAAAACTATGCACTTATATCCAAAAAATACACATATGTAGGGTTCCATACGAACTTTTATACCTTTAAAGGCTTCAAACATGTAAAATAACTTTGCCACAATGAAGAGCATTTCAATATGAACACAAGACACCAACTACGCTCCAATTGGAACCCACACACACCCACACATGTTGCTTGACTGTGTGGTGCATGTGGCACACATCCTAGGCCAAAAATCGGTTCTACTAGGCTGGTTTGACTGGCCCAATTGGTTCAATTGGCCAACCGGTCAACCCAATTTGATCGGTTGACCAATTAACTTGGTCGGGTTGTTTGATCGGATCTTTGGGTCAAGTCAGTGGTCTGGTTAGGGTAATGACATTGTCGATGATGTCAGCGAGTTAGTTACCAATGGTTTGCTAACGTTCGTGTTATATGCACGGTCGACATGCGTGTGGCCGATGACGTCGCCCTTTACAGCAGTGCATGAAGTTGTGTCCAGCATTGGTCGGTAGCATGTGACCCTCCATTGTACTTGTTTTGACGAAATCTTTCACCTTGTATATTCAAAAAAATTTCACTGTAATTTTTTTTTTGAAATTTGGCCGAACAGAACAGTTCATGCAATGTCCAAACCTGTTCTTCGCTTTGGTTCACATTGATCGTTGATTTTCCAATTTTCGTGCAATAAATATGTAGATGATATAAAGTTCAACCTTGTAATCTTCATATAAAATGGCAACTGAAAAAATTCAAAGGAAAAACAAGGCATGATCATAATACAGACTCTAATACCAATGTTGGAAAAAAGTTGACGGAAGAATCAACTAACCTCTTTGATGTACAACAAGCGGATTACTCATGAATGTACGTTAAATCGTGAGCAAAACGATAGATGATATGACCTCACGATGGTCCGAATACAATCACGAAGAAAGTATTCACATTCCACAACACTCATGCTGATTCTCTTTTTAAAGTAGTAATGGAAGTCTTTTGCATAATGTTCTTTGATGGAGGAAGGAGGAGAAGAGAGAACCATTCTCTTTTAGAATGTTCTTTCTTCCAATGACAAAGGTGGTTATCTCTAGAAGTTATTATGTCTGGGAAGTTAAATAACTCCCACTTAATTAAATAAACCTTCACACCTCTTGAGAATGTGTCTCTTCATCACATCACATCAAGACGAACCAGTGCATTTTATCACACCCCATCATGGATGAACTAATGAAATATAGCATAGATCATTTGTGAGCAAATCATTTGCTTTCTTGAGCATGAGGATTGAAATTATTAGAATATTACCCCCAATCATCAACCAAAATGTGCTAAAAGGTTATGTTAAACTGCGCAAAAAACAAAGAGATGGCACAATAGTGTCATGAGAGTGTGTGGTAGACTTGGATAGATTTTTTTTTATCAAGAAAGTTATCCAAAAAGCCCCAAAACTTATTATTTTTTTTCCCAATTAAGTCCATCTAACCAATTTTGGTCAGAAATTGTTAACGTAGATGTTAGCCATCTTACGTGGTGCAATCAATGCTTATTAGACAATTTTAATAATATTTTAATTTTTTTTCGATTTATTTATTTATTTTTCCTTTAATTTTTTCCTTCCCTTCTTACTCTCGCTAGTCACCGAGCCCTAGCAACGGTTGATGATTGGCTAGAGAGGTGAGGGCCATCAAGGTCAACCTCGCCCACACGAGGTTGGCCTCAGCATGTTTGGGCAAAGCTTGACCTCATTGGATTTGTCAAGGTTCACCCTCACTAGCCCGACAATGGTGAACGTCACCCGTTATTGGCAAGGATCAAGCCAATGGTCGAGGGTCAAGCTTCGTTAAAGTTGGCTCTCGCCTCAAGCTAGGTGCTAGGGCTTGACAACTAGCTAGAGGAAGGAGGGAAGAAATAAACAAAGGAGAAAGAAAAGGGAAAATAAGGGAAAATAATATATTAATAAAATATTCAAAAATATTAAAAATTATCAACATCATTGTTGATCATGTCACGTAAGATGACTAATGTACACATCAATGAATTCTAATCAAATTTGTTTAGATTGACTCAATTGACAAAACGTGAAAATATTTAGAATTCAATCAGCACAGTAAAAAGATTCAAGACTCAATTGGCAATAGTACACTTTTTGGACTATCCCCCACCCCCTTCTAATTCTTTATCTAGAGGAATTACTTAGAGAACAACTAGATTAGCATTGACTCCATTGCTTGAGCTACTCCAGTTTAGTAGTTGGCTTTGCACGGGAATACTCTCATTCTTACTTGGATACTGAAATCCACATTTCCTCTTGCAGGTGGTAGCCAATACGCTCTGTTCGATCATGAAAGGGGAATTAGATTGAAAATGACACATGACCATGAGGAAAGGATTGGTGATTATACCCGCAATGTGCTCAATTGCACTCCAATAATCTCGCTGTAAGTTTGAAGCAAGTCAAATTTTAATATGAAAGTTCAACTTTTCATAAAGTAGAAGTTAGGTTACCAAATATCTGATCTCATACAACCACAAAATTTGATTGTGAATCACTTATGAACTTTATACGCACTTTTTGAGAGCTTTGAATGTAATAGCAGAAAAAGTAGAGATTGATGAGTAGGCATTAGACCAGGCATTTCTTCAGCTAAAGTGAAAATCCTACTTTCAAAGAGAGAATGGTGGAAGTTTGAGAATTTGCATTTGAGGTAAGAATCTTGAATTCTTGCCGGGGTCTTTTTTTAATGCTGGAAGGTGCGGGAAACAAGCCTCCAGAATCACGCCGAAAGTGAGCTGCTTTTAACTGTGTGTCCGAGGTAGAGTGGTCCGACTCATCAATGGTTTACCAGCTTTTGGCAGAAAAACCCTTAAGAAAATCAGTTTGTTTAGCACAATAAATCACTAGTCTGAGTTTGGTGTCAGATAATAGTGGAGCGTGATTCCGTCTGTTAATTGCATCTGTTTATGGGCATTCTTGTGATAGGCTTTTCATTAGACTCGCTGACAGAAGAAATTATTTTATAACATACATCATTGATTGCATGACATGCCTCGAGATTCGGCTACGTGACTTGTTCATGTCGGTTGTCTGACCTTTTCGCTTCGAAATTGAATGTACTTATAAGCCAATTCCTTCCACAAGAACTGTAGCTCACACAAGGGAAGAAGCTATTTAGCAGATGCCCTAGCGTCGGTTATGTCAATCTTTGCAGGACTATCAAACGAAACAAGAATCGAGGTTTTAACCATAGATTGTATGTACTGGGTTAGAGTTCCTGAAACTAGCAAAATAATCCATTTGTGTTTTGGAGAGCTTCGCTACTTTGATTCATCTAACTTATTATGTATCAGCTTCAGCAGGGCCGGTCACTCACTTCAGACTCCATCAGCAGAGAAGGAATGTTGGGCATTAAAGTCTGCTTCGAAAGAGAGAGATCTCTTTGTTAAAAAGCCAAATGAAAACTAGGATTGGGAGATTTGCGGGTATAGATTTTGTGTGGATCTGACTTTATTTTAAGACGGTAACAAAAATAGTGAAGTGAGTGTAACACTGATTGTAAGGATGGCATCTCAAGGTGGTGGGCCAATATCCATTTTTTTGGCAAGCCAAACAAGAGGGAAAGTTGACCCTTAATGGCAGAGTAATAGCATATGCTATTAGTGTAAAATGAATATTTCCATGAGCGATCTTGTCCACTCTTGATTTGATGGTTACCTAGTGAGAGTAGATAGTTAGCATATATGTGTAAAAAATTTCCTGACGCTGACCGTGTATGTCCAAATCAAGAAAACGTGAAAGCCATCCAACTTCCTTTCCTTCTGTTGGGATGAGATCACAAAAAGAAGTCTCATTAAGGAAAGTGGAAGTTTGGCGAGGATCAGTGGCTTCTCTTACGTTGAACCAGACTATAGTGCTAAACTTTGTTGGCGGACAATTGCTATTCGCCCCCAAGATTTTTGGGGTCATTGCAGCTTGCCTTATGGTATTTCAATTTTGGCATAAATTCCCTACTGTTTTCAAATTGAGTTCGATGCCCCCAGCGACGATTGCAAACACATTGTCGCCTGAAAATGATTAATTGATGGCACGTGATCTTTCTTCTAGAGCCTGAATCACATTTTTGCCATGTAGATTTGTTGCATAGATCCAAATTACCATCTGGTGTTTAAAATATTTTGCCATATGCCCCTTGATCTTTTGAAATTTGTTGCATTCTTCCCCTTACAATAATTGTAAAGTCAAATGACATTAATTATGACTAAAAATTAAAGAAACCTCAACAAAAGGAAATGAACAAAAAATGTGTGTGTGTGTGTGTGTGTGTGTTTTTTTTTTTTTTTTTTTTTTTGAGAAACTTTATGTCAAAGGAGATGGTTTTATCCGAACTTTATTTTCAAGAAAGTGAATGATTTTTCCTTACTTAGATGTGAGCATGAAAATGAGAGGAATTGCAGAGGGGGAGAGAGAGTTGCGTACTATTGTTGCACTGACGGCACCACATTGGCATATGGGGAAAAAATAGTTCCTCTTTCATGAGAGGGGGCGTTTGTTTGGAGTGAAATTATTAATTAGGAAAATGTTTTCATATTTTTGGCCTCCCCCACCCCCCCAAAACTGATTTAAGAATAATCTTAATGTCATTTATTTTAATTAAATCCAATAATTGACGATTCTCCTCTGGGTAGAAGGGTGAGATCGGCTTCAGATGTGGGAGAGTAAGGAACCTTTCAAAATTGATTTGCCTATCATCGCTAGAAACATTTACTTCACTTCCTTCTTCTTCTTTTTTTTTTTTTTTTTCCCCTTTTACTATTTCTTAATTAAAAGTTATATTTTTCATTTTAGAATTAATGTTGGGAGAAGATTGCAAAAATTTCAAAAGATCAAAACGCACATTGCAAAAAAAGTTAACATCAAGAGGCAAATGTTACTATAAGGAGGCCAAAAGTAATTTTCCTAAATTTGTTGGATCTATTTGCCCCTCTAGAGGCAGCATTTCCTAGTTACGCGAGAGCACGTGATTGACTATTTGATGAGAATTTAGAGAGAATCTACATTAGGGTTACATTGAAATCGATTTGAAAACATTAGGAAGGTTTTTTCCACAATTGAAATATTGGAAGGCAAATTGCGGCAACCGTATAAAACCTGGACTTGTAACGTTTCCAAACTTTGCTTCATCTATCTTGATAAAAGTTCTCTCCATGTAAAATACTGGTTAAGATTGTACAGAAAACGTCAAGCTTCCCGCGTAATATATGGAAAGAAATTTATGAGTCAATTTTTCTTGCTCTTTACGTTCTTCTCGAGTGAGACTATGCTCTTTTTGGCTTGAAATCTGTATGCATTATTTGGACATCACATTATGTTTATATCTATGGTAAAAAAAATGTTATTAATTGTTAAAAAGCGCCCTAGCCTTGAGTTTTATTATTAATTATGTCCATTGGGCCTATGTAAGCTAAATGGATCAGTGACAAGATGTTGAGTTATGTTTGCCATTTTGGAACGTCCTGGAGACTTTTCGCGTGGTGGGCTCAGAGATGGGCTCATTAGAAAACGCCTAATTCGGTCTTCCCCTAAACTCTTTTTTCTAAAGGTGCTTAATGTTGATTCGTATCTTTATGACAAGGGCCACCTATCTTAACAATGATTGATCCACCACCTACTGATTACCGCATGGCAGAATCTCGTTTAGCAGCCATTCTATGCATCTCCTTGTGCATGCCAAGATCATTCGGGATTTCATCGTTGAAGAACGACAATAGTGCTCTCTCCAACAGCAAATGTGTCTCCCCTCCTCAGAAAAGTTTTAGCTTACCATGTTCTTCGCCAAGTCACCTGGCAATCCAGCCTTCTAGGATGTAAATCCTCTCACGCCCTCTCGTGGGAACCCTAATTCTTCCTCGAAGCAAGAACTCACGTGCGAACTCCCGTTCTATGCCCTCTACAACGTGTATACTAGAATCTGGTTTAGCCACCCAACAAATGTAGGATCTTCATTCTGAATGATATCTACGAACTGTAAGGCTTAACCACGTGCGGTCCAGGTGTCGAATTGCTGGATACAAACAGAAAACACCTCCCCCCACCCTCTCTCTCCTCAATAAAGACAATGAAAAATGGGCAAAAACGCCAGAGAGTTTCAATCGAAGGTATCGACCGAGTCATGGAAAAGATAGACAGGATCCAAAAGGGGATCGCTTGAGATTGTTGTTAAGATCCATATCTTCTACTGTTCTTTAATTAATAGTATAATTATCGAGTTGGTTCGATCCAAAATCCATTTGATTATTCATTTGGGATATTTTTTAGTTCATTCCAAGCTGGATGTTCTGTATATTTGAAGGACATCAAACCAAGCTGTCCCTATTGAAAATACACGTGGGGCTTCAAATGTGCAACTGACGTGGCTCAAAGTAAATCACAAAGTTTGACTCCCAACCTACCTGCCCATAAAAGATATGAGATGTGATGTAAGAGAAGAGATGAGATTTATTTGATAATTATGAAAATACACACACACACACACACACACACACACACACACACACACACACACACACATATATATATATATATATATTTGTATATACACACACGTTATGAAGTTATTTTTCCTAACAGATGATAAATTGATAAAGGTGATTTTATCATATAAAGATGGAAGCCATAGTGGAAATAAGTCAGTTAGAAAGGTAAAAAATGAAACCGAATAAGATTTTTTTTTTTTTTTTTTTTTAAATTATGTTTTAAGTAAGTTGCAAATTAATATGATTTTCCTTTAAAAATATTTTATTGTAAGTTTGAGATAAAAATCAAGCTTTTGGTAATATTGAAGTAACATGATTTAATTATTCCGTCTTATTCCCTCACAATTAAAATATAATTTAATAAATTGAGTTATAATTTAGGTACGGTTTTATTATAATCTATTCAGTTTTCAAATTAAGTGATTGAAGATGCTTACTTTAAATTTTAATGCACTAAACCAAATTACTTTTTTTTGTCAGAAAAACAAATTACTTTAATAAAAATCAGTTATGTTTTAATTAGCAATAATATATATCACTAATATGTACTTTTAAAGTGGAACTTATTCAGTTTAAGTTATAAATTGATCCTTTTATATGTTGATAATTATATATTTTAACTTTGTCCATTACTAATCTGATTCAAATATTAAAATTAAGTGATATCTCATCATCTAATAAAATAATATATACTGAAAATTATGTACTTAAAGTAAATTGATTTCATTAAATTCAAAATGTATGTTTTCAAAATAAAATATATCATTTAAAAATTCTATTAAAGATACTTTCTCTGTATTTACTTTTCAAGTTTAAACTCAAATATTTGAATTGCCGAGGAAAAAAAAAGACAAAAGTTGTATTAAAAAAATTAAAACTCATGAACTTTCCCCTTATCCATATTTTTAACATATTTTTCTTCATCACTGTAATATTCTTTGATGTACTGAAACTGATCACTGGCATAAAATAACTCATAATTAAAATGAATAATACTATTTTTATTAATAACATATCCCCTTATTTTGTTCTAGTTTTGTTTGGATTTTTATCAAAGGATTTCTTTATTTTAACTACTGTAATTTGTCCAAAAGCGAATCTCATCATTTACGAATAGATTCAAAGATGTCCTCTCGTTATCTATATATTTGTTCTATTTAAAATCAAATATTTAACTTGAAGATAAAAAAAAAAAATGTTACTGCAAAAATCTTTTTGATTGATTGTTGCTTACCAACTTTGTACTTATCCATAATTTTATTCTTTTATTCTTTTTAAATTTTAAACTCGATAATAGATATAGATCCAAAAAAAAAAAAAAAAAAAAAAAAAAAACTCAGTAAGAGATAGAACTCAGTGGATGACAAATTATTTAAGCTGAAAACTTATTGGTCGAATATGGCACTTGAGAAAACGATGTCATATTTCATGCCATGTGGCAATCACAGAGGCAAATTGAAGTTCCACGAGACTTATAGAATATAAAATATTCTCCTTAGCTCCCACTTTAATTATATATATTAAATAAATGGGGGCGTGGAATAAGCTCGTTGTTTTTGTCCTAATCCAATATCAAATGTAATTGCTGGCTCTTAGATAAGTATATTTGATCCAACATTTTGCATATCCATTTGGAATTTAACCGTATGCATTCAGGAAGAGAAAACCTCTCCCTTTTGTTAGAGTGTACGCGATTTATGGCAATTCAATTATATCGGTTATATAGTAAACTTGTTGGGATTCAACGTGATTATTGTTATAATACATTTAAAGATCTAAAAACTTTTGAATAGATGAGCAACGCAAACAACTTGTTTAGTCCAATGATCTTATTAAAGTTACTATTTCCATGAATCTTCCAAATACATAAGGGCAATGAGAACAGAAGAAGAAGAAATCGCATGGAAACATCTTTTTTACATCATGCATGGGTTCACTCAACAAACAATGTTGAACCACGCAAGAGTAAACAAAGGCAAAAAAAAAAAAAAAAAAAAAAATCTACCCAAAATCACAATCTTCACGGACTAAAACTTTGGCAAATTGGGTTTTTACAGAGGACGAAGCAACGTTAATCAACAATGAACTTCAACATCTTTATCTGAACCAGAACTTCAATAGTGAAGACCGCAGATTTTTCACTATCTCCTTGACCGTCAAGCTAAACCCATCATCCATCTGGCAAATAAATAGATAAACAAAAAAGTTAATAAAAAGCTACAAAATAAATAGAGAATAATTGTTTTGTTAGATCATTAATAGGTCAGGAGAGGATCAAGCTGCATTTGGATTTCATAATCTTTTTTCAGCTTTTCTTTGTTTATAGTGAATTTCTTTTATTTATTTATTTTTCATGAATCCTCACTTTTCTTATACTAATTTTTCTGAAATGCACTACCTTTCTGAAGTTTTATTAATCGCCAAGCCTTTCAATGTTTCCGCACCCTTTTTGCTCTAGTCACGATTGAAAATCAAAATAGGATTAAAAAAATCATACCCTTTTCCCTAAACGCGATCTTCCTTGTATTTGAATTCGAGACCAAAGATTAGCAACTTTTAAGACAAAAGAGCCCAAATTTGCATTCAAAGATTGTACTTTCACAAAGATATAAAACTGGCAAAGATCTTCAAACACAACAATTTACGTTCATTTCAAGTGGAGTAATTTTTAATCAACTTAGAAGAAGATGCTCAGATTTATATTTACCTGAGCAACAATGGTGATGTCAAGAGTGGAGCTGCCAAATCTCACCACGTTGCTTTGAACAATGGAAAGGTTAAGCTTTTCAACCTCCCCAAAAATTCTTGCTGCAATAGCCTTTTGATTCTCGCAGTGAATGCGGATAAGCACGTCCTTGTCCGCAACCCGAGCTTCAATCTCCGGTAATGCTTGGTCCGCAGAATAACCGTCTGAGGACTCATCGCAAGACGAGCCATCATCATCATTGCTAAGCTGATATTTCTTTACGAAGACCGCCGATTCCATGGTTTTCTTCTTCGATTGCTCCTCTAGCGACTTCACACGTTCTTGAAGCTGTTTCAAGTACTTGATGGCATCTCCAAGAACAGAGGCCTTGTCCATCTGCACAGAAAAGAGATCAGTTAAGATATTCGATTTCAAATTCGATCAATTAATCGACCATGATTACCCTTTTGCTTACCACATGTATCCGTTTTGTGGCATATAATGGAATCTGATTAATTTAACTAATAAAAATATCAATTAGTACCTTTTTTAGGCCTGGAACAATGGCAGATAGAGCAATAAACCTCTGGCTAAGCTTCTCTCTCCTCTTTCTTTCAGCTAAAATATGTTCTTGAGCACTTGATGGAGTCCTTGAAACAGGATAAGCTCTCTTAATCCCCAGATCGGCTTTGGGGCTGGAGTTTTGGTTATTGGGATGAACACCACCCGAGCTCAAAGATCCGAAGGTCATATTGTACTCTTGAGAAACTGACTCTTTCTTTGGAGTTGCGGAAGGGTTTTGCAAATTCCCATAAACTTGCGGTTGCAGGTTCGAGGCCATTGAAGCCGATGTACTGAACGAAAAGAGGTGTGAGGAGGAGGAAGAACCGCAGGTACTGGCCTTCAAGAGCTTGGCGGGCCTCTCATGGCCAGTCCAAGATCTCTCGCTGGACGAGTCACTGCATGTGGTGGTGGTGGTGGTGGAGGTAATGGAGTTCTGGGAAGTGAAAGGAGGATACGAAGGATGGAGGTTTGGATACAAACAGTTCTGCAAATTACTGTTTTTGTTATTAGTCTCTCCCAGGGCAGTTGCAATTTCTTCAGTCATGAGTCCTCCATTATCAGGAGAGTTGGTGTTGTATTGGTGGATGAAGTTGTTGAAGTCATCCATTCTCTGTAACATTTATGATACCACATGGCAGAAACAAAAAGTCCATTATGACACTACTGAAACAGATCTTTAATAAGTCACTGCATACATAGTTTTAATGGCTCAAAGTTAGAAATGTTTTGTGTTACCGTTTCGGTTATCCATTTTGCAGAGAGTACTTCCATTTATGAAAATAAAAACGATGCGGATGATTTCCTTCTGAGTTCTGCATTAGATCTCACAGGAGTTAGACAAAATTCTAGTCCAGAAAATAAATAGACGATGTATGATGCAAATGCGATTGAGGAGAAAAAGCAGCAGTAGAGACCATGCGGACGCTCGGAGGAACACAGTTGTCGTTCACAAATTAGGGCGCGAGAGATGAGATCTATGGGACATGTACTTATGATCTTGTAAAACAAGGAGCTGAGACAGATTCAAGTGAAGAAACTAACCTTCTTGGCTTTTTCTGAAAAATGCTATACCTGTTCCGTTCTTTGTAGGCCACAAGACAACCACAAGGTATTGCTTTTGAACCTCCGTTTATATACTTGCTCTAACTTGCTATTGATCCTTCGTTTTCATTCAGTCCCACGTGTGAATTGTTCAAAAATTCTCTCTCTAGCTGTTGAGTGTTGAGGTGGAGTTGCTTAGAGAATAGACCAGACAGATTCTTAAAAAATGCGTGCTGAGAAGATATGGAGACGAATGAAAAGATTTTTCAAGTTTTTATAGTGTAGAGTCCCAATCAGAAGCCTGTCTGTGCCCAATTATGGGATTAGTTCCTAATTTAGTCTCTTTTTCTTTTGAGATGGATGGAGTAGTTTAGTTGTTAACATCGTATTTTATACGAGTGGGCCATTTTTTGAGGGATATGCAGGCCTTCCGTAATAAAGTATCATCACCAAATGATACGAAAATAAATAAATTAAAAACTCGAAAACAGAAGACAAAGCTCCTGGCTAGGAGACCATAGAGTGGATCCAAGGAGCCTTTCTTCTATGGGTGATTTCAGGCGTTTACATTGAAAGGTTCTAGTGAGCGAAAAAATAAAGAAAAACAAAAGGTATCTAGTCAAGTGAATTATTGACCTTATTTGGTCGGTACAGTCAAGTCTTTCCATTATTTACCGTCCAATTTGATGAAGGTAGTGTAGGGGTGGTGGCGGTAATTGGCCTCCAACACATGCGAGCGTAGAACTCCGATGAGGGTCAACCTTCACTAGACGGGGTCCACTAGGTGCTTCCCAATAATGAGGCCCTGCAACTCTCAAATAACCTCTGACGGGGCCACTAGGCTTCATTGGCCCCCTCCATTTTAGAAGTAAGAAGATGATATGCAAATGAGGAAGATCCACCATCTAAGTACTTATATTATCTTCCTCATAAAAACAACAGCAAAAATATTTGAACCCAACAGAGAGAGATAGTCACATCCTCCATCTCCCATGCCTTTCTCATTCTCTCTTGGAAAGCTAGGACATTAATGTTAGGGTTTATCCGCAGCTTCGTAAAAAGCGTCAAGTTGACAAATTGACATTCTTTCAACTTCACTCTTCATATACAACTCCATCCATAGCTACGTTTTTTAACTTCTGACTATTACTTTCCCAATTTTCAGCAGAGATGGGTCGCTCGCGCATCTGGAGGACCCCCATCATCCATTTTAGCCCAATATAGGGAAAGCAGCACCACTCACAAAGGTGCAGAGGTTAAAAAACGAAAAGAAGAGGACGAAGGAAAAGATCACCTGCTAGGGTTTAAGGGGGTTTTCTAGGGTCTGGTGCCCTTAAAGGAGCTATTACGGACATGGGTAAAGACGACTCTTCCTAAGAGAGAAAAAAAAGGAAGAAAGGCTATGCCGGGATCTTTCCTCCTTTATCTAATTCGTCTTCTAGGGCACATTTGAAGTCAATTTGACTCTCACGTTCTTGTATACCCAGTGATATCTTGGACACAATCAAATAAGGGAGTATTGCTAGCCTAACAGTATCGTTAGCTAACGGTCCAATTCAAAGCACATGCTAAGAGAGTACTAGTTTTTTTTTAAAGAAACAAATCTACTCATATCATCCAAGCTGGATATCTAAAGATAGAGAGATCTAAAGGTAGAGAAGCCATCATTCTTTGTCGAAAATTTACGGTACCGTCACATCATCATTTCCCCAAATATGGATTATAAACAGTGCTCCATTATGTTCCATTCCCTTTTCTTTCCATCCCCATTTCCATTTCTTCTTATATATTTTTTCCACCTCATTCTATTTCTACGTGGCACACATACATCGTAATCGATCACCAAAAGCTGAAACCAGTTAAACATTGGTTTGCTTATGTATGGAGAAACGGGCTACCCGTTACTAAATAAAATTGTCCTTACATTCCGAAGGAAAAAATTTGTGAGGTGCAGCCATTCGCATGACGTGAGACATTGAAACCAGAGTTCTGTTTCATTACATATATTCAAATCACATCAAATGTGGCTTAATTACGGTGTTTAGGGCACGTAATAAAGTCTCATTTTGGTATATTATGATAAAATGATAAAAGCACAATTCGATCGGGTGCGCGTTGAGGCCATAAACAAGAGTCGCCAAGGATTTATATTAGCTATTTTGTTGATAGAGAATCATTTACATAATATCATGGGTTCACCATATCTTTTTACATATAGTGAGATAAGTGGTGCTGGGAGGATTAAATAGTTCTTTAGACGGTGGAACAAATCCAAATTTCGAGAGATTCAGAGGACCATTTTGTTGTCCTTTTTTCATTAATTTTGAATCACCAAGTGTTATAAACTTCCTCTTTTCCTCTTGAAAGTATATTTCGATAACAACTTATTCTACCTGGCAAGTTGAGTTGAAAGGGCTGGTCCTTATTGAGTATTTTTATTGCGCGACTTCTTATGAACATCATATCTTTAGAATACCTATAACTTTAATAACATGAAAAAGGACCAGTAGTTTGGTTTTAGTGGTTTTCAACTGAGATGTCATTTGTTGTGAAATCAACTGGACTAAGGTCTGATTCTTGGTTGATATCCGTCGAATTAGCTGGTCCAAATTTAATACGTAAAAGCTCTAGACATATCGTAAGATAATAATAATGATTATTCTTTATTTTTACAAGAAATGAAATGATAAGAATTGGACGAAAAGCTGATGGAATTTAGTAAACTTTTTCTGGGAAGCATATTTTACAAAGACTTGTCACATGTACACATGCTTCTTGCATGTTTTATAAAACCTAGGGTACTACCTGCACGAAAATGCTCTTTCGTCTCGATCTTGAGAACATAGCTTAGTATTTTATGGTCAGAATGATGTCGTTTATTTAAACAACGTGGCCTACTTAGTTTGACAGAAGCGGATTTCAAGGCTCTCCTCAGGGGTTGTGCCCTAAAGTCGAATTCACCAACAATTTATACCGTCTTCCTGTGTTAGCTGGAGCCTGGTCATTATAGCTTATAGATTATCAATATTATAGACCAATGACGAAAGACATTGTTAATGCGTCTATATGAAGCCTAACTGTCAGTGGAAAATATTTCAGTAGCCATATGTTCATAGGTGGAGAATTGTTAAAAAAAAAAAAAAAAACAGAGAGAGAGCATATTCTTTAACAGCTTAATTGATACTTGCTAGGTCGGTCTTGAATTCGATTACCCATGTGTAAGAGTCTTCAACCCCTCCTTTAAAAAGACGGTTATAATCTATTGAAAAATGACATGGATCTACAGTTAATGGCCCAATCGATACACATAAAAATCAGTCATATGCCAATAGAATTTTCGAAATGTTTGATTTTTAAAAAGTTAATGAGTCTCTCGAGGTTAATCATTCAATAAGCAATTAAAAAAATTTACAGTTCTCAACACACTAGTTTCCTTGGTGTTACGTATAGTCACTATTTCAAAAACAAAATGGTTCTATTAAAATGTGCCCCTAGATACTAGTTGAGAAGCCACATAAAGTAAGGTTGCAATTTCTCATTCACTATTTTCTCATATTAAGTATGCGTAACAAGTACTCACAAAACACTCATTAACAAGACCCAATTAAAAGTTTCTTAACTTACAAGGAAAAAGAAATCTTTATAGTGAGAAGATAATTTGCTAGTGTTCACACAAAATCTTTTCATCCGGGAGCCTAATAAGAATCTTTATGCTAAAGAGAATGGGGCTTTGGCTCAACATGTTTCTTAACTTCGTTTTCTACAGATTCGAATCTTTGAGCGGCTCTAAAGAAGACTTCCAGACAAATGGGAGATGAGGATGGTCTTTTCTTGAACCACAACTTTAAACTTGATCTGTACTTTATTTGCAATTGATATTCTCCCCTCCCCTTCCCATGTGGCTCCTTCTGTCATTTGGTCAACAAATCTCCGTACCCATAGAGCACTCGATCTTGTTTGTCGCAACTTTAAGCCTTAAGTGAGCCAAAAGAACATGGTGCTCTGAAAAATATTCAAAAACCTTTCTTCCCATTTCACGAAAATCATCCAATTAGTCATAAGTCTGCTGTACGAATATTAATTCAATTACATTTTTTTTTTTATCAATTTAGTCATGACATTTTTCACAATATTCCAATATAATTCTTTCAGTCAATTTAGCCGAACTGTTAACAAGATGGTATGCTGCGTAAAATGACAAGCAATAACTAGATTATCACATCAGTAATTTTCCGTGAAAACTTACTAAAAGAAATATATTAGAAATTTTTATATAAGTTTATGACTAAATTGTCAAAACTAAAAATTTTATGACAAAATTGACATCCGTATAATAGGTAGGACTGATTGGGTATTCCCCATACCCCTCCCAAAAAAAGAACAAAGAAACTTTATGGCTAAATAATATTTTTGGCCACAATACTCGATCTTGGTTTTAAATTAATTCAAGTAGTAGTTGGAGGATGGTTCAAAAGCAATATCGTATATACTACGTAAGTATAAATAAAATAAGACGAGTATTTGTTTGGGGGAAATTATCCGAAATCATTGAGAATTGTCTTCGCCGCATCACCCAATTACCATTGACACCTTCAATCGCTCTTATATATATATAAAGACTTAAATCGATGGCGTGGAATTTTGACGAACTTGGAATTGCTTGTTTAGATCTAGAATGTAGATCTAAAGTTGTCGATCTATGAGCCTTGCGTTTTGGACAAAGAGAGATACTGAATAGTGAATACACATACTTCAACATTCTAGAAGAGCTGTGGTGTCAACATGGCAGGATGAATCACTTCATCATGAGATAAGACACATTCATTGTGGCAACAAATACACTATAAACATGAGAGTGCCAAATCATGATATTGTAAGAAAGGTCAATATCATTAGAAATTTCAAATCGATACCTTAATGATATATTTATCAAAAATTAATTTTCATTTCACCAATGGTATCTCATGACATATTTACTACATTACTAATTTTCGTCTCATAAAAAAAATTCAAATTGGTACTCTTCTCCGAATCTCCATCTATTAACGCACACATTATTGTAAGACGAATCGACATAGAGAATGACAAATCCAACATGGAAAATCCACACGTATGCATTATGACGACAGGTTTACTTGGTTCGAGGGTAATGTGTTGCAAAACTATCAAACTGAGATTTTTTACGAGATGAAAAATCAATTTATGATAAATATATAATTGTGATACCAATTTCGATATTTTTAATGGTATTGACCGTTTAATATAAAGAAAGACTTTGTACATCTTGGTCCTTTTAAATAGATAAATCCCGTGTAAAATCCTGTGCGGGCCATGTGTTCGAATGGGGAAAAAATAAACAAAAGAGATATTCTCAACAAGTTCCATCTGACCAAGTTATGGGAATGATAAACGGGATACGAAAAGCAGATCGCATTGAAAGATTGTCGTTGAGATTCGTATCTTCTGTTTAATATAAGATAGTGGTGTTAATAATCTTCCACGAATGTAGCACTAATGATAGTTCATTCGTCACGCCAAAACCCCTTTCAACATTTTTTGTTTCCTCTTTCTTTATTGAAGAAATGAAAATTGGGCCAACCTGGCGATATCATTATAATTTGGGAGGACATCGAAGCAAGTACTCCTTTGTCCCGTATCAGCTAACTCGAGATTCTGTCATATTCAGAGCGAGAAAAGAAAGGATTTTGTCATATGGGCTGTCTTGATTCTACAGACAAGTTCAAACAAGTTTGAACTTGTCTGTGGTGCGAGGGTCTGCAGGTGAAGTCATTGTACCCCTCAAGATCCTGAAGGGGACGTTCTTTTATGACTAGTTTTGGCGCCCTCAGAAAGCCAAGTTTGATGTCAAAGAGTACAATTTCTTTACATGTTTTTTCTTGCATATTTGCCCTTTTACGTGTTTTTTCTTGCATATTTGCCCTTCTTCTTGTAATTCGAGGTTTGGTGTTAGACGACCAACCGTGGTCCTACTTTGTAATGAGCACATGAACCGAGTTCTTGCTCCTTTCTAGGTTGGAATTGTCTGTCAATCAAATATGATGGCTGCAATGTGACGTCGGAGATCATGAATCAGCTTTGTTTAATCAGCACTACTCAATTGACAATCGTTGGTGATGATTTTTGAGCAATAACTAGCAACACAAGATACAAGAAATGATAATTGCTAGGTTTCCCAGGCTTCTCTATAGAATTAATCTAATATGGGATATGGCAATAATTTGGAAATTCATATTGATGGGAGAACAATAGCAACCCGAATAATATCATATTAACGTAGCGGGAATAAAATAATTTTCCCTCTTGTGTAAGTCTAATAGGAAATGATATAGTAAAGCAAAATAAATATCAAGCATGTAAATACAAGGCGATTTTTTTTTTTTTACATGGAAAGCATCCTCGGTATGAAGAGATAAAAAATCACAGGACCGGAGTGCTCCCAAAAACTTTACTATGAACAAAATCAAGTGAACAAAGTTCTTCTCTAGTAAATACTAGAAGTATATAGCGGCAAAGATCTTAATAACATTATTCTTGGCAATACACATAAAATTCACAAGAAATGAAGGATAAATCTGACCAAAAATGCAAGTTTTAATCAATCCATGAAAAACCTAGCGTAGAGAGTTTCAAACGAAAATTAAACTGTCCAAATTCGAGAAATTGCGCCACGAACATACTGACAGAATTTCAGCTCAATCGAACCATGAATCGACCTCCAATGCCAGCTTGACGTAAATCAAACTGATCAGCAAACCCCAATTTTTTTTTTCTCATTACTATATATCTCTACTAATTTTTTTGCCCTTACCACTTACAAGATGGTGAGAAACCATATTTCTACATATAACTTATCATATGAGCTTAAGCCATTTTAGACTTATTATTTATTGGGCTTCCTCCATATGGGAGTAAAGCCCGCTAACACATATAAGTTGATCATAGCCACCACTATAATAAAAAATCTATCGTAGACAAATTTTACGGACCAAACTTCCGATGTATTCTCAATATAGTTTCTACGAAGCAATGAGTTACCCTTCACCCTTTTTTCCCTCAAAAGATAGGCCTAATTCCCTAAAAGAAACCCCTACTTTAGATCCAATCTCAATTATACCTTAAACTTTTTTGTTATCCCATAAAAATCACCAATTTAAATTCTAATCCCAATTCTATCCTAAAAACCACTAACTTTTGTTTGAGTCCCATATTTGCCCCGTCAACCCCCCATCCAAAATTTATCTTGATAAACAAGATATGAAAAACTCTTGAGCTCAATCTATTTAAGCATCATGAGTTGAGTTTCTCGAGCATGAGCTCTCGACAATGAGAGATGGAAGACTCTCGAGCACAAGAAGTTGAAGACTGAGCACAAAATCAAAGATCCCCGAGCAAGATGGAAGGAATATTCTCTTAAGAGTAATAGCAATTGAAGAAATTCAACTCTAATTTTTACCCAAATTTCAAATCCAATATGACGTTTGGGGTGACATGAAAAATCATCTCCAAAAGATATCTTCTTAAATATGAAATTTGGGAAAAAAACCATAGCAATGACATGGAAATACCATAGCACTAAGGGCAATTTTAGATGGAAGGTTAATGAAAGCAAATGTAAAGCTCAAGTAATAGTTGGTGATTTTTATGAAACAAAAAAAAGTTTAAGGAAGAATTGGGATTGGATCTAAAGTTTATGATTTTTTATGAGATGAAAACAATTTAGGATAGGATTTGGATTAAAGCTAAAGTGTGGATTTTTTTTTTTTTTTGGGTATTTAGGACAAAATTTATATTCATGATGTCTATATATAGTACAGAATCAGGGTCCAAAAGGCCCAATGGATCGGGTGAAAGGCCCAACGAAGAACTCGTCTACTGACAAAAGGTTAAAGAAACCCATCGATTGTTTCATACCTTTTGCTTATGAAATTAGCAAGCATAGAAAGATGCGTTTCAAGGGTATAAGTGCTCCTTAGTCCATTGCGTTCTATGCTATTTTAGAGTAGTCCCTTGAAATTTTAGTTCAGGAAGTTCGAGGAATAACACCAAGTCCATAAAGTTAAAAAAATATCGTACTTTCATTTTAGAATTCAACTACAAACAAATAAACAAAATTTTTCCCTAGTTTTTTGTGCCCATGCATCATTATTCTTGCATCATGAAGCACTCTGCAAACCTATAAATCAGTTAAATTTAAGTCCTAGTTTTTGTAGGTGACTTCGAGACATGTGACCTCTAGTTCCCAAGTCACAAATTTCTTGGTGCTCCAACCAACCCCGCCAACCTTTGGTTAAAGAAAGAAGGGTAAAACAAAACTTCTCCTTATTTACTACTAAATCAAAAATTTTCTATGATGATATAAATTTGAGATGTTAACGCTGACACCAAAAAAAGATCCAAGACTTAGCGGAAATTGTCGAGATTGAGTTATCAATGGATAAGGTCAACTAGATTGATTGCAAATTGACGAATGCTTGATTGACGTAACGAGACTATGGTACTATCAATGAAAAGAGACCAAAGAAGCTATCAACATAAACAATGGCAATCAAACTCACCGAAAGAAATTCTAATTGAAAGAAACCTTAAAGATTATAATTGCCTACAGATAAGAATATGCAGTTTAAGATCATGAAGCACATAGCCAAGAATTTCGAAGGTAGCTAAAGTTCATGATTTAGAAGATAACCACACATTGACGATTATACTTTGTATAAGGCTATATGAAGCCCAGTAGAATCAATTGTAAAGGATCCGCAATCAACAAAACTCAAAAAAAATTCTTCAGTTCAATTTATCGATTATCATTCTTATTTGCAATTCTTTATTCTTTAAGTTCTATTAGTTTCATTAGCATTAGTGATTCATTCCCTACACATTGCTTCCTATCCAAGTTGCTCTAAAACCCAATTCGCTTAAAAAACCAAAGATCCATCCCTTGGTGAAAGATATTTTGTTAACTAATATTTTCGGCAAAACAATTAAGAAGAAAGAAAAGTATATGAAAAAGGCCAAAAAAGAAGAAGTGCATTTTAGTTTGGTGTTCAGAACCTAAGGCTCGGATTTGTGTCCTAGAACCTGAGTCTGAGGTCCCCGTGACCAAACTATGTCGGGGGCTAGTGTCCATGTTGTTAGGGGTCTACTCCAGGATCGATGGACTGAGGTTGGATTGATAGAGTTAAAAATTGAGTGCTCAGTTTTGCAACCAAAGCAATTGTGTACTTTGCCTGTCAGAGATGAAATTCTCAAATACTATTCCCAAAGGGGCAATACTATTAGTTTACCTCTCTCCATGATTGGTTTGAAGAACTTCGAGATTTGGGCAATTATAGATGATATAACTATTTACTCCAATAATGAATTAATGGTTTAAGTTTAATTAAGAAACTAATTGAGATAGACTAACTTTTATTGATTGATTGAGTATCTCAATTGGATAATCATCATGGAGGGAAGTTTTGATATACCAATAGAGATTGGGAAAAACACTAACTGCAAAAGCACCTTATTTGGAGAATGTATGAATTGTTTGGTTGGTACAAGTGATCAAGAAGTAGTAACCAATATCATGGGAGGAAATTTTGCACAAAATTCCTTCACTTCCAACATTGCGTCCTAGATCATCAAAGGGGATCCAAAGATGAAAGGAGAGACAATAAAATATCACTACAGTTTAAATACAGATTTTGAAAAGTAAGCATTGCACAATCTTCAAAATCTCTCTCTCTCTCTCTAGATCATCAAAGGGG
Source organism: Eucalyptus albens (assembly GCA_014182695.1). NCBI lineage: Eukaryota > Viridiplantae > Streptophyta > Magnoliopsida > Myrtales > Myrtaceae > Eucalyptus > Eucalyptus albens. Next base: position 21,066,838 of record CM024654.1, on the reverse strand, counting down.
ATCCAAAGATGAAAGGATAGACAATAAAATATCAATGTAGTTTAAATATAGATTTTGAAAAGTAAGCATTGCACAATCTTCAAAATCTCTCTCTCTCTCTCTCTCTCTCTCTCTCTTGTTCAATTGGTGATCACCATCAATGATTTTGGAGCGAATAACTAGCAATACATAATATAAGTAATGATAATTGCTATTTTTACTAGGCTACTTTATAGAATCATTCTTTTAGGCTACGCTTGGTCATTCGGATTTCTGATCGAATAGGACTTAATAAAATATAATATGAAATCCCGAGATTTTGTTATATTCTATCAATTATTTGGTAATTGTAGTAATAAAGTCGATATGCATATATCATAACATGTATATTGTTTGATATAAATGATATATTACTATAAATGAATAAAAAATTTACAAATAGAGATGATAAGAGATGATAAAAATCTCTTGCAACACTTTTGCCTACTTTATTTTCATTTGCTTATTTTATTTTATTTTCCTTTCTTTTTAAATTAATTTTTTAAATTTCTTTCTTCCCCTTCCATTATTCTCTAATATAATTTTATTAAATAGTAAACTATACTAATATACTTAAAATACTAAAATACCTAAAATATGTAATAAATGAAAATATATATTTATATTTATATATTGAATATATATTATAATATAGAATTAAATTTTAATATATAAATAAAAATAAGATTAATTAAAATAATTAAATTGTCATTTTTTTGTTATTTTAATATCTTATATTAGAATTCAAATATTATTTATATTGAAACATAATTTTAATTTGTTAATTTAATAAGATTGTTGTTCAAGGAAAATAATTTTCCTATTATAAATGTTAGAAATCGTATCATCTTTTATCCCGCCTCCCCAATAAGATAATTTTATATGATCTATATCTCTCCTTATATCCGACTTTGTCCTATCTTAGGTAAACACCAAACGCAAGATATGATAAATTTTATCTTATCCTCAATTTTAGCACAACCGCCAAACACAACCTTAATAAATATAACAATAAATGAGAATTCATATAAGTCAATTATATTGATCAATAATATCACATAGAGACCAATTATACAAGCCAACCTTCCGATATATTCTCAATATAGTCTTACGAAGTAATGGGTTAACTTGGACCCCCTTTTCTCAACAGATAAGCCTATTTCCCTAATAAAACTCAACTTTAGATTTAGACCTAATTCTATCTTAAACTTTTTTTGTCCCATAAAAAACCTTCAACTCTAGGTCTATTCCCAATTCCACTCTAAAAATCAATAACTTTTATTTGAGTCTCAAATCTATCCCCTCGTTAACCATCTATTCAAAATTTCTCTTAACAATCAAGAGATGTTTACTTAGGCACGAGTTGTTTAAGGCCATGTTTGGTAACCATCCAAACAAATGTCAAATTCGATTCTTTGTTCCCTAATCGCTTTCGGCCTAGAATCGCGTTTGGTAAAATTTTTGTTCTCGGGAGCAGTTGGGAAACAGAATCAAGAATAAAAAAGTTGATTCTTGTTAAGGAACGAATTTGAGAATCAAAATCAATAAATTTTCTTCTTCCCTTCACCATCTCACGACCGCCGTCCACCGCCGCCCGCCACCGTCCGCCATCCGCCACCACCGTCCACCGCCGCTGCCGCCGCCGTGGAGGCAAGCCCGACCCACCGGCGAGCTCGCGAGGCTTGCCCGGCCACCGGCGAGGCTCGGCCTCCCAAATCTAGCGAGGCCAAGCCTCGCCGGTGGCCCGAGCGGGCCTCGCCGGGCCGGGACGAGGCCTCGCCGGATCGGGCGGGGTTGGGCAAGCCTCGCGACGCCCGGCCCCACCACGGTGGCCGGCGAGGCTCGCCCGGCCCCGCCGGTGGCCTGCGGCAGCCTCGCCTAACCCCGACGAGGTCGGCCCGGCCACCGACGGGCTCGGCCTCACCGGATCCGGCTCGGCCGAGCCTCGGCGGGGCTAGGTGAGCCTCGCCTGTCGGCCGCGAGGGCTGCCGATGAGGCTCGGCCGACGAGGGCCGGCCTCGCCGAGGGCCGGCGACGCTCGGTGAGGTCGCCCGGCCTCGCCAGGGCCGGCGACGCTCCGGTGAGGTCGCTGGCCCTCGTCCGGGTCAAGCACCGAACCGGCGACCGGCCGAAGAAGAAGAAGAAGGTGAGAAAAAGAAAAGAAAAAGGAAAAAAAAAAAAAAAAAAAAAAAGGTAAATGAAAAGAAAAAAATGAAAAAAAAAAAAAAACAAAGGAAAAAAAGTAAAAAAAATTATTTAAAAATTAAAAGAAATTGATTTGGAACAGAATTAATGAATACGGTACCAAACGCAATTCTATTCCCGAATCGAAATTTTAGACGGTTACCAAACGGCTTAAAATGCTTAGAATCAATTTCCGGGAACAGAATAAAAAATAATCAGTTCTGATCAGAATCAGCTCCCGGGAACAGAATCGTTATCAAACGCGCCCTAAGCATCTCGAATCAAGTTTTTCGAGGAGCTCTGCGATAGCAAGAAACTAAAGACTGAGTGCAGAGTCAAAGGCCCTCTAACAAGGTGGAAGAATACTCTCTTAAGAGTGACAACAATTGAAGAAATCCAACTCTAATTGCTCTAATTTTTACTCAAATTTTCAAAAGGTATATTCTTGGATATGAAATGTGGGGAAAAAAGGTAGAGCGATGACATAGAAATGCCACATCACGAAGGGTGATTTGGACAGAGAGTCAACAAAGGCAAATATGAGACTCCAGTAAAAGTTAGTGACCTTTTACTAGACAAAAAAAAAAAGGTAGAAGTGGGACTGGACATTAATTTGTAGTTTTTTATGAGACAAAAAGAGTTTAGGATAGAATTGGGACTAAAGCTAAAATAAGGGTTTTGTTTAGGGTATTAGGATAAAACATATATTCATTATGTCCATAAATAGTATAGAAACACGGTCCAGAAGGCCCAATGGATCGGGTGAAATGCCCAACGAAGACCTCAACAAAAGAGTAAAGAAACTCATCGATTGATTTATACCTTTTGCTTATAAAATTAGTAAGCATAGAAAGATATGTTAGGGGTAAATATGCTCTTTCGTCTACTGCGTTTTATGCTAGTTTTTAAGTTGCCCCTAGAAATTTTAATTGAATGAATTTAGGACTCAAATTTGCAATAGAATTTTATGGTGTCCTTCGGGAAGTTCCAGGAATAACACAAAGTCCATAGAGTTTTAAAAATTGTAACTTCATTTTAGAATTCTTTCTGCTTTTGGTCATAGTACTTTCATTTTAGAATTCAAATACAAATAAATAAACAAATCTTTCTCTCTTTTTTTCACCCCGCGTATCATTATTCTTGCACAACGAAGCACTCCGCAAGCTCAATGAACCTGTTAAATTAAATTTTTTTGGTTTACATCAGTGCCTTGGAGCCAAGTGATCTTTAGTTCCCAAGTTGCAAATTTCTTGGCGGCCCAACCAAATGCGCCAACCCCTGGTGGTTAATAAGCAAAGAAGGCTAAAACAAAGCTTTTCCTCATTTTGTTTACTACTAAATCAAAATTTTTCTAAGTTGCTATAAATTTAAGATGTTAATGTTGACACCCAAAATAATTTAAGACTTAGTGAAAGGTGATGAGATTGAGTTATCGACGGAAAAGGTCAAGTAACTTGATTGCAAATTGATGTAACAAGATTATGTTACTATCAATGAAAAGGACTGAAAAAGTTGTCGACATAAAACAACAGCGGTCAAACACATTTAAAGAATGTCTAAACGGAAGAAACCCTGAAGACTATAACTACTTATAGATAAATATACGCAGTTCAAGATTGTGAAGTGCAGAATCGAGAATTTCAGAGGTAGTTGAAGTTCATGATTTAGAAGATAACGGCACATTGACAATTACACTTTGTACAAGGCTATATAAGTCCAAGTAGAATCAATTGTTTCTATAGTTCAATTTATCGATTTATCGTTCTTATTTGCAATTCTTTATTCTTTAAGTTCAATTAGTTCCATTAGTTTCATTAGCATTAGTGATTCATTCCATGCACATCGCTTCCTATTTAAGTCGCCACAAAACCCAATCTACTTTAAAAATCAAAGACTCAACCTTTGATGAAAGATACTTTGCGAATGAACATTTTCAGCGGCACAGTTAAATGGGAAGAAAAGTGAATGAAAAGAAAAGAGTGCATTTTAGTTAGGTGTTCGGAATTTGAGGCTCGGACTTTGGTCCTAGAACCCGAGTCCAAGGCCCTCCTGACCAAACTATGTTGGGGACACTACAGGATCGAGGGACTGAGGTTGGATTAATAGAGAGTTAAAAATTGAGTGCTTGGTATTGCAACCAAAGCAATCGTCTGTGTACTTTGTGTGTAGGAGATGAAATTCTAGAATACTATTCCCAGGGAGGCGGTGCTGTTAGTTTACCTCTCTCCATGATTGCTTTGAAGAACTTTTTTGAGATTCAGGCTATTGTTGATTATAAAACTATTTACTCCAACTATGAATTAATGGTTTAAGTTTAATTAAGAAACTAATTGAGATAGACAAACTTTTCTATACGTCTCATAACAATCGATCGATTGTCTCAATTGGATAATCATCATGGAGGCAAGTTTTGATATAATAGTAGAGATGGGGAAAAACACCAACTACAAAATCATTATGGAGGCAAGTTTTGATATAACAGTAGAGATTGGGAAAAACACCAACTGCGAAAGCACCTTGTTGGAGAATGTAGTGAATTGTTTGGTTGGTACAAGTGATCAAGAAGTAGTAACCAATATCATGAGAGGAAATTTTGCACAAAATTCCTTCACTTCCAACATTGCATCCCATACCATTAGAGGGGATCCAAAGATGAAAGGAGAGACAATAAAACATTGCCATGGTTTAAATATAGATTTTGAAAAGTAAGCATTACACAATCTTCAAGATCTCTCTTGTTTCTCTTTTCTGTTCTTTTTTTTTTTTTTTTTTTTTTTTGTAAAGAGGGACGATCCTCCATTTTTATTCCTGTATGTCATATTTTGACCCCAATAAATAATCTCGAGATTGGCTGCTATAAACCCTAGGTTGTGTGCTAGATCTCGAGTTTGGGAGTTGTGGACCCGTACCTAAGCCCCTAGATCTCAAGTCCCCTTACCAAGCTCACAAGTTGTGAATTGGCAACCAAGTTAGTAAGGGATCAAGATGGGATTGCGAATTCCAAGTTCGTATCATATTATCTCCTACTTAGAGCAACCTTGGAAGCATCTAAAGGAGATTCAATTCACCCAACATTGTTCTTAAAGGGAGATCTCATGTACCGAATATCATTCAAATTTATGGAGCTACTGTCATTATCTATCTCTTAGAGTTGAATCCAATTACAACATCACAAGACCTGGAAACCATCTACAGGTTTGAAGGGTGGTCAATTCTCAATCCAATCCAATGGAATCAATTTCTATTTCTTTTTATGTTTCCGTCGAGATATCTTATTTCAAAAGCATATTCAAAAACAAATTTAGAACTCTTGAGAAAAATTTTATACTTCCATCTAAATGTCTTATTATCCAATTACACTCCTATTTCTTCAAGAACAATAAACTAAATCCACTAATTTTTTTTTTAAAGAAATAAAATAATAATAAATATATGTAACTAGTCCGGTATGGTCCAATTTTCCTTTGGAATCATGAACAAGACATCCCGGACACAGGTTCCATTTTTAGGAACTGAGAATTGAACTAACACTTTCGGTATCGAACTGGCCGGTTCGGTTCGGTCCAAGTGATTTTTGATTAGGGCAGTCCATTTTGCACAACCACTCATCAAAATAAATCCAGTTCACAAACACTGCGCAGTTTTAGACACAAAGCATTTTTTATGTGTAGGATGAGACTCGTAAAGGTACATATGGGTGGTTTATATGCTTCATCGCATAAGAAACAGATTAGATTTCCAGATAGGACTACAAGGCATGGCCCAAACGAATTTCAAAGAATTTTACAAGCTGAAGTAATTATTCACAAAATCCCTTGGAAAGGAAAGCTAAATGTCAGATAAAATGAACCCATAAAAAGCTTGAGATTTCTTTGCCGTTTTATTTAATCAACAAAACCTGTCCAAAAACTTACAAAACAAATCAAAAGACTCAAATCCACAAATTTAGACATTAGCATGGCTTCACCATTGCAGACAAATCTTTTATCTACATCATCTTCGACGTTGACGACTGTGTGTCATGCATCAAGCTCTGCATGAATCGCCCCAAAGCCCTTATATGTACAATTTAATCACAGAGTCCCCCGATGAATACAAGATCCTAGCATGCCTTGCTGCACGTAGGTCACGCTGTTCCATAAAGAAATGGAATTTAGCAGGTAGCAAAAAGCAATGGGAATCTCCAGTAAAGTAACAATTGGGAGATAATTCTGCGCTAAGGAGTATATATTATAAGTTTTCCCATGCAAAGGAAGAGTATGAAGTCTTACAAGGGAAGAGACACGAGCACATGCCATAGTGCTTTGGTTGATGCTTCATACTTCATTTGCGCTCTCTGGACTGCTCCCGTCAAGCAATGGTTTCAGGTTTGCTTTCTCAGTTGTGGGTGCTTGAGTTACACTATCCTCGTCAAACCGATCCTCACTTTTAAGAAAGATTCCTGACAAGAAGCATGAAATGACTTATGTCAACAACACCAATCCACCTCAAAACAAACATCCATGAGCAAAAGAAACTAACGAATTCATGTTTGCATCACAACAGGATCTGTCTCCTTTTGGCATTATTTACCCAGGTTTACTGAAACAAGGATCCAAATTACCCACCTATAAACCAAATTCCAGCAGCAAGAAACAAAATCGATGTCAGAACTAGTGCTGTCTCCCTCCAATTATTAACACGATCCTGTGAATCATGAGGATGAACACAATACCATCAGAAAGTGGATGTATGACAAGGATCAAATAATTGCATAAGGACTGCTATTTTCCACTTAAGTTCTTTTGGACACAAGCAATTGAAATTTGAATAATCCAATGACATGAATATAATTATAGTCCAGGAAAAATAACTAAAAATGGCAAAAATAGTCAGAAAAGAAAGCAATAAAATCAGGATTATTTGTAAATGCCAGCACTTGAACAAATGTGAGCAACCAACAGGCCTTTCTTGCAGGTCAAACAGTTTGTTTCTTTGAAGAATAACACAAGAGAAGTAACAAAAGAAAATAAAGACCAGGGTATGATAATTCGAGCATCATGCTCAGCAGTCCATTCTCACTCTCAAATCAAGTTTGGGAAAACCACTTTCTGGTTGGTATACGAGCTTGATTTCATAGAAGTTAGATATTAGCCAAAAAAAAAAAGTTGTTTGAAGCACACCTGGAAAACCCCAACAAGTGGTGACGATGGCACATCACCAAAGATGTGAATAGCGACGGTTGAAATAGCCATTGATAATGGTCTTAGACTAGGCGTGACACAATGGAGACAGACATAATTAACTGGAGCCTGCGAAGCAAGAATCGTGGAAGAATATTATAATAAGTCAAGATATACAAGAAAAATGCCAGTCCATTTCAAGCAAAAGAATTTGAATGCTGAAATGCAAGGAATGCAAGGGATTGAATATAGAATAATAGGTCCTCAAGCTATCAACAAAAGTCACAAAAGAATAACCACTGATATGTCATTTGCACGTGCAAGACATGTCCTCTTGAAAGAAAAGGCAAGATACAATTTCTACACGGTTGACAGCATCTACAAGACAAAAGGAGTACTGGCATAAACATGATAGATATGCTCAGCAAAGCTTGCAATAGGACGAAATATTATATGATGATATCATCAATCAAAGAAAATATAAACTGGAGAGTCCTTTGGAAACACTACTCCTCCCATGTTCACATTCCAAGCCATTAAACATGTGGTGAGGTGGGGTCCGGAGCCTGTGCCCTATTATTGATGAGTGTCCAGCTCTTATCCAGCTAGGCAGGCAACTTATTTGTCAGCATTGTGCCAAATAATTTATTCAAAAAGATCTTAAGCTCTTCAGGAAAGAAGTATTCCTCTGAGTGACAGTCTAGAATCCACGAACTTTATGAAGTAAAAGCAGGCAGACACAATCTAACCAAAACATGTGTCAAAGGCTCCGTCATTAATGAAACTAAACCCAACAGTTTGGATTGTTTGACCATGGAACTGGTTGAATAGCAAACAGCCAGCTTCTGGTTTCTAAACAGTATAATTTTCCAAATATTGGCAAAAATCACATGAATAGTAGGAAATGCAACTCGCATACATTTTCAAATACCATCAAAGCTGCATAGACAGAGTATAATAAGAAATTGAACAGTTTAATAGTAGTCAGAAGACTACAATTTATGGTAATTGGTACTCATTGCAAACTGCTTTAAATGGTGCACATGATTCTCTACGTTCAATTCACACGCAATAGAATCTTCACAATCTAGATAATCATGAACAGAGGTAACTTAATAAAAATTTCTGCTTCTGGTAACTTAATTGATTAACTTAGTGTGACATTCCCAACTAGAAGTGAAAATATGAGGCAAAACTTTCCACTGCTAGTACATGGCATAATCTACATCAAAGTGTCAGAATACCCAACTATGTGAAGATGGGGTCTGTCTTCGGAGAACCAGATTTGGAAAAATTCACTTGAATGATTACCTGTGTAGCGAATACAAGTAGCTCTCCCAGTGCAAAAAGAGCTATGAAACCATACAAGCTCCTCATACAGAAGGCGGTGAAGCAGAAAACAGCACCTAGAAAGGTTGTTCCACCAAGAAGCTGCATCAGAATAACAGAGAAATTACCAGTGTCAGAAGGAAAAAAGAGAACAGTTGATGCAAAAGGGGTCATAAGAACCCCCACAAGAGAAACAAAACATTTGCTCTTGATTCACTGACATGATAGAAGACTTCTCCAAATGTATGACATAATTAGTACTTAAAGAGGTAGATGGGTTGCCACTGGGTGGAGATAGAAAGATATGGACCAGTGACCAAAAAAACAATGGGTCCAATAGAAAAGAAATTTTTATTTACCGGAAGATGAGACACTGTGAGAGAGTTTCGAAACCTATCTTAAAGAACATTACTACGGATCATGTGTTACAGTTTTCAAACATCCATTTATCATTGTTCAAGTATAAACAGGCTCAGGGACCCAAATATAGTAAACCTAAAACATAAATGGATTACTAATGGGATCATAAATAATGCCAGAACTTACCTTAAAAGCATTAGAGATGGTAGCATTCATGCGATCAAGAACAAATCCACCAGCTAATGTTCCAAAAATCCCACAGATGATGGTAATTCCACCAAACATCATATCTGCACTATTCTGTTAACCAGAAATATGTACTTACTAGATGGCCAAAAAAATGCTTATACTTTTTTAAGAGAACTTGCAATACAATAAAGAGAACACTACAATGACGCTAAAGGAAACCAGCCGTGATAAGCTAAATTCTGCTAACACTGATACCATATGATAGATGTTATAACCAGCCTTTGGCCCCCAATATGAGTATGCTCCAATGACAAAGTTGTAGGCAATATAACCTGTCATTTAACAAGTTATACATGTTAAAAGATTTGCTGTGTCAAAACAATAGCAAATAGTAAACAAATAATTAGCACAGTAATATCTTATTCTACCAATGTCATTAATGAATAAATAGATAAAATGTTGGTAAAATCTGTGATAGCCTAGTGGCCTACGAGTGAAGAAAACTAGAAAAATTGAATTACCCAAAACATTCACAACAAAAACTTGATCGACCAGAAGTGCTTTCATATCTTTTGAAAATCTTGCTACTTCATTCCAGATTGTGGACAAACAGCCTGATCTCCTGCAAAGAAATAAATAAGCTCATAAAAAGAAGGCACTGAGATACAAATATAATTCCTTCCCTCCTCCACCCTCTTCCCTCCATTCTCTTTCTATCCGTCTCTACACATTCATGCTCATATGCATCAATCTTCTGCCAGCGAATAGAAAATATGAGGCTCTAGTTGCAAAAACTTGAATAAATTATTCAAGTCACAGGCCCTTGAATCAGCAAAAACTTTTTCTCTTTCAACCTTAGTCGCCAATTTAAAAATGTTTCAGGAACTATTTTCTCATGGGCCCTTGTCATTTCAATGCTTCAACTAATGGCATTGCCAATTATACTCCATTTGGAATAAGTTTTTGCATGTCTTAGAAGGCAAAGCTTCTACCCAAAACAGTAAGTGGAGAACGCATTAGGTGCAAATCAAAGATTCCATCCCAAAAAACTTTCGTCCTTCTGGAAGAACAAATTATCAAAGTCCATTTTGGACCATGGATTCGCTTTCTCTGCCAGGCATTGTCTTGTGTAAATAATTATTGCAAGCCTCAAAGAAAACGGAACATCATTACAGCCTTCTTTTTTACTAATTAATAATTGCAAAGATGCTTTACAAGGCTGGCTCTTTCAGGCACTAACTCTAGACTCCAGCACTTTTCTACCAACAGTACAATCAAGTCTATTATCACATAGAATAGAGGCTTTCTATCCATCTACTTGATCAAGTTACTGTAGAAGCAGAACGTTGTTAAAATGATCAATGATCCTAGCTCAAGAGTCCCAACTTATTGTACATCTACTTATGAACAATTTCCATCTATGATTACCAAGAACTCTGAATTGCTATAATTCTATAATCAAAGCTCAACTAAATTTCTCCTAGTTCCTTTCTCAATTGACAACTTTTCCACTTCATGAAGCAAACACGAATTCATAATGGGTGTGCCCTACCCACTGCGAACTCTTTTCCCTGAGAATATTATATACCCAACTGATCAGCATTTATGAAACTCTCAGTTTTCCAGCCTTGTTGCTTCAAAATATTCGTTGCTGGAGATGCCATTTCATTGATGATTAACATATTTAATAGACATGCATGCACAAATAGT